>JAJPUD010000994.1:337187-394012 GCA_023553655.1 Myrmecobius fasciatus | reverse complement strand
GGGGGCGGGGTGCTGGGCGCGCGCTCGGCGCTCGCTGGGCACAAACCCACGTGACGCGCACGCGGCCCCTGACGGCCACGTGATACGTCGGGAGCCCAGCTGGGCTGAAACTTGGGTGCTGAAGTTCTTAAAAGCCGCTGCGCGGGCGTGTCGCGCTTGTTCTCCTCTTCCCCCGCCTACCCCCACTATTCTTCTCGGGCTAGAACCCTGACGACCCTGCGACCCAGCGCCTGCCGAGTCTCCTTGAAGTTGAGCCCCAGCCGCTGCCTCCCCCCCGTTACAGGCTGATCCCATTCGGAAGTTGCGCTCTGGCCGCCATGTTGGCTTCGGCCTGGCCTCGCGAGATTTCGCGGGATTAGGCAGCCTCGCGAGACAGCCCGGCTCTCGCGGGAGGGGGCTGCCCGAAACCGGGGCCCTGGACGGCGGCGCTGTCGGGCTTCCCCGGGCCTGGGGAGCCGGCAAGTCTCCGGAGCAGGCAAGTGACTGGGGCGTGCGACCGGCCTCCGGTGAGGCGGCGGCGGGCGTCTCTTCGGGCTTGAGCCCCCCTCTTCTCATCCCCGCCCCCGCAGCCCACACTCTTCCCCCCCCCCGCCGGCCCCTCCCACGTGCCCGGTGGGCTCTGAGAGCGCCCACAGACACGGGGCCTTGGGACAACGTGCACCTATGTGGTGTCCGCTGGATGCCGAGGGGGCGGGCGAATGTCCGAGGTCGGAGTTGCCACGTGCCTCGCGTGTCATGTCCGAATGCTGTCATTGTGTCCGGATGGGGAAACTGAGGCAGCCCGTGTGGAAGGGGGAGAGGTGCGCCTTAGCCGGGAGTGGCCCGGCGGGGGTCCCCCTCAAATGCTTGAGAACGAACGTTGCTCTCAGGTAGCAGCCACGGGACCCTGGACAGGGGAGGGGGCGTCAGGCGGAAAGAGCCCCAGAGTGAGTGTATCCAGAATCAGTGTCATTTTGGAGATTCCCGGCAGCTCGTGCCTCCCTCCCCCAGAGGCGGGGGTTCCTGTGAGTCCCAACAGGCCCTTTCTAAAAATAAGAGCTCCCCCCTTCTCAGGGTCCAATTGGATGGGGCTCTTTGGGGCCCTCGGGGCTTGAGCGCCAGTGCTCAGAGGGGTCCCTAGAAGCTTTGATCACTTAAAGTGGTTGGGAAAGGGCCGGACCCTCTGTGCCCGGGTCACAGGGCCTGCGGTCTGGACAGGCCACAGTGCCGGAGCTTCCGATGCCCAGTCCGGACCAGCCTAGCCATCTCAGGAGCGCTGTGTCCCCGGGCTGGGAGACTTTCCTGAGCCTTCGGAACCAGGAGTCAAAGCTCCGGAAAGGTGGAGGTGGGCAGACAGTGGAGAGACGTTCTGCCCAGCCAGCCTCCCCGCAGAATGTTCCCAGGGTGTCCGGGCGGGAGGGTGTCCTAGGACTCGGGATTGCTCCGGGCTTACAGGAAGAGGCATCCCTGGTGTGGAGAAGTAGAAATGAGTGTGCGGGAGGTGATTTTTCTCCTTGTTTTTCAAATCTCTTAGAGATCCGAGTGTTAACCTAAGTTTCCCGTCTTTGTGTCTTTTATTATTATTTTAACTTTTGGAATTAAGCTGAACTTTGAAGAAGAGAGTAGGACCAAAGGTCTGCTTTGGGGAATCTCTTTTAACCTTACAGGCATCTTCTGACTGAGGTGGACACTGTCAGCTCTTTAAAGGGCTGTGCTCCTTTCCTTTAGAAGCCTGACTGCTTTCAGCAGATTGTTCAAAAAGTGTAGTGGTGGAAAGCCAGCGGAGGAGTCGGTTGGTTTGGACAGATTGATTTCCATTACGGTGTCCTGTTGAAGGTGATTTAGAGCAGCTGCTTGGGAGACTTGTGTTTCCTTTCAGCTCTTTTTCTGACATTTCCGAGAGAACTTTTAAACCTTTTGGACTGTAAGACACAAGAGCAGGTGATTTGTAGGGATTCTGCCCTTTTTTTGCTCTCTAGGCTGAAAGCCGTGGTTTTCCTTTTGGTCCTCTGATCACTTCACCACTGCCAGCCACTGGGCACCCTGCTGTTCTGGCTGCAAGCAGTTTTCTTTGGGCCTTGCAGCCCAGTATCAAGGAAGTTAGAGAGAGAAGGAGCCTTTGAGATAATTCAATTTATTTCAGCTGTATTTTTGATTTGCAGAATCTGAAGCCTGAGGACTTATCCAGGGTCATAGAGTAAAGGAACCAGAATCAGCTGACCTGAGTGCAGTGCTGCTCTTGTGATGGGAAGAAAGGAGATACTTGAGTGGTTATGGGAAAACTGGCCTCTCAGTGCTGAGGTCTGAATGGGCTGCTTGCTGCCATGGTCAGGAGCTCTGGAAAGTAGCTCTGTGGGAGGAAGACAATTAACAGCTCTGCTTGGCTTGAGGGAGCCGCTCTCATTTAATTGGCTGCCTTCGTTTGCTGTGAAGTGTGCTGCTGGGGAGAATGTTTCCCAGAGAAGTTGAAAGCAGAGTTAAAATAAAGTATTACTTCCTCAACCTTGAAGTTTGAGCCAGTTTGGCCACCCCATACATTTGTTTAGTAGCCATGGGTGAGATACTGAGCTATGATACCCTGAAACACAAGCACCCATGCTGGGGTTGTACTTTAAAAGGCCAATACTTATCTGGAGTCTTGTTTCATATTGTAAGGGCTTATCCATTTGTATAGATTTTGTACTTTCTTTTATTTTTTTTTTATTTTTGCTGAGGCGATTGGGGTTAAGTGACTTGCCCAGGGTCACACAGCTAAGAAGTGTTAAGTGTCTAGGACCAGATTTGAACTTGGGTCCTCCTGACTTAAGGGCTGGTGCTCTGTCCACTGAGCCACCTAGCTGCTCCTGTTTTTAATGATTAAACATCATTTTTTAACCTCTTTTTTTTCTTGGAGTCATATCAGTAAAATTTTATTAAGTACCTACTGTGTGCCAGGCACTGTCCAGAAGGGCTTGAGATATAAAGACAGATCCCCAAAAAAGGTCTGTTCTCTAATGGGAAAGACAACATGCAAACCATTCAGACAACACAGATCACACACAGACACATACACACACACAGACAGGCAGACAGACACATAGAGACATGATGACACAGATGGGACACGGTCACACACAAGTACTCTAAACTGGAGATCCTCTCAGAGGAGAGGCACAGGAGACTTGGAGGAAGCTAGGACGGGATATTAGTGACTAAGTTCCAGGTGTGTGTGTGGGGGGGGGGGTCATAGAAGTGCAGAGGGTTTTGTCTTTGATCTTGGTGGGGAGAGAGGGTGCCCTGGTCAGACAAGTGCTTTGAAGGGAGAGGGAGAGTCTTAAGGCATCAGGAAGAGCTTAGCTCAGATATGACCATCTCTGCCTACTTTGTTTCCTCATCGGTAAGATGAGGATAATAAAAAGCACACATCCCCCACTTGTAAAGCACTTGACATATGCTTGGCATAGAGTAGGTACCTTAATGAGTGTTTATTCCTTTTCCCTTCCTTGTTGAAGTAAGTCTAAGTGTGGGGGGGAGAGCATTGTCAAGAAGGAATTCTCTGGGCTGTCCAGAAGGGGAGATCTGTGTCAGAGAGGGCATTTACCTCACCAGGTGGATGTTCTCTTCTTACCAGTGTGTAAGTCATCTCTGGGGACCTCTGTTTCCCCCAGTAGAATAGGTAAGACTTAATATGAAACAAGACTTGAGACAAACATTCACCAGCACGGGTGCTTGTGTTCCAGGTTATCATAGCTCAGTATCTCAACCGTGGCTTTGGTAATACTTGTGACTAAGCAAAATGCTTTATGAGTAAACTGGCTTTGACCTCAAGGTTGAGGAAGTAATACTTTACTTTAATTCTGCTGAGACCCACACATGGCTTTCAACTTCTCTAGGAAACATTTTTTCCAACAGTATAGGGCTAATTTTTATTTTTTGCTTTTACTTTCAGTGCCATGTACTTTTTTTTTTTAATTAGATACATGAATTTATAAAAGATCAGTAGTCCCGGACACACCTTGGCCCTATTGCTTAGTACAACAATTGATCTGCAAACAACTTGGCAGTCATAGCTTGCTCATCCCTGATGTATTGGACTAGCTGAAAGCTAAACTCCCTCTGCTGTATTATGGTCATAACCCAGAGCTAAGAATTGGCTATTTTCAGGAGCTTTTTTTGGGAAGTCTGGGGAGTAATAACATTTTGGAACATCAGCATTAAAGAAAAAAAAAATTTTTTTCTATGTTGAAGGATAACTTTCCAAAATCATCTGGAAAATTCATTTTTGTCAAATCACTTTATTGAATGATGCTAGAAATAAGCTATAACTGAAAAATGGAAAAATCTTGGTTTTATTCTGCTCTTTACCTGTGTTTAGCCATACACAATAAATGAGACAATGCACATTTGAGATTTTGGTGTCTTATAGATTCTTCCCTTTCTTCCTCCTACTTTGGACCCCCTCCCTCAAGAGACCCTTTAATAGCTGGTGATCTTACCACTTTGTTTTAGTAAGATTTTC
Source organism: Myrmecobius fasciatus (assembly GCA_023553655.1). Taxonomy (NCBI): domain Eukaryota; kingdom Metazoa; phylum Chordata; class Mammalia; order Dasyuromorphia; family Myrmecobiidae; genus Myrmecobius; species Myrmecobius fasciatus. The sequence continues at coordinate 389,535 of JAJPUD010000994.1, read as the reverse complement.
TTCTAAATCTACCTCTGTTCCTTCCATCGCTTCCTCTTAGTTTTGCTCTCTGGATTCATATCCAGTTTCCAGTAACCCCATTGTGGTGCGAGAACCCATCAGCTCTTTGAAGAGTCTGTTCCAATTTTTCTCTCTCTTTTGTTGTATTCTGCTGAGGGAAAATGAAGTGTATCCAGATATATAATGTCTTGGTTTTAAGAGTGTTAACCTTGGGGATTTCAGCAAAGTCCTCCAGAAGGAAGGCCTGAAGAGTTTGGCCTGGAAGGGAGCCAGGGATTCCAAAAGGTGGAAGTGAATAAAGAGGCCTGTGTGATGGGCTGGCCAAAGGTGAGAAGGCAGGAGGGACTGTCAGGTGTAGGGAACAGCACTCGCTTGGGCTGGGAGACACAAAGCAGAGCAGACCCCAGGTGGAGAAGGGGTCCTTTATGAGCTTCTAGGAGCTAGCCAGTGAGATCATAGTTGTAGCAAGTGCTTAGCCCAATACCTGGTACCCGATAGGTGTTGTAAGAAGTGCCGATGCCCTCCCTCCTTCTCCAGATCAGTTTGGAAGCTTCTTGAGAAGGGAATGACAATTAGAACTATGGGGCAGGCAGGGGTGGGAGGTCAGTTCAGGTGGGATATTGTGGCTGGAGGTGAGGGAGGGACAAGAGTGGAGAAAAGCCACCTTGCTTTAGGCATCTTGCCTCCTCTGCACTCAGGTACATCTTCCTTTAATCCATTTAACTTTTGACCCTAAATAACAAATGCAGGAATTATCATTGGCAAGCCCTGGGGATTCAGATACAGGCCCAGCTGAGGCTCTGGCAGGGGACTGGTAGTGTTGCCCACAGGGCAGTGCAGCTTGGCCTTGGGTGGAAGAAAGCCCCCTTCTCATCAGAGTCTGGAGTTGTGGTGTTAAGGATGAGGAGAAAGTAGTTAGAAAGTGCTGAGAGTCCTGGGGGGGGTGTCTTGTGGCTGGGGTGAATGAGGAAGATATAAGACCGGGGGAGTTTGGGTTTTTTGTACATAGTTCTTGACTGGTTCCCTGTTAATCTAAGCCTCATTCTTTCCCTCCCTTTTGAATTTTAGCGGTGAATTTAAGGAAAAGTCATTTCCTTTGTTGGAACTTGGCAGGTGATGATGTATAACTGCAGGTCCGACACTCCCATCTGCATTAAACTTTATCTGGCACGCCACACAAATCTTGTTTTGGCATTCAAAGCCCTTTAAAATCTGAGCCCCCACCCAGACTTGCTATCCATACTTGATGATCCAGTGACAACCAAAGGTTCTTGTCTTTTTCTGACTCTGCCCTCATGCACAGTGGGCTGTCCCTCCCTGGCTCCTTCTCTTAGTCCCGGCTAAAATCCCACCCCCTCCAGCCGAGCTTTTCCCCATCCTTCTGTTGACTGTAGTGGCACTTAATTGTTTGAATGCTCCGGGTGAGAGCAGGGCCTGCCATTTGCCTTTCTTGGCTTGGCTCCTGGCACATGAATACACATTAATGAGTGTGAGTTGACTGAGCGCTGCCTGTCAGGTCTCCTTTACTTGAACTCCACTTGGAGGCATGAAGGAAAGCATTTATTAGGTGCTAAGTATTGGACCAATGGCTGGAAGTTGTAAACGGGCAGATCCAAATGAGACCCCCGAAAAGTTTCTTCTCCTGGCGTGAGAGAGAGTAGTTTGGTCTTCCCTGGAGACTGTCTTCGACTCCTTGGGGCTGCTGGGCCGTTTGACACCCCTGCTCTGAGGCTGGGATCCTCTGATGTTCTCATGGGGGACATGTGTGGTGTCATGGCCTTTTGTCATCCTGGCTTTCTGTCTTCTCAGGGACTCTGACCTATCTCTTAACTTTGGGGTAGGTACTTTGTGATTATTGGCACGAGTCCACCTCCTTTTCCTGTCACTTGGGGTGTTAGGGTTAGAGCACTGGGCTTGGTTTATTCCTTCTTTCACTAACCCTCTTCATGTTTCTCCATTGCCTTCTGAGTGTTGTGCAATTTGTTATTCAGTGGAGAGAATGCAAGATTGGGAAGTCAAGGAACCGGATTCAAATCCTGCAGGCTTTGCCATATCTGCTTAAATTATTTCTGCATCCGTGACTTCCAGTCCCTTCCTGTTCTATCTCTGTGATGGTGGTGATTGATCCCTACAGTTCTGGAGTTCCCTGGAGCTGTTAGACCATGCAGTCCTGAAGATCCCCATGAGGATTAGTGATTGGACAGGAGCTGAATATGGCGGAAACCTCCTCCTATCCCAAGTTGGTGTCCACTCTGCAGTCGTAGTCACCCTCTCTCTGCCGGCATTGTCTGAGGCGGCTCTGGTGGACTTGTTGCCCGGTGACTGTGCTGTTAGAAGTGGAGAGTTCTGTTGGAGCTGTGCACTTTGGCCTCCCCCCTCCTTCCTGTTCAGCTCCTGACTCAGCATGGCATTTGACAAGAGCTCTGGCTCTGGAGGCCATGTTTCTCGGCTTAGCCCCTTCCTGCACCCTTCAGTGGTCTTTGGACGTGATCTTGAGGCCTTTCCCTGTTCACTGAGAAACAGCTTTCCTAAGACCTGGGGCTTAGAGATGAACTCTCCTCAGGAGAAGATGACACCATGCGGTGCCGGCTTACCCTTCCCTTGACTTGGATGCTGCCTCGGTGCTGTGTTCTCAGAGCCTAAATGATCTTGCAGAGGGGCCACAGACCCCCACTTCTTTTTCAAATGAACTTCCTTGCATCTAACTCTCTCCCAGTTTTGTGATCCAACTTTGAACTGTTGAATTTCACTTGATTCGATTGGGTCTTAAGAGTCTGGCCTGTCAGCATCTCTTTGGAACTTGGCTCCGTCAACTTGATACATTAGCCATCCCTTCTAAGCTTTGCGTTTTCTGCAAATTCATTAAACGAATTCAAGTTAGTAGTAAAATGTTACTAACGAGAAGGGACAGGGCCAAGGGCAGATTTTTGAAACATGGGGGGCGGGGGTCCCAGGGGTGGGATCCTTTTCTGTCAAGGGCCGTTTGGATATTTATAGCATCATTCTCAGGTCATACAAAATGATTAGCTTTTAGAACTCAAGCAGTGGGGGAGGTACCTAGCTTTTAGTTCCTCATTGCCCGAGGTTGCCTTAACAAATGATTTTGTGGGCCTTATATAGCCCTTGGGTGGGATGTTCCCCACCCTATCTTCATATTTTCTATGAGCGTAGCATGAAGGACTTTTTCAAAAGCTGGGTTTAATTATAGTTAAGATTGCTAGAGACATTACTACTTTTATCTGCCAATCTAGTATCCTGTTGGAAAAGGAAACAAGTTTCATATGCACAACCTTTGTGGTGGTGGTGGTGGATTGTTGTTTTTTTTTTTTTTTTTTTTTTTTTTAATAATGCTGAGGCAGTTGGGGTTGAGTGACTTGCCCAGGGTCACACAGCTAGAAAGCATTGAGTGTCTGAGAGCAGATTTGAACTTGGGTCCTCCTGACTTCAGGGCTGATGCTCCATCCGCTGCACCAGCTAGCTGCCTCTGCACAGCCATTTTTGATGGTGTTTACTGGCTTTCTGTGATCACTGATTACTTTCCAGATTTTCAGGAACTACCCCTTTCATAATTAGTTTTCCCAGACTCATTGAGGAGGTTCTGACCTCTGCTGGGGCAGGATGAAGTGGGCCTAATGCTATTGACAGGCAGCCTGGCCTTCTCCAGGGTTGTGGAAAGGTCATTGGGTTTGAAGTCAGGGAGAGTGGACCCTCCTGAAGGCTGAAGCTGGTCTTCTAGAATGGGCTTCCTATATGACAGGTGGGGATTCCATGCTGGGGACTGAATTCAATGGTTATTTGTGTGGTCTTAGTGTCTTTTTGCCTCCTTTTGTCAACTGTCCAGTATTTATCCTGCTGATTCATTGGAATGACTTAAAGCTTCAGTTTCCCCATTTGCAAAATGGGAAAAGTAATGCCCATAGAACTTTTCTCACAAAGGTACTTGAAAATCAGATGAGATAATACATGTAAAAGGGAAAAAAAATGGAACCCAGTTTATAAGGAAATGCAGTTATTAAGGTTTTGTGAGTTCAGAACCCCTTGATTTGAGAAGTGGACTGAACACTGAGCTTGGGTGTTTCCAGGCTGAAGAAGCAGGATGTGCTTGAGAACCAGCCAGGCAGGTGGACATGTAACACTTCTCTTTTGTCATTTTGGCCAATTTGCAGGGTGTGCAAATCCAAAGGATTTGCCTTTCTCTTCATATTTGTGATTTGAAGCATTTTTCCATATGGTTGATTGTGAGGGCCTTTAATAAGGGGCCGGTTGCAGAAAGGTCATGATTGAGGATATAGTAACCAAAAAATCTTTAGTTATGTTGGAGGAACCGGTTAGTTAATTTGGTTGTTAAAAAAGCTTTTTTATGTCATGTTCTATTCTTTCGTGATTCTCTATCCTTTTTTTAGTTGGAAATTTATTCCTGACTCATAGCAATGAAAATATACAATCTACTTTTATACAAAGTTTTTAAAAGATGTGATCTGAAATATTCATGTTATATCCGTTTTGAATTTTTTATGAAATATAGTGGAAGATATTGGTTTTAGCTAAATTTCCTCAAGACTGCTTTCCAGTTTTCCCACTTTGAAACTAGGAATTCTTTCCTAGGTAATGCTTATGTAGCAGATTTATTGAATACCGGGTTATTGTTTCACATTGTTCAGCTTAATTTCTTTAACTAGTAACAGGTGGTTTTGATTGCTGCTTTATAATGTAGTTGGAGATTTGGTTCAGCTGTTTCCCTTTCGTTCCCTCCCTTTTTTGTCTTAATGCCCTGGGTCTTCTGTTCCTCCAAGTGAATTTGCTTTGTTGCCAGCACCAAGTGATTGCTTTTCTTGATAATTCTTTGACAAGGACTCCTCTTCTTTCTAGAAGGCCCTTGCTGATCAGATACAAACTAGAAAGTGCATTGGGCAGAGGTATCTGTGCATCTTCTCAGCTGTAGGGCCTGTTTCTGCATTTTGTCAGCCTGACTGCTAAAAGGGCTGTTCTAGAAGCTAGTGGTGTTGTTATTTGGAGCAGAATGGAGTCCCTTTTAACTTGTGGAGATTTCTGCTCTGAGGAACCCACCATCTCTTGATGTCATTCCCAGATTGAGACTCATCTAGTGTAATGCTTTTCTCTGGGTAAAAAAGAAAAAATTTGTTTGGAGAAAGGGATCAGATTCAATTGTGGTTTACTTGCAAGCTGTTAAACTAATTTTCTATGAGATAATCTAGTTTATCGCAGACCAGTGAAATAAATGGCTGAGGTAAATATTGTCCTTCGTTAGCATCGTTAAAACATCTAAAATTATATTTCATAAGGAATTAGATAGGAAGTTCTCCAGTCAGCCTTATTTGGTTATAGAATCCACTTTTAAAAGTAAAAGGGAAACTGGAACTTTCAGAAAACATAGCTTGATTGCTGAACTTTGTACTTACAGAATGTGGGATGGTGTTTATCATTTCTCACCGTGACCTGAACTTTATTTGAGGATCAGAGATGCCTTTTGTCAACTAACCTGCCTTAACGATGAAGTGAAAATAGGCCACGTTTTATGTCACATCTGCCTGAGATTAGCAACTCTTAGTTTTTAAATTGGCAAGGAAAAAGTCAATAGAAAGTTGTTTCAGGACAGTTCATCAGCAGAAGTACAGGCATTTATTTCTCCTCCAATGGGGGAAGTGCCGTTTCGTATTTTATGACTCTAGGTTTTTTTCCTCTCCTCTGCAATGCCCACCCAAAGCAGCCAGGACCATATTACATATGCAAATGATGAAATTTGTTTTAAGGTTCTTTGAATAGCAAAGATACTTGGAGTGAGATAATGCTACGGTGTGAAGCCATTGCATGCAAGTTCAGATGAGGCCTCTGGCACTTTGGCTTGCATGACTTTGGGCCAGTCATTTCAACTCGGGCTCGCTTTCCTCATCTGCAAAAATGAGGATAATAATAGCACCTCCTGCCAAGGCTGTAGTAAAGGCAAAAGGTGATCATGGGTAAAGGACCTCGAAAACTTCCAAGTACTGGATCAGTGCAAGCCATTGTTCTCTCACCTGCATGCTTTAAACAGTAGCCAATAGCTGATTCCATCAAACTTGACCTTCCTCCCTCTCCCCAACAGAGGCTCACTCATCCCTGAGGTGGTGTAAGGGCCACCCCCTCTAACATCTGGGGTGGCTTGGGCAGTAGAACCTCTGAGCGGAAGCCCCCAGCTTGTAGTTTGGGACAGTTCAATGTTAGGATAATCTGGGATAATGCTGTTGATAAGGACTTGTGACCAAATCATTTAGAGTCACTGGTTTTTCCTGGGAGTATCCTGTGGGAAATACTTGAAACTTGTTTTGTCTTGATGACTTTTTAAGGAATATTCATGCTGAGAGTTAAAAGGCAGTGCTTAGAGCAGACATGATTTTACAGGTGAGCTCTGTTGGGAGATTGTAGATTCCTAGAAAGTATGAACATGTAGGAGCAAATGTCCAGAGACTCCAGGTGTGGAGTATGAGGGGAAAATCTCCGAGTCAGGCAGATGTGGCTGCAGAGTACCAAAGACCCCCACTTTCCTCTTCTCTCCTTTTCGGGTCTCCAGATACTGACAACTTCCCCAGCAGCTCTTGTGCCTCAGGTATAGGGTGGGAATGGAAACTTCCCCTGTGTCTAGACCCACGGCTGTATAATGCCTTTCTGTCCTCGTTGGGCCAGCCCTCCACATGCTCCTAGAGTTGGTTGAATGGGAGAGAGCTAACATTTTGTCTGCAAAAGGCAATAGGTTTGGGGCATGTTGTAAGCTGATGGTGTCAGCAGGCTCAAAGAAGGAGCTTCAGTTCTGGGGAAGGAGCCAGTGTCCATATTCACCGAAACACACTGCAAAACAAATCAAAAAAGTAAAAGTATCTTAGGGAGGGAAAAGAAGAACCTTCATATAACACCTTTTCTGGGCAAGGTACTGTGCTAGGCTGTCATGTAGAAAGTGTTTCTTGAAGGAAACTGGGCTAAGGGAGCCCATTTCAGGTAGGGAGGATATAGGGACAAGTCGAGGAAATGGGGTCTAGAGTAATCTCGGAAAAAGCTAGAAGCCCAGATTGGCTAGACTGCAGTACAGGAAGAAGACTGGTACAGATTTGAATCAGATTTTGAAGGACTTGGCAAAGACTGGAGTTTATAATTGATCCTAGAGGGTTTTGAGTGGTGAGAAAGAGTGACCTGGTTAGGATTTTAGGAAAACCTTTTTGCTAGCTGTGTGGGGGATAGGTGGATTGGAAAGGAGAGGGCTAGAGGGAGGGAGACTGAGGAGGGCCTCAGGTGGGGCTAGCGGCCTTGGGAGTAGATAGCATGTGATAGGAGACTGAGGTCACAAGGGCAAGACTGGCAAATGAACTAGGTGAGGGAGTAAGAATGGCTCAATGGAGAAAGCATTGGGGCTGGAGTCAGAAAAACTTGGGCTCAAATGTGGCCTCAAGACACTTCCTAGCCTGGTGACTATGGACAAGCCACTTTACCCTGTTTGTCTGTTCCCTCATCTGTAAGGTAGAGAGGGAAATGGCCAGTCCCTCTATTGTTTGGAGGAACATCAAAGAACAGCAAGGGATCAAGAACAGTACTTGATGTTGTGGATCTGGATGATGGAAGCAGGTTCTTGAGAAACAGGGAAACTGGCAGAAGAGTAGCTCCTGAGGTCACCAAAAAGATAAAGAGAGTAGGGCACAGGACAGAATTGTGGGGCTTTCAGGCCTGAATGGGGGATGAGTGTGACATAGGTGGTGGGTGGAACAATAAAGAAGCAGGAAAAAGCAACTGTTTGGAAGGGACCAAGAGACAGCAGCATCCTGGAAGCCCAGAGAGTTGAGCACCTCTCCTGGAGGAGAGAGTGTGGCCAGCAGTTAGATCTCAGAGGATGAGGATTGAGAGATCCTGGGTAACTTGGGAAAGGATGGACAGTTTCATTTGAATTATTAGGTGCAAGTTGGATTGCCGATGGTTGAGAAGGGGCTTGAGTATCCATGGCTGTACAGCTTGCATACACACACACACACACACACACACACACACACACATATACTCTCTCTCTCTCTCTCTCTCTCTCTCTCTCTCTCTCTGAGATGGGCAGTTGATGGTGAAGGACAAGTAAAGGTGGTGGAGACTTGTCAATGTTTGTAGGCTCTGAAGATAAAGATGGGATATGTAGAGAGGAAGAGGAGATGCTGGGCCACAGTTAGCCTTGGAGAGACCGAGGAATGGGGGAATCTACAGGGTGACATAGAGTGACCATCCATGGGAGCTGTTTTCATGTATTTGAAGGACCTTGAAATTCCTCCTGCTTGGCCAGAGGATAGATAAAGGGCCTAGGTGGGAGTCAGGGTTGCTAATGAAAAGCTTTCTAACAGTTGGAGTGAAGTGAGGATTCTCCCTCGTTGGGCATCTTCACTGACAGACTGGAGTAATTTCTCCCTGCCGTTATTGGGGTGCTCTTAATCAGGGCCCTGGCACCAGGATTCTGCAAATGAGTCAGGTCCTGCCTGTGACAGACCCACGGTATCTTTAAGGGACTAGCCAGGATTCAGGACCATAGGCTCTGAAGTGATGAATGGATACTATGGTCCTGCCTAGTCCTTACCTTGGTCTGTCTTTGGTCCTGTCATGTCTCTGTCCCATTGACTTTACTTCTTACTCTGGGGATTTTGGTAATTTTGGAAAGCTTGCTTGTAAGGGGACTAGAGAACAGTGAGAAGTCGAAGCCCTCCCTATGATGGTAAGTCACAGATGGCAGAGGAGAGCTAGGAAAGGACAAAGGCTTTGTCAGGAGAGGGGAGTGGGAAATTACTATTGAGAGGGAGATACCCAAAAATCAGTTAGGGAGAGGGGAATGACAGATATCTTCTAGCTCTAATTTCGTTTTTGTTTTTTTTTAATTTAAGTTCTTTATTTTGTAATTTGAAAATTTCCAAGTATTTTGAATGCTTTAGCAGATGGATCATCTATTATTGCTGCTTTGATTTTGCTGTTCTATAAAATGCTGTTGATGTTTGACAATTTATCTTTCAGTTTGCCACTTAGCTGAAGTGATAAACTGTTTCAATATCTTTGCTATTTCTCTATGGTTTTCCAGGCAGACCAATTTATAAATAGGCCAGATGATTAGAGAGCTGGCCTCAGAACTAAGAAGAACTGACTTTCTTTTCTGCTTCTGATAGCTGGCTATGGGCCCCAGAGCAAGCCCCCTGAACCTCCCAGGATCCCCATCTTGAAGTGGCTCATCTACATTGGTCCTGAGGACTCCCCACACCAAGAACATGATAGCTACCTGAAAAAACAAATCTGCTAATGTATAAGGAGCTTAGAGAGTTCCATCATTCTAGAGACAGTATGATACCGTGTTACAAATCTTATCTCCTTTGACCTTCACAACAATCCTGGGAGGTAGGGGCTAGAATGATACCCATTTCACAGATGAGAAAGTGACTTGACTAATGGGTACAGACCTAATAAGGACGTGCAGCTGGATTTGAAATGTTTAATAAAATAGCAGCTAATATTTCTGTGGTGCTATAAGGTTTGAAAAGCAGTTTACATGCATTACTTCATTTGGAGAATTGCCATTATGGGTGGAAGGGTTGGGAGTTTGAGGGATTTGATGCTCTCAGATATGGATTATTCAGGACTTCACCTACTTACCTCTTCCCTTTGGGTCTGGTAGGTTTGAATTGTGAGAAAGATGAGCATGTAACTCAGGTTTCTTTGGATTTGGGGTAGAGTTTGGGAATTGAGATGGGCACAGACAATGCAAGTTCTTGCTGAGTTGGCTGTTTTTACTTAGTATTGTTGACTGTGATTTAGGCTCATTGCTTTACATATGGCATAGAGAAAACCTGAATAAAAACTGGACAAGATTGGTGTGGCTGCTGGAGTACCACCAGATTCCCTCAGGCCTCAGCAGCAAAGAGCTCCTGACCTAGATGGCTCAGAGATGCCCTGATCCAGTTCCTTCATGTTTTTTTAAATCTTTTTTACTTTTTTTTTTTTTTTGAGATTATACATGTACATCAGTTTTTTACATATTTCCATGTGAGTCATGGTGGGGAGAGAAAAATCAGACAAAGGGGAAAACCATGAGAAAAAAAAAGAGAAAAAAGGTAAAAATATCATGCTTTGATTCATTCACATTTAGTTTTCGTAGTTCTCTTTGGATGTGGATGGTGTTTTCCATCCAAGGTTACATTGTATCATTGAATTGCTCCATCACAGTTGATCATCACACAATTTTGTTGTTGCTTTGTACAGTGTTCTTAGTTCTGCTTTCTTCAGCTCAGTATCAGTTCATATAAGTCTCTGGACATTTCTGAAATCAGCCTGTTCCTCTTTTCTTTTAGAACAATAATATTCCATTCCTTTTGTATACCTCAACATATTCAGCCATTCCCCAACAGTGGGACATCCACTCAATTTCCTATTCTTTGCCATCACAAAAAGAACTGCTACCAGTTCTTTCATGTTGAAAAGAGACGACATTAACCAGAACCAAACTTCAGAACTCCAGAGAGAAGAGAGCAGAGAGGGCCGTGGCTAAGACAGGCTTGTTGCTGCTAGTATTATTCAGTAGGTGGATGCCACTGAGAGAGTGCTTTGGTTTATTTGCAGAGTGGTTTTTGGTCTATATAAAATAAAGTTGATGGACAACCAGAATTCTCAGAGTTTCCAAATGCTTGAGTAAAGACGGATGTTTTCCTTTCATGGTTTGTGAGATTATGTACATGGAATGGTATCTTCTCTAGAAAAAGGGCAGGTTTTTAAGTTTGCCTTTGGGGCCAGAAAAGTGCCTCTTTTGGGGTCTGCCTCCCCTTTGCTAGTGGGTAGTGGAAAGTGAGGAGCCAGCTTTGCACAGGTTTGTCTTGGGCACACTTCGGGGCTCTGATCAGATTTAAGGGATCCCATGTAGAAAGCCTTTGCCATTCAGGCACAGCCCTTCTCTGTACAGAGGAGGCTTTTTCTCGGGGCTGGGGTTCCCCAGAGCTGCTGGTCCAGGGTTTTAGGGGGGGTATCACAAGAGTTCTTAAGGTAAACTGACAATGTTTTGAGAAGATCAGCTTATTGACTTTTGTTGTTCAGTCCTTTCTATCGGATCTGACTCTTAGTGACTCAGTGGATTTTCTTGGTAAAGATACTTAAGGGGTTGGCCCTTTTCTTCTCCAGCTTATTTTGCAGATGAGAATACTGAGGCAAACGGGGAAGTGACTGGCCCAGGGTCACACAGTTAGTGTTGTGAGGCTGGATTTGCCACATCATAAAGCTGTGCTTTGGTTAATGCCCTTCCGTTGTTTTAATTTAAGTGGGGCTTTTCACTGGGAAATTCTGTTGACTTTTTAAAGAAGAGTTGGTTTATTTGCACACTCCTAGCATTGTAGCTTTGGGGAGAATCTTCCTGTAGAACAGTGGAGATTGGGGTGAGGGTGGGGGACGTGGCAGTGGCAGTGGTGATGGTTTTGGGGTACTTTTGCTGTTTGAGTGATCTGCTGAAACCCCAACTAAAATGAAGACTTAGCAATTTGAGTCTAAAAAGTTAGGGGCAACCTTGGCTGGTCTCCTCGGAGTGGAGGTGATGGTGAATTCTAAGGGAATTGGGGTTTTCTGGAGAACTGCCATTAATGATAAACTTTTTTTTTTATAAACTACAAATGTAAAGAAGCTGTTCCCTTCCTCTTCCCCAGATGTTAGGCTTAGAGGGTAGAGCATTGGACTGGATTCAGGGTGACTTCACTTCCAGTGAAGCCTCAGACACTTTCAATTGATGAAACTGGGTAAACCCGTCACAACCAGCCCACATCCAGGCGCTGTGCCCTGGGGATACAAAGAGGAGCCCGTGACCTAATGGCATTGACAGCCTTCAAACAGCTCTGCCGACCACATTGGGGAATGTTGCAGTTGCGAGGTACTCTTCTTAAAGAAGACTGGGAAAGGGATCTCGCAGAAGATAAGCTTTCAGTTGAGCCATGAAGGGAGCCATGGAACTGGGACTTTCCTGGAAAAGGGGGAGAAATTCAGGCATTCGGGACGGCCAGTGAAAATACCTGTTGTTTTGAGCTGGAGTGCCTTGTGAGAGAAGCCCAAGGCGGGAAGTGCCCCTGGGTCATCAAATACAAGGTTGCAAAGGGAGGGGGCCAGGTGATGAAGGGCTTTGGATGCCACTTGGACCATTTGGTACTGGATCTTGGAGGTTAGAGGAGGAGTCATTGCGGTTTGGGGAGCAGACATGATCAGACCTGCCCATTGGTGACTGGCTGGCTGGAGGATGGGCTGGAGAGGCAGGCAGAAACCCCTTCTTCTCCTACCTTCCCCCCCCCCCCCAGCAGCCATTGTTGTAGGCCAAGTGTGAGACATTGATGGTTTGACCTGCCCCAGAATGATACTGGGGTCAGGGGAGAGGGAAATGTGTATTTCAGGTCTTCACTTGGATCTGGGAGAGGGGAGAATAAAGAATCCAGGATGATTCCTCAGTGAGAACCTGAGAAACTGGGAGGATGGTGTTTTCCTTGACAGGAATTGGGAAGTTTGGAAGAGGAGAGAATTTGGAAGGACAAGGCAGGTTAGGACATATTGCATATAAAACATGTACAGCAATGGAGTAAGACTTGAATTGGGGGAACAGGAAACATACTGTGGGAGCATTTTGACTTAGCCACATATTAACATTATTTGTGGGTTTTGTATTTTTATCTCTTAAATATTTCCCAATTATATTTTAATCTTGAGATTCACTCTAGAGTGTTGGCAGGAATAACCTTAACCTTAAATCTAGTTTTCCTGTCTAGTAGGCAGCTGGAATTGAGAGACTTTAGTGTTCATGACTCCAGGGTGCTTCTTTAGGATATCTTCCTGAACATCTCCTTTCCTGAGTGAATACATTTCATTTCTGCAGTACCTTTTAATCACTCCCTGGGGAACTACCCCATTGTTTTTTATCTGCCCAAATGAAGGCTTAGTCTCTCATACTCTATAGAGGTGAAAAGCTTTGAAGAATGGAAATCAGAGGCAGTTTTGCTCAGCACCTCGCCCATAAAGGTATGATTTAAATAATTTTTCTGTTATCCTGGACAGTTTCACCTTCTATAAATCTTCCTCCCTTCATGGTTAAACTATTTGAAAAATCTGTCTTCTTCCACTTCATTTCTCACTCTCTTCTAAATCTCATAACTCCAAAGAGAAACCATGCATATTGACTTGGCAGAGAATCTCATAGGAACATCATTATTTCAAGAGTGGTACGGGCCCAGAGTTTGGCACTTCTGATCTGAATGCTCTCTACAAAGTTAACTGTGACCTTTCCAGTTGCCAAATCAGATTTTTGATGTCTGCCCCCTCCTCCATCATCTATTTTTTTTTAAAGATTATACATGTATAATAGTTTTGTAAAACTTTGTTTTCTCAATTTTTCTTCCTCTTTCCTTCCTACCTCTCTCCCCAAGACAGCAAGCAATCTGAAAGAAGTTAAAAATGTGCAATTCTCTTTTTTCCTCTTAATATTTTGTTTTTCTGATGACATGTAAAGATAGTTTGACATTAATTTTTGTAAGATTTTAAGTTCCAAATTTTTTTCCTCTCTTCCTTCTTTCTCCCCTTCCCCCAAGACAGCAAACAATCCAATATAAGTTCTACATGAACAACCATTTAAAACATATTTCCATAAGAACAAAAGGAAAAAATCACGAGAGAAAATGCAAATTAAAAAAAAAGCAAAAATAGTATGTTTTGATTCACATTGACTCTCCGTAATTTCTCTCTGGATGTAGATGGCCTTTTCCATCCAGAGTCTATTGAAATTGTTTTGGATCACTGTTGCTGAGAATGGCTGTCTTTGGTTGATCACATAATCTTGCTGTTACTGTGTATGACTTCACTTCACTCAGCATCAGTTCATGTAAGTCTTTGCAGGCTTTTCTGAAATCATCCTGCTCATCATTTTTTAATAGTACAATAATATTCTGTCACATTCATCTACCATTACTTTTTTGGTTATATATTGCCGAAAGCACTAGGCCTGGAATCGGCCCCTCACAGTTACTAATTCTGTCATCTTGGACAAGTTACTTAATTTCTGCTTGCCTTGGGTTTCTTAAATGTAGAATGAGGACATCTTCCAGGGTTGTTGTGAGGATCGGTTAATGTTTGTAAAATAAATGCCACAGTGCCTGGTATGTTGTAGGAGCTTTGCGAATGCCAGCTGTTACTGATTTTTTAAAAGCAAGGTTGGAATATGAGGAAGTCAGTCAGTCAATAGATATTAAGGTCCTGGATGCCAGGCACTGCGTTAAACAATGGTGACAAAATGGCAGGAAAGACAGTTGCTCCCCTCAAGGAGCTTGGGATTAATAGGAACATTCCATATATAAATTAGCCTACAAAGGGAAGCAGAAAAAACGGTGGGATAAGAGAAAGTACAGGATTGCAGATGGAATGGAGAAGTCTAGAGCTCAAGACTTGAGGAGATGGAGGTTCTGCGAGAGGTCGGATTCCTCCCTTCCGTTGGGGAAAGGACAATGGTTAGGGGACAGTGAGTGAACCATGGCAGCAGATGGAATGGAGCGGCCAGTCTTTTCCCACTGATGTCTTTGTGGTTCAGCTGTCTGACTCTTTGTGACCCCATTGGGGGTTTTCTTGGAGGAGATGTTTTCCAAGAGGTATTTAGTTATACTATGTAGCTGTTTCTTAAGCAGAGTCTCAGAGAAGCTCTTCATAACTTGTTGTAGTTAGGTTCTCAAAAGCAAAATTAAATGTTTTCTTTTCCCCTTTCACTATTTCCTAATTAAGGTGCCTGTTTCCATACTGGCCTTGTATTGTTATTGCTGCTTAAACATTGACATGTTTTTTTTTTTTTTTTCTTTAGGTCTTAAAGATTCTTTATAATTATGTACTTTTCCTTTAAACTCTTCAGTTGTTACAGGTACTGTGGTAGTTTGTTATATATTCAAGTTTCATGTGACAACTCTTAGAAATTATTTTCATAGTTTTATTTCTCTATAAATATTTTGCATTATTGTAACTATTTTTATTCCACTTCCTGACTTTCTTGGAGACAGATATACTGGTGTTTTGACTTGCTTTTATGTATCATGCTAACACAGATCTGAGCTCTTAGGATCTAACACAGAAGTCCCAGTGTTAGAAACAGAGTATTAAGAAAAGTAATTCTTTGCGGGGAAGAATGGTTCTTGGATTGGCTTTAGGAATGTTTGAATACCAAGTGAATTTTATTAGTCCATGGAAACAAGCAGAGCTCTGTGGGAAGGAACAAACAAGGAGGCTATGAGGGATGGGATTTGGAGGGCTTGCTTTTTTGGTACGTTTCTAGAAAAGTCATTTGTGAGGATTCAGTAAGTATAGGTAACTTTTTTTAGGCTGAAGTGAAATGTTAACAATATTAACATTTTTTGGGGGGGGTCCTGCTCTGGAATGTCTGTATATAGCATTTGGAATGCATGCTTATGTTGGAAATGCATAGTAAACGAATTCTGGAACACTGTGGAGGATCAGTAGAGTTTGAGCTGGTTCAGCTTCCTTGCTAATTCTAGGAACTATAGGAACTTCATGAAAGAAACTTAGGAATACCTAGATTTAGAAATAAGCTTCAAGATTGTTTTTTGTTTTTGTTTTTATTTTTTTTTTAAACTCTAAATATGTGAAATCTTTAGACTTAACATTTTCTAGAATCTGTTAGGGTTTAAGATTGCAGCTAGGTGGTACAGTAGGGTGCCAGGGCTGGAGTCAGGGTGACCTTGGTTGACATGTGGCCTCAGACACTTATTAATTGTGTGATCCTGGACAAGTCACTTTACCCTGTTTGCCTCTGTTTTTTATCCATAAAAGGAGCTAGAGAAGGAAATGGCAAACCATTTCAGTATCTTTGCCAAGGAAATCCCAAATGGGGTCATGAGTAATATGGACGGAACAGTTGGGTTTCACTGGTTTTTAATTAGTGGTTACTGAATAGTTTTAATTCTATTTGTATGGAAAGACTGGGAAAATCAGTAATTCTCCAGAGAGACTTCTCCCAAGTCAATTAGTGAGCAATGTTAATGTAGTTCTGGGGACATAGGGATAAAAATGGAACAGTGCCTGCTTGAAAGGAGCTGGTGTTCTATTGGATGTTCCCAAAGCAAGTATAAGAAACTCCTTTTACCCTTGTTTATGTTGATTAAATTGTAGTGTCACTTCCCATTCTCATCTCTAACAATAAGAATTCGGTTGATTAATAAGGTGAAGAAATGTCTAAAATTAGGTATTTGTTGTGTGAGATTTGAATATAGTTATGCAACTAGGCTTCTAGTATTTTTTTTAATATGTGAATCATAGTTCTTTGTGGCAGTCACTTTACTTGACCTCTTAATGAGTAGAGGAAAGGTAAAATTGAGTTAATCCACTAAGACTATTGTGCTATACTGGAAGAAGCTCTTCCCTAGGTCCAGGCTTTGATCTCCAAGCTCTCATTTTTGTTACCCAAGTGACTCTGGATGAGTCAACTTCTTTTGAATCTCAGTTGCCTCAATTGAAAAATGAATGGTTTGGAATAGATTATTATTTTGAAGATCTCAAATTCTATGTATTCAGGTATATTTCAAACTGTAAAGCAATTTTCTTT
Source organism: Myrmecobius fasciatus (assembly GCA_023553655.1). NCBI lineage: Eukaryota > Metazoa > Chordata > Mammalia > Dasyuromorphia > Myrmecobiidae > Myrmecobius > Myrmecobius fasciatus. The sequence goes on along the minus strand of JAJPUD010000994.1, from coordinate 372,929 downwards.
TCCATTTATCTTTGTAAATTATTTAAATTTTTTCCAGTGGTTTTTTCCCAAAATATATGAAAGATAGTTTTCAACATTCACCTTTGCAAAACCTCATGTTCAATTTTCTCCTTTCAACCCTCCTCTTACCCCTTGCCCAGACATCAAGTAATCCACCACAAGTTAAACCTGTTCTATTCTTTTAAACATATTTCCAAATTCCTCATGATGTATAAGAAAAATCAGATCAAAAGGGGAAATAAAAAACATGAGAAAGAAAAACATAAAAGCCAACACCACCAGAAAAGGTGAAAATACTATGTTGTGATCCACAATCATTCCCCACAGTCTTCTCTCTGGATGCGGATGGATTTCTCCATCACATATCTATTGGAACTGCCTTGAATCACCTCATTCTTGAAAAGAGCCAAGTTCCTCACAATTGGTCATCACATAATCATGTTGCTATGTACGATGTTCTCTTATATGTCTCTCCAGGCCTTTCTGAATTTCTCATCATTTCTTATGGAACAACAATAATGTTCTTTTACATTCATATGCCATAAGATATTCAGCCATTCTCCAAATGATGGGAATCCACTTAATTTCCATTTTCTTGCCATTCTCTCTAAATAATTTTAAAGATATATTCCAGTGGGAAAGACAAAATCACTTAGAAATTCATCAATGTTTTATAAACTCATTCTTCTGTACTTTAAAAGAAATATGAAAATCAATGATTTTCTGTTTTAGGGGTTAGGGTGAGTGTGAGAAGGTGGGATCTAGTTTTGTGATTTCATATTGAGGAAATGCCATATTTCTTTTGCAGTTTATAATGTTAAGAGGCTAAACTAGGGTATCGAGATTTTGTAATAATATTTTGTAATAATAACAAGTCATAATTATTTGGAACTTGAACCCAGATTTTCCTGGCAGGTTTGCCATTATGCACTATGCCATAATGCTCTTCTCCATAGAATTTTAAAAAAGATAACTTTCAGGTGACTATGTGGTAGTAGTTAGCCCTGTTTCTCTCTACACATAATCCAAAGCATCCATACAGTCCATTTTTAATGAACTTTTGAAAAGGTAGTAGTATAGACTCATAAGATCTCTTGCATAAAACATAAATTATTTTACTCTGATAATTCTTTATAGGGTTCTTTCTCTTCACTTCTGTCTTCTGCCTTCTTCAAATCTCACTATGGTTTAAACTCTTCATGCCTTTCCTCTGAGAGTTTCCCTGGTTTGGCCAGTGTAGATCTTGTTTGTGTTATTGTTTGCACATTGCCTCCCAACAGACCAAAAGCTTCTTGAATGAAGGGGCTTGGTTTATTCCCATCCCTAAACACATTAGTTGGCACATGGTAATAAACAGCCAAAAAAACCCAGCAGCCTGTATTGGATGTCAGAAAGGAGAATTTGGAATTTGAGTGAGTGTGTGTGTAATTTATATGAATATATATATATATGTATGTATATATATTTAGCTTCATATTTTTGAAATACATGCATATGTAGTTTTCAACATTCATCCTTGCAAAACCTTGTGTTTCAAATTAAAAATATTTTTAAAAGGTATTCCCCCCCATTTCATTGAGCTATAAAAATTTTTGCCTGTGTGTTTATAATGAGAGGTCTTTTAGTACTTTTCTAATTCACTTTCTTTCCAGTCAGCCTCAAAAGGAAGACAATACCTATTTTGTAGGCAGCTTCAAAAAAATCATATTTGTAAATGTTGCCAAAGATAGTATGCTGTGTAAATGTTAAGCACCATGATTTTCTCCATAAATCATTATAGAATGACTTTTTAGTAATTAGTAATTTTATTGTGATTTTCATTCACAGATATCATAATCCTGTAAATAAGAATCTGAAATTTCAGTATGATAACATGGACATTAACAATGATGATACAGATAAATACAGAAGTCTGGGAATCATGTTCTAAGTGAAGCACTTGTCCAAAGGTAAGACAAATGGGATTTTTAATACTCTCTGGGTTTCATTAGTAAAAATGGTTAATTGAGAATTATAAAATAGACTGTAATGAATATATCTGTGGAGGCCATTTCCTGACTGAGTACATTGTTGAAATGAGGTAGGGCCACTAAGTTCTAGAATTGCATGCTAGGATGGGGACTTAAGGTTCTCCTGTGGTTGTTTTGGCCTGTGAGAGACACTGGAAAATACTGAATCCTTTCTTCATCTGTGAAATGGAATAATACCTTTTCTCACTGTACACTTCTTTCCCCTTCCCCCTGCCCATGCATTTGGATCTCCCCCACCACCTCCCGCCCAATATTAACTTAGTTTAAATACCATTATAGTTTTTATAGCTAGACAGTTAACCTGCCTACAACTTTTCTTGCTGAAAATTTCTAGGTGGTTTTAGGGCAGTTTTGTGGGTGGGCAAGTCTTGAGTCCTAATTCCTTTCTCCTTAGCTCTAATAGCAACACGTTGGTTTATCAGGTACACACATTTTGAGCTCTAAGCTTAAAATGAACCAACTTTTAGAACTCAAGCAGTATTTACTTTTCTGTGTAATAAGGGAAATGGTAATTCTCTTGACCAACTTTTAAAATAATAACTTTAATTCTAGGTGTACCCCAAGATCTCATGGTAGACTATTCATTTTTCTCCCCTTTGGGGTCATATATTAGAATTCTGTGAAATGATTGATAGCCAAAAAAGTCATTAATTAACTCTGATCAACTCAGTTCTTTGGGAAAGGTTCCCCCTGCCTTCTTCCCTCATTATTTGACATTTCTAGTTAAAAGACTTACTCAGAAAAAAAAACCCTCTCAATTCTTAATTTTTGAAAATCTTTCTAAAATGTCTTTCTTCCTTCCTTAGAAAGAAGGCAATACTGGTAAAGTAAAACACTTGTTTATTAAGTGAGGCTCTTAGATTGTCCCTGATAATTTATGCTTTGCAGACTTGAGAAAATATTAGCATGGCTTGTTAATTTGCTTGTCTTGAAAGTGAAATGTAGACAACATTCTTGGAGATCTTTCTCACCTTGAAGCTGTGATGACCTTGTAGGTGTACATTTTGTAAGGGCAGTGCGAGGCTAAGATGGGTAAGATGAGCCTGGTGTCTGACCTGGCCTTGGAGATGAAGGCAGGCTGTGGAGCTGCTGTCGCTTTCATTTTTGAACGTTCTAGTTGTGAGCAAAGTCCTCTCTGTGTTGACTACAAATCTGCCTTCTTCTAACTTGTGTCTGCTAAGGCTAAGAAGATGGAGTCTCAATTTCACTTCTGTGCAGCCATTCTTCCTCTTCCAGTATTTAATGCTATGCTCATGGCCATGTTGTCTTTTCTCAGCTTAATGTTCCCGTTTCTTACCCATTTCTTTTATGCCTTGATTTTGGATGCTTCATCTTGTGATGGGAAGCAAGGGAAGGGAAAAGAAGAAACATTTATGTAGGGCCTACTATGTGCCAGAACTGTACTTGGCACTTTTACTAACAGGTAATCTCATCTTAACATCCTCCGGAGACGGGTGCTGCTATTATCTCTGTTTGATACTTGAGGAAACTGAGGCAGACACTGACTTGCCCAGAGTTACTTAGCTAGTAAGTGTCCAGTGGACTAATTCAAAACCAGGTCCTTCCAACTCTAGGCTCAGTTCCCTGGTCACTGGTGATGTGGTATAATTGGGGGAGGCTGTAGCAAGTCTCTCTCCTTCCCAAGCTCTGGGCATTATTTTTTTTTTTTTTCCTGCATCTTAGTACTGCATTATATTATATACCATACCCTATTCTCGATAATAGGGTTGGTATAGATGGAATGCTGACCTTGGCAACAACATGATCTGAGACTAGCTCTCATGTCTGCCATGTAGGGATTGACTTAGGGAAATGAACCTAATCTTAGGCCGTTGTTAAAACTGTAAATCACTCAACACTTATTGACCTCTATTGGGGCAAGAAGGTTTTTCATCAGTAAAATTATGAGACTTGGCCAAATACTCATGTTGTTGACTCTTAGGGGGTTTCATAGGAAGCTTTGTATTTGCAGTTTCCCAAACATCCCATGTCTTTCTAGCCACTGCTTCTCTCTTCCTGGGTATGTGCAGTTGGTTTTGAAAGCTAATACTTGACTTTTACGCTTATCTGCATTAAACTTTTATCTTGTCAGATTTGGCCCAAGGGTTATCATGATTAATGATTTAAGCTTCTGTCACTTGGTGTCTTCACTCTCCTTTCCCAGCTTTGAGGTCATCTACAAATTTGAAAGTGATAAAAATGATAGAAACTACAAGCCAAGGAGAATGGCCCTTTTGCCACCATGTTCTCTTAAGGGAGTGCCACAGGATTATCCTTCTAGGACAGTAAGAGATCATAGCCCTCTTTTTTACTGGGTAAAACAAGAGGCCTAGCAAACTTCAGTGACCGGTTAAAAGTCACATTCGTTAATGGCCAAATTAGGGCTTAAATCCAAGTCTTTGGACTCTAACCATGGTTCGGGAGCATCCATCAATGCATTTGTGGCTACTCTTTCTATTGCATTACATTCAGTTCTGATCCTGCCAAATTGGATTTTCCTGTCCATGTTTATCTTGTGATGGACAGTCCTTATCTTGAAATCAGATATTAAAAAATTGTTGCTTTCATGGCAGTTTCTAGGAAGAAAGTATAATTGGATCTTAGAATAGCTGTTAATTGCCTTTTAAGTAACCTGAGTGCCCTGGTACATTTTTATCTTGGAATAGTGATTATTTGACTGAAGGGACCTCAGATTTACATAGAAAGCTGTTGCAAGGTGATCTTACATGGCCAACTTTGTTTAGAGATTAGCTTATTTCTGAATAAGTGATGATATAATCTGTCATTTAGCATTCTTGAGACTACTAGTCATTTATAAGTGATTCTGTCTTTGAAATCATGTGTACACTTTGTGAAATTTTCTAAAGAGGTCATCTTGTGGACAGATTTCTCTTACCCCTTAGCAAGGGCATTAGTTGACGTGTTTCAAAATTGATTTCTTTCTTTAAATAAGAGAATCTGAGAGGTTCTAATTGCCTTTTGGCTGAAATGGAAAGTTTCAATCAATGAAGCCTGAATTTTATTCTGTTACGGATCCAAATCCTTCAATATAGCAAAATAGCTTTTCTAAAGAGATTATTTTTTTCCTCAAGTGATAGCTCTTTGGTTGTACAGGTAAGTTATCGATATGCCTTTTGAATTACTGAAGAGTATCATATTAGCATATATGTTCTCAGTTCTGTTGAATAGAAAATGACAAGTTGGTTTTTCTGATAATAGGGAGCTTCTAACTGTAGCCAAATCCATTGCTGGGGCTACTATTTTCTGCTTTTGATATTTAGTTGAGAGTGTGGGAGTGATCCTTGAAATAAAACCAAGTGCCCATACTTGTTGGTAGATGGAATTCACTGCTATGTGGTTTGAATTGCAGAGGTGGACATTTAGAAAAATAACTTTTCAGTTATTCCTTGCAGATAATGTAGGTGATCACGTGGCTCAGCTTGCGTGATTTCTTCTTTAAAGAATGATGCAAAAGAGATCTAGTCTTCATGTTGTTCTCTAGGTTTTGCATTTGTTTTCCAGTGGAAAATTTGGACTAAACCTTTTCATTTTATTGGCAACCAGTTTTAGAACCCTTCTCCAGATCCTTCTTCCTTTTTCTGTCTTCACAAGTATGAAAGCTGGTTTCCTGGAGTGCATCACTGACCATTGTTCACTTGATACAATTCAGCATATAATAAACTTCCTCCCAGATCATGATTAATAATCGTATCACTTTGGGTGATCTTGGAGTTGGAGGTAAAACAGCTACAAGTGTTGCCTTTTGGCTTTTACTCACCATCTGTTTCTTGAGGTTTCATAACCTATTTCAAAGTTTATATCAAGACTATTGTATATCTAAGACTTTTTTTTTTTTTGCTTTGCAGTTTGTGATTTTTGGCAACGGTTCCCTATTTCAACCAATTTTTACTATGTTCTTCCTGCTTTCATCTGATGATCATCTTGGTACTGGTTATGAGAGTCTGTAATCAACATATTTCTATTTCATTTGGGAATTTACCTTATGGGCTAGAGTGGCAATCATAGGGGGAGTTGGAATTAGAAACAGATGGAGATAGTGAGGAATACTTCCTGAGAGTTTTGGAATTCTGTTTTTAGATCAGAGAAAAGCAAAAATAGAATACACCTTTATGGAGAAGTATTGACTAATTAAAAATAACAAAATAAGACATTTTCAAATGTCCAAGGGCCAGCCCAGGTTTTACAGACTAACTCTGATATGTTCCACAGCAGTTTGGAAATTTGGGGAATTGTCTCTCTGTCAGTTATGCTTACCTTAGTCTGAATCTGGTTCCATATTGGGTGTCATCCTTGTTTCCTTTGCCAGATAATAGTCCTCTGTGGCCTGGTGCTATGCAGTGTTTCCAGTTCCATAGTGATGTTTTACTGTAGGAGCATGGGCAGCCTCCTGCCACAGTGCTCCTTCCTAATTCTTGGAAGTTGGGCTGAAATGTTGCCAATTAAAACTTATTTGAGCTTAACCAGTCATGTCCCTTAATGCCTGATGTTTCTCTGTCATTCCTTCAGTCACCCAAGTCACCTCAACTATTCTACTCACTGGATATTAGCTACCTGCCCAGTCTATTGGACTTGGTGGTTGTTATCTAGCAGTACTTAGTGGTTGAGGATGGGTTCTTACTTACACCTTGGGTCTGAGATGTTTGACCTTAGTCTTTGATACCATAAATGTAATTTTATATTCCTTATCCATATTTTTTTTTTTTTTGGTGAGAATCAAGAGAGTGAAAACAATAAGAGGGAGATTGATAACTTTAAAAAAAAAAAGAAAAAGAAAAAGCTTTTAGATATTGTATATAATTTACATGTGATTAGCATTGCATTTAATGGAAACCTCTTCTAACCATGATGGGCACATTTGTTTTAAATTTTCTAAGTCAGTCACATGCCAACTTTATTGTAAACTTTTTGTTATTAGCAATAAATATGATTTTTGTATGAAATTAGGATGAAATCCAGATTTAAAGTTGTGATCACACTGAAGCCTTGTAATAAGGCAAGAGAACGTAGAGCAGAATATAGTGTGTTGACTGTACCAAGCAGAATGATAAGATACTGTTTTTACTTGTAGCACAACCTGACACAGAATTTTGAGAATAGTGATATTTTTAGCATTTAGAAGATAGTATTTAGTGTAAAATCTTTTATATTTTTTAAAGTCTTTGACTCGGTGTTAGCAAATAATGACCAGAAAGGGATATGTTACATAGAAATTATTTTATCAAATATTTAAATATATTCCTGAATCTGGATTGGTTGAGAAATAAAAATGCCTTACCTCAAAGTATAGTAGAATTTATGGCGGAAAATAATCAGATTTTTGAGAATTTAGAATTACGGGTAGAAACTTAACCTCTGTTTTTGGAATACTAATCATCATGTTTTTTCCATCTGAAATACTGTATCTTTGAGGCAGTGTAAGCATAGAATTTCTTTCTAGTTCAGACCATTGGCAAGGCAGCCATTTGTTGAAATCTGTAGGGTTAAGATCATTTGGATAATTAACATGGATTAGCATTAGCTTAAAAATCTAATTAATGAGATAACTAGATACTTTTCTATGAATTTGTAGAATTATAGCTAGTGTAGAATTGTCAGTGTTATTTGTGAATATTTGCCTTTGGTTTTGTAATTGAAGCTTAAGTTTAATGTTATATTTAGTTTGTGCCTTGTTGCTTTTAATATTTTCTAATATCTGTCACCTTTAGGTTAAAGAGTCTCATACATGGCCTTATGAAGAAAATTTGTTACAATTTTGAATAATTTTTCCCCTTTCCTCCATCTTTTTCTTTGAAAAGAAATTTCCAGTTTACCATCATTTCTTTTTTTCATGAAGTTGAAATTTACTGTTAGGTTTTCAGTTTTAATTGCTTTTGAATGAGGGAAAACAAACAAACACACACACACACACACATTTATGTATATGTGTGTGTGTGTATATATATATATCAAATAATTTTGATGCTACCTATCCAAACATTAAACAAAAAGGAATTACAAGTTGGATCCTATTATAATAAGTAGCATGGCAATGAAAGTGTTACCAAATGGAATATCTTTCCATGTCCTGCTTAAGATAACAGTGCACTATGGATCTGTTAACAGTAGAATTCCCCCCCCCAAAAAAAAAAAGTAATTTGTATCAAGGAGTAACTGCTGTGGTGTAATTTCAATACTACTTCTGTGGGGACTTTAACAGTCTCCAAACCAAACTTTAGTGGAAGAAATCTCTATCATATTTCACAACAAAAAGTTTACAAAATTTGTGTGCATGCCTTTTTCAGGGCTTTTTTCTGTTTTCTAACAGGGTTCCCATTTGCATCCTATAACAATATAGTCGCAGCACTTTGCATAGTGCCTGGCCTGTTGTAGGTGCTTAATATGTGTTGACTGTTACTTGGGTTTTCTGCAGTTAGTTTAGTCTTGGGGGGAGGGGTTGGGTGTTAGGTAGTTCTTTTTTCGGTCATTTAAAGTTACTTGAGAGTACTTGGAAACTTGTAGGAAGAGAACTGTTGTTTCTCCCTCTTTTTTCCTTCCAGTGAGGGTAGAAAGCTTCAGTGCACCACAGAAAAATCATACAGAAGAAAGGAAGATGTCTCCTAGCGAGTTATGTAGTATGGGGTAGTGGTCTGAGATGGATCCTCCAGGAACTGGCTTTTCCCGGTGCCCTTCAGTGGCAGTGGCCCAAACGAGAACCACAGTGGCAGCCTCAGAGTCAGGAACTTTAGAAAGGCAAGGGACAGTGGACGTTTTATTGCATCTTGAAATCGAATGACTGTTGGCTTTAGAGATGTCTGTCTTTGTCTTGGTAAGGCTTCTCCTTACTTGCTAATTATCTGTCCCGTTTGCAGAGCTGGAACTTGCAATTTTGCTTCTAACCACCGCAGGCCAGAAATGTGATTTCTAACTACCTCATTGCAACAAAATTCCACTGGAATAGGAAAGAAATCTAATTTTTTAGATGCTGCATGGGAGTTTGTTGTAATGGGATTTGACTGGTAACTCATTTTTAATAGAGTTGAAAAGTGCAAGAGTCCCTGTCTGTCAGGATTCATGTGAGGACAGACAAAAACTGATTTAGAACATTTTGGAAAAATGATAATTGTAATTGTATAAATTCAAGATGATGGTAAAATTAGTTTGGAATAATGTCTAACTTTATCACTAATCTCCCCCCCCCTCCCCCAGACACAACTTTTGGGAAACATTATCAACTCGGTGCCTATGTGCTTTGGAAATATTAATGAGGGTATTGTGATTATTATTATTTTTTAATGTAACCTGATAATTTAATGTTAGTTGAACTTCCATTTAAAAAGTTTTAACTTTAAATGTAATCTTTGTGGATATATTAACTATGACCTGTTTCTCATTATTTTGTTTACGTTTTTGAAGGTTTCCCAATGAGTGGATCATGATGACCGTAATTTAGGGATTTGCCATAGTATGGCTGCTTCTCGATCTACTCGTGTCACAAGATCTACAGTGGGGTTAAACGGCTTGGATGAAACTTTTTGTGGTAGAACTTTAAGGAATCGTAGTATTGCTCACCCTGAAGAAGGATCTCCCCATTGTCAAGTCCGCTCCAGATCACCAAAGAAGAGACCAGAGTCTGTGCAAACTCAGAAGGGGGCTAACAGCGGACGGGCCGCCGATCTGAGGCAGCCGAGTACTCGAGAGCTGTGGGTAAGCCCGAGGAAAAGAGGACTTTCTTCTTCAGAAAAGGATAATGCAGAGAAACACGCTCCAGAAAACTGTGAGAGAAGGCCCAGTGACGCGGCCTCCCCTGTCTTCAAGCGTTTGAAGCGCTGCCTCCGCTCGGAGGCCCTGAGCAGCTCCGAGGAAGAGTCCCCTACGAAAGCCGACAAGGAGAGCTCGCCAGAGCGGAATCGCTCTGCAGTGGACAATGGTGCTGATTCCCAAGGGGCTAAACGAGCTTGTCGATGCCTTCTACTGGATGATTGTGAGAAAAGGGAAATTAAAAAGGTGAATGCCAGTGGGGAAAGGTCTCCGAGCTCCGCTGCCCTCGCAGAAATCGCAGGCTATCGAGCTTTTAACGGGGTTGATGACAGGGACTCTGCTGTTCTCCACTGTGATGACTGTCAGCTTGACGGCAACCCCAAACAGAACAGTCCTGCTTCCTGTATGCTGCAGGAACAGTCGGTAGCTGAAAATGGGAATTCAGAGGCCCATTCGTCCTATTTGCTTGAGAGTAGGAAAGAAGAGAGTCTCATAGACCATAATGTGCCTTGCACAAATTCACAAGTGCAGGTCAATTTGGAGGACCACAGGCTAGGAGCTGCTCGCCTGCGTGAGGAGCCCGTGGAGGAGCTGCCTCCTGAGCCGGCGCCCTTGCTGGAAATCCAGCCGTCTGTAAGGGATTCTGAGGAGGAGGTCGATGTGGTAGGAGACAGCGCTTCCCGCACTCAGCCGGGCCATGAGAACACCAGCAGCCCTGATGGGGCCAGTCCTGCTCCGGCCCCCCCTGCAGCAGAGTCCGCCCCTGCTTCTGTCTCGGACTGTCTCCCCACTTTGATGACCTCTTTGTCCGAACCCCAAGAGCACCGCTACACGTTGCGCACGTCGCCTCGGAGGGCTGCCCCAAGCAAAGGGAGTCCCACCAAAAATAACTCTCCTTGTAGAGAAAATGGACAAATGGAGGAGAACCGCCTTAGTCCGACAGAAAAGAGTCTCTCTCTTAGTGTTAATGTCAGTGGTTCTCCTGTGGCCTCTGAGGAACCACCGCAGACTGGAAAGGGGACGAGCTGCGACCCTGCATCGCCACCCCCGGAGACCAGCCTCCCTCCTGGGTATGTGGCGCCCGCCAAAGAGAGTGCCGCCCCGCGAGCCCCAGAGGAGGACGAGGACGAACCTGACGTGTTTTACTTTGAGTCAGATCATGTGGCATTGAAACACAACAAAGAGTATGTGTAACCATGGTAACCGTGAATTCTGCTTGCTTTGTCATCCCCCACTTCCATGTAGACTAGAGGGCTTCCGGTAGAGTTAGGCCCACAGCCTCATCTCAGTGATCCCACAACTCCCCTGAAAACTCAGCCTTATCTCGGTATCCCCATAGCATGTGGGCTGGTATGTGGTGGGGCTCTGAAGGAGGAAAGAAGGTTTCAACCCTGGTTTTGTTTGTGTTTGAAGACAAGACACTTAAACCCATTAAAAAACCATTGGTCTACCTTCAGTTATGAAAGTGCCCACGCAATTGTTTGTGCCTGAGTGACATTCTCTAAAAAGCTTAGCGGGCTCTGGCCTTCAGCACCAGACTGTTGAAGAGAGCCTCTCTTAGCTTCCCGATTTAGTTCTCAACTCAGTTCTAATTCCTAAACAGTCTTTGCATAATCCCTGATCTTTTAAACAACATTTTCTTAATAATATGTGGTTTTAATTGTTAATGTAATTATAGTTTTGTATAATTAGCATTTGAGAAATTTTCACAATTATCATAAGAACCTAATTTTACTTGCCTTACGAATGTATCACAACGACACCTGCCTGGGATGTCTCAAGTAAGAATTCTGCATATTTGGCTCCCGAGTTTCCATAAATTTTGTCCTTTTACGGAAATATCTTAGGCATCTGCGCAGATGAGCTGGTCTTTGCCCTGTGTAAATAGATGAGGTAATTATGGGATGGAAGGAATTTTGGCATCCACAAGTTGTCATAGATAAATTTCCCCTCAGGGTGAGGTAAAATGGGCAAATTCTCTTTAGTGGGACAGAATTTGTACATTCTAGCTTCTGGAGTTAATATTTATTGCATCACAAAAAAACTTTGGGAGGTGGGTTTTTAATTCTTTTGACTGAGAGAATTCCCAGGTAGAGCTTAGAATCTTTGCAACGAGAGGCTTGCTGCTATGATCAGTATGCCAGATTAAACAGTCCTTATTGTCGAACTTCACATCTGTCTCGTCAGACACAACAATCCAAAATCTGTAGTGTGATTATGGGGGATTTCAGCACTTGAGTTTTTATTGACCTCATCTTTGTAGTATTTTCAGTGTTATTTTTCTGTGAGGTTAGAGGGAAATTAGGACCTTATTTTTAACAGTATTGCTGTTATTTCAAATGTGAAAATTTTATATTAATCATAATTGGACTAGACATTGTCAGATAATCACAAATTTCTTAGGTAGACCTTTAAAATCTCCAGAGGATGAAAGGAGGACAAAATGACTTTTCTGCTGAATCTATACTTTGACTGACATCCTTTTGATAAAATGTATTTTCTTTTAAATAATTTGGTCAGTTTTCCCCCAAATTAGTTAATATGTTAATACCTTACTGTATTACTTAGCTTTTAAAAGGGATCTTTCCATTAAGTTTTGGTTTATAAATCATGCTTTCTTATCTAGTACTGGTAGGAGAGAAAAAACACTTGGGGTAATGTTCATACAGAAAGGGAAAATGTAGCAGTGTTTGCATTTTGGAGACCTGAGAAAGATATGCTCTGTTTAATGAAAAATTAATGGAGATGAACTGAAGTCATCGAGTTTGGCGGGAGGCGGAAAGCTATTTTTTTTTTTTTTTCCCCCCTAATCTGGGTGTGATGGTAGCTCCAAAAACAGGCTTTGTTCTTGCTGGGCCCATCGCCTCAGGAGGCGTTTTTGGAGTGAGACTGCAGTACAGAAGGGGCCGAGCATTCGGAAGTTGCCTTTTTGTGCGTAGTGGCTGGCCCAGAATCACTGTGGCAAACCCCCCCCCCCCCCCCAATTACAGAGCGGGCTCAGGAGTGGCAGGAGCCTTGGATTCGAAGCCCTTCTTTAGCATCAGACCATGGTTGCCTCCTACAGAACAGTGGGGGGGGGGGCTCTAAGGGCTTGGGGGTCTGCACACACTTTGACAACCCTGACGGCCATTCCAGAAGGGGACTAGAGAGACCAAGAAGGGCAAGAAATCCCTGGCGAAGGCAGCGTTGTTTGTTGCTTTCCCTCTTCCCCTCCCCACCCACCTTCCCTCTGCCTAGGTCAGAACATTGGTCCCTGCTTGGTTGGGGTTAGCTCTGCTACTGGGGAGGGCTGTTTCTTCTCGTTTCTGTACTCAATTTTGACCCCTGCTTTGTGCTGAATTCTGGCCTAAGATGTTCATTCTGGGTTTTTTTCCCAGAGGCAGGGGCGAGTGCTTTTTTAAAAAGTCAAGGGGAAGCAACAATTTAGTTTCATTATTTTGTGTCGATTCTTCTCTTTGGGCATCTCTAGGGCCTCACTTCTTCCACAAGCACCTCATTATGTAGCCTAGTTGACCACCCTCTGGATCCTCTTGGGAGCTTTTAAAAAGCCTCTTCTTGGGTCAAGGATTGTGCAGAGCTTTGGATGCGCCGAATGCAGGGCTGAAGACCTGCCCTCAGGGTTATGAAAAAGGTTTCCAGTCCAGAGGAAGACCCAGCCTGTTGTGCCGTAGTAGAGCAGATCCCCCCAGTCCCCTTGGTTGGTCGGGTGACTGTCGAGAGAGACTGCTCACCTTTGCACAGTCAGGGCTTATTGGCAGATCCTCCCAGATGCTCTCCCCTTCTTGGACCTTTGTTAATTTTTTCCATTTCTTGGCAACCCATTCTGAATTCCCTGAGCTCTTTTCTTCAGTCTTGGCAAGTTAGTTTGCTGTCCTGTGCCTCGGTTTTACTTACTCTGTAAAATGGGGAGCATTGTGTTTCCTTAGCATCTAGGAAGTCACTAGTCTCATCTCCATCTAGTGGGTGCTGGAGGGTGCCACAGTGCTCAGAGTGCCAGGCTTGCAGTCAAGAAGAGCCTGGGTGTGAGGCAGCTAGGTGGCGTAGTGGATAGAGCACCAGTCCTGAAATCGGGAAGACCTGCGTTCAAATCTGGTCTCAGACACTTAACATTCCTTAGCTGTGTGACCCTGGGCAAGTCACTTAACCTCAATTGTCTCAGCAAAAAAGCAAAAAAAAAGAGCCTGGGTGGTGGTTGAAGGGATCACTAGTGAATGCACAGATAAAAGGGACACTTGGGAAGTCCTCCTTAGGTGTGCTGCTTGGTTTTCTCCGTGAGATCATCCTTCCCACTGTGCAGATTGTGCTTGGTTGTACAAGAGTAGTCGGCAGTCTAGAAAAGAGCCCAGCTCTTAAGGGGAGGGAGCCACAGATCTAGAGCTATCGCAGGGGCCATTTTACAGATGAGAAGACTGAGTCTTGGGGTTAACGACTTGTCCAGCCCACCCAAGTAGCAAGGGGTACAAATGGGGGTTTGAATATGGGCCCATTATGCCAAAGCCAGCACCCTCTTGATCAGAGGAGAATGACAAGTAGCTTAAGGAAAACGAGGGCTTTTAATACCTTATTTTCATTTTTTTTTTTTTAACATTTTGTTTAAAGTTTTGAGTTCTTCCTCCTGGAGACGGTAAGCAATCAGATAAGGTTATATATGTGCAATTGTATAAAACACTTCTGTGTTAGTCATTTTGTACAAAGACTTGGAAGAAAGTGAAAAATCACCACCTTCAGTCTGTTCAGTCAGTATCAGTTCCTTCTCTGGAGGAGAGCACAGCACTTTTCATCCTGGCTCCTTCGGGATCGGCTCGGATCATTGCATCGCTGAGAAGAGCCGTCATTCACACTTCCTCATTATACGTGTGGCTGTTAGCGTGCCTAGTGGTTTTGGTCACTTCCCCAGGCTGATCGTTTCTTATGGCACAATAATATTCCATCAGACTCCTGTGGCATCATATTCAGCCATTCCCTCATGGATGGGCATCCCTTTGGTTTCCAATTATTAACCACCACAGAAGAGCTGCTGGGAATATTTTTGTATGTAAACAGGTTCTTTTCCCTCTTTGGGATGTAGACTTTGCAGTGGGATCGCTAGATCAAAGGGTGTGCACAGTTTTGTGGCTCTTTGGACCTAAAACAAGGGATTCAGTAGCTAGACTACAGGGCTCTGTGACCCTGCAAAAACCTCTGAGCTTCTGTGTAACTCGGCTTCCTCATTTATAAAATGGCATTAAGTCAATAGCATGAAGTCAATACATGGAAAGCTTTTTGTAAATGCAAGTCAGTAGTGATGGCTGTAGTAGTAGATAGCATCTATCTTGTTCTTTGGAATTGAGAGAGATCATCCAGTCTTGGGGGCAGAGCAAGAGGACAGGGGTGTTACAGCAATAGTATGGCCCCCAGAGGAGGATAATGAACTTGGGGGGACTTGAATACCTGCCTGAGGAGTCTGGGCTCTCTTGAAGTCGTTCTTGTGTGTTAGGGTGATCAGTCTGGTAGTAGTTGTATGTGGGCTGGACTGGAAGAAGGGAGAGGGGAAGAAAGGGTGAGCGGATGCTGCCAGCTGAAGGGTCAAACTGGACGATTGTGGCAGCAATGGAGAAGAACTCGATTTTGTAGAAGTAGAATAATAGATAGTACTTGACACATTTTACTTTTTATGGTTTTTTGTTTGTTTAATAAACAACTTTTCCCCCTCTCCAATTTCCTTTTCCCCATTTGCTTTTGGATACTGAGAGCAAAAAGTTAAGATAATTTGGAAGTTTCAGAAGTAGTTTAAAAAAATTAATTGGATATTTTTGATGAAGTCGATAGAAATCTATAAAAGCCTTTTAATTTTTAAGGAATTAAAACATTTTTAATGACTAAAAGTTACTTTTCTTCCTCCCCCCCATTTTTCCCTCTTTCTTCCCCATTGGGGGTGGGAAGAAGAAACTAAAAAGCAACCCCCTTGTAACCAATATGAGTGGTCCATTGTGAGAGATTGCTGCAGTAGCTGTGTTCAGCAGGGTGGTCTTCCTCTGTGCATGAAGTCTGGCAGCTGCCTGCCAGGAGATGGCCAGTGCACTTCAGGCAGGCCTGAGCCTGGCAGCGCATGGAGCTGTCGACGGTTCTTCAGCCTTGCAGAGTGGTTGGTTTGTATGGTGCTGCTGTTGCTTGCTTTCTTTTGCTCGCTTCATGGTTCCTGCAAGTCTTTCTGGCTTCCACTTCAATGCCCTGTCCTTGTTTCTTAAGGCATGGTGTGATGGACCATAATTGATCCTCCCTATTACAGAAAAAACTGCTATGAATGTGCTTGTATGGATGGGTCTTTTTCAAGCCCTTTTTAAAAATGTCTTTGGTCATGATAATTACTTGGGAGAGACAAAGGGAAGTCGGAAGGAAGGAAGAGAAGTCAGAGGAAGGTTTTTTTTCCCTAGCACAGACAGTGGGTTTGGGGTGAAACACGCTGTGTTTGCAGTGCCTTCAGATGGAGGGTGGTGCTCAGAAACGCTGCACTGGAGATACTTTTTTGAGAACCACCCGTGTAGAAATGGTGATTGAAACCATGCTTGTCTCCTTGTTGAGAGTTTGGAGGAGAAGCTGTGCCTTTGTTTGTGTGGGATGGGGCAGGGTGGAGGGGGGGCCCTGGAGGAAGAAGTCAGTCGGAGGGATTAGGATGGAGCTCTGCTTTCAGTGCAGATCTGACACGTGGTGTCTGAGGGGAGGTCATTGATGGTCCTGCTGAGGAAGTTCTGTGGAGCATTGAAGGCACACACCTGATGATAAAGGGCTAAAGGAGGGAGGCAGCAGAGATAAAAGTTTGGCAGTGACTGGGCCTCGAGTGTCACCTTCAGAGGTCTGGGGGGGGGGATGTGTGTGGTAGGAGTCAGGGAGGATGAGGACTCCCCAAAATAGAACCCCTATGCTGTGAGATTGGGGTGTCTGGTGGGCCCACAGCTCATGGGGAAGCCGGCAAGAGCCAGATCGCTTGCAGAGTGAGGGGTCGTGGAGTTGCTGGAAGAAGAGGAAGAAAAATTGACCGTAGCCTTCCCAAGGTTGGGCAGCTGGATTTTGAATCCTGATCCTCCAGCACATAGCCCTCACCTCCGTGATAGCTGGGGGTTGAATGTTCTTTTACTCTTCCTGACCACGGTGCCCCAAACTCCAATTTTTGAGATGATCCTAGGGACCCCTGCGAGGGATGCTTTCTCAGGTGTAGGGTGGCAGCTACCAGCTCCTGGTGAAGTCCTCTAGCTGTGGAATAAGACGTACTACAGTGGAGTCGAGCTTGAAGTGAACAGGCTTTGAGGGTGGACTAGTGTGGGAACTGGCGGGCCCAGAGTCGGCCTTGGCTCGAGAGCTTTTTGGAGCGTAGATTTGGGGGTGCTGGCTTTGGCCAGGTGCTTGTCGTGGGTAACACTGCCCAGGGAAGGCGAGGAGTGACAGATGGTGACGCTTTGAAGTCCAAGATGTTTCTGATTGCTTTGAGTGAAATGGCCCTAAAATGATAAATCCTTTTCCACCTCAGGAAAAAGGGTTTTGGACAAAATTTAAAATGGCAATGGTTTTATCGGAGTCATTTTTCTGTAGAGATTGTGTTGTGTCATAGCAAGGAGAGGGAGATGTCGCCGCTTTTTGGTTCCTGGCTGTGGCTCTTCCTGGGCCCCTCCCCAGGGAGGCTGTGGAGGCAGCTCTGGCTCCTCATCCTTCTGCCCCCAAGCTTTCCCCTCCAGGGCTTCCCTGCCATGTCCTCTTTTGTGTCCAGCTTTGTTCTCCAGGCCCGCGGTCATCAGACAGGTTTAGGCCCTCGCCCGGCTCCCCGTGATCAGGCAGCCCCGCTGCTTCTTGCCCTTGCACCCCATCCTCGGTTCTTGGCCCTGGCTTTGTCTGAGTCCCCATCGTGAGTAACCCTTGCCAGAAGCTTGTTCGCGGGTTCCAGCCCTTTGTCCAGACAGAGCCTCTGGTTTACTTTCCTCGTCTCTGAAGATCGCCAGCTTAGTAATGTGAGTAAATGAGAGCCCAGCACCTTGCCCAGAGTGAGCCCATCTGGGGCACTGCCAAGGGGCATCTGTCCCTCCGCCTCCCTGACACAGCACCTCCCGAGCCCCATCATACAGGGTGAGTGTCAGGAAAACGGGGACGGGATGTTGGGGGGGGGAAGCCAACTCCTCTCTGCCCAGCTGCCCCCGTGGTGCTTCCTGTGTGCACAGTGCGCTCTGGAGCTTCTTATACTGTTTGCCCGGGTGCTGGAAGACAGACAGCCACCCCCGCCTCCCGCACCCCCCACAAGGGTCAGTGTCCCTCTGTCACTTCTTCACTGCCTGGACCGGAGAAGTTCCTGACAGAGGAAGGTTTGGGCAGTGGAACAGAACTTTCCCACGCCTAGGTGCTTTGGGCTGCAAAAAGAACCCCAGTTACTCTTTCACAGTTCTGGTCGCAGCATCGAATAGCCTGACTGCCAAGGGGCAGCCAAGTGGCTGGGGGGTAGAGTGCCAGGCTTGGAGGCAGGAGCCCTCTGCCTTCACGTGTAGCCTCATAGACATACCCTGAGCAAGAAAGTTTCCTCATCTGTAAAATGGGCACAAGAACGGCATTTTCTGAGTGGATCGAATGGGGTAGCGAATGTAAAGCACCGGGCAGTGTGCCTGGCACATGGTAGGAGCTGGGTAGACCGTGATGGTGATCGTGCCGTCATTTATCTTCTGGCAGCTTTGTGCCGGGTCAGTAAGCCAGCACGGTCGCTCTGGTAATTGGGTGAGAGGCAGCACCAAGCTGGGGAGGCACCGAGTGATCCGAGTCCTTCCCTTGGCCCATGCTGGCTGTGGAATTCGAGAGGGCAGAGAAGGGACCCTGAGGGGCTTTCCTTCTGCAAGAGTCACTGGTTCTTGGGAAGATACAGGGTCAGTTCCTTTAAGTAGATAAGAACACTGGGGTGGTGAAGAGCTGGATCACTTTGGTCTATCTCAGCAACCTCCTTCTCTGTCATTGCCACCATTACAGCTCAGACCCTTCTGGTCTCTCACATGGACTGTTGGGGAAGTCCCTAATAGGTTTCCTGTCTCATGTCCCTTGCTCCCTTCACTCGTTCTTCCCAACAGCCCCGGTGCCTCCCTCTTGGCTCTGGGATGAATAGAAAGTCCTTTCTGACCCTGGGGGCCCTTTCCTACCTGAGCACCTCCTGAATCTCCAGGCACTTGTGGTCCAGCCCTTGGCTGGCTGCCTTATCATAAATCAGCTTTAGTTTCCTCAGGGCTTCTTCCTCTGGAGGCTTTTTCAGTCCCCTCCTAAACTACTTTTTGAAAACTACCTTGCATCTATGCAGTCAGGAGTCAGAAAGCATTTATAAAGTGCCTGCTGTGTACCAGTCACTGGGATTCACAAGCTGAAAAACTGGGAGCAGTCCCTAGGGCAAGGGTCTTGCCTCTGAGGGAAGGAGGTTCGACCTTTAGGAGACCGAAGGGTCAGAGTGGATGGGAAGATGTAGGAAGATTTGCTTGAATGATAAAGATGGGACCGGATGTATCTTGTGCATGTGTTGGGTGTGCCTTTGGTACCTTGTCTCTGGGTAGCACTTAGGGGCACAATGAATTATTCCTGAAATAATTTCTAGTACAGAAGACAGTATGTGCTGTTTGAGAAGTAGGAAGCTCTACTCAGCTTCCCTTTTGTCCTGCTTGGTGGCCTGTTAGGAGATTTGGGGCCAGTCTACTTAATATCTTAGTCTCAGCGGTAGTTGGGTCCCTTCCAGGTTTCTGGGTCTTTGGAGGATGGCATTGGGTCTGAACCTGTGCTAATGACTGATAACTGGAGACTTGGTGGAACAGGACTGACTTTTTTTCTTTAATAATAATAGCTTTTTATTTTCAAACTACATGCAAAGGGAGTTTTCAATATTCACCCTTGCAAAACCTTATGTTCCAAATTTTTCTCCCTCCCCATCTCCCCTGTCCCCTAGACAGCAGTATAGGTTAAATGTGCATTTCTAAACATATTTCCACATTTATCATGCTGCACAGGAAAAATCAGGTTAAGAAAGAAAAAAAGCTCAAGCAAACCACAAAAAGTGAGAATTACAACAGTGTAATCCATCCTCAGTTCCCACAATCCCCTCTCTGGGTGCAGATGACTCTCTCCATCACAAGATCATTGGAACTGGCCCAAACTGGAAAGAGCCACATCCATCAGAATAGATTGTCATAATATTGATGTTGCCGTATGCAACAAACTAGTTCTGCTCATTTCCCTCAGCATCAGTTCATGCAAGTCTCTCCAGGCCTCTCTGAAATCCTCCTGCTGGCTGTTTCTTATAGAACAATAATATTCTGTGACATTCATTTACCATCATTTATTCAGCCATTCTCCAATGGATGGGCATCCCTTCAGTTTCCAGTTTCTTGCCACTACAAAAAGGGCTGCCACAAACATTCTTGCACCTGTGGGGCCCTTTCCTTCTTCAAGGAGATTGATCTCCTTGGGATACAGGCCCAGTAGAACCACTGCTAGGTCACAGGTTCTGCACAGTTCAATAGCCCTTTGGGCATAATTCCAAATCCCTCTCCAGAATGGTTGGATCAGTTCTCAACCCCATCAACAATGCATTAGACTCTTTACTTCATATGGCGGTGTACCTTCTCGAAAAGTCATGGGAGGACACTTTAATTTCATAGTTAAATATTTCGAGGAGTATCAGATAATTTTTTGATCAGTTTTACTGGAGAAAAATCTGACCTTTGAAATAATTATTGAAAACTGTCAGGTCTTTTTCAAATCAACTCGGACTTTAAGAGTTTGCAGCTCCTCTCTTCCTCTAAAGTTTGTTTCTTTCTTTTTTTTTTTCTCCCTGAGGCAATTGGGGTTAAGTGACTTGCCCAGGGTTACACAGCCAGGAAGTGTTAAGTGTCTGAGAGCAGATTTGAACTTGAGCGTCCTCCTGACTTCAGGGCTGGTGCTCTACCCACTGCACCAGCTAGCTTCCCCTCCTTCATAAAGTTTCAAGCAGAGCAGGCTGCAGCATTGTGGGGCTTTATTTACCTGAAGCTCTTTCTCTCCTGGGTTTTTGATTCAGGGCTGGGGTTTCCAAGAACACCAGCTGCTTTCATTTATGCTAATGATGCTGGGTGAATTGGAATTTGGATTAATAGCTGTTACATCATATTGAAAAGATCTCCACATCCCGTGCGTGGGATTACATAGTATCTTCTTTAAATACTTGTTTCTTCTCTAAAATGGCCCCAGGCAGTTTCAGCTATGTTCAGTGTATGTTGGGTGGGGGTGAGAGATTATAGGTCCTTTGACTTTTGGATACTTTGGAAAGAAAGAGTAGCCCTTCTGCTTTGTGCTGTGAGCCCTTTGTTCAAGGGAGCCTGAGAGGGAACTTGTCGACTTGGCAATTTCTGACCCTAGTTCTGTGGGTTTTGAGAGTCTCACCGCTTCAGAATTACACATTTAATAAAATGGTTGGAGAAGTTCACAGTTGCAGCAACAATCTTTCCACGTCACCAGCATTTGTTCCCTCTTTGATCGTTTTCACCATTCTGATAGGTGGAGACATATTTTTGGAATCTAACTTTTTTTTGTTTTTCTTCGTGCCTGCAGAGGAGTTTAGGGTTAGGGTTGTAGACATTGGGAGCCAAATATGTGACTCTGGTGCCGTACAAGCTGAGTAAAAGGCTCCCTTGGATTTTAAATGACCTTAAAAAGTGATTGCCCAAATGTTTGGAATAATGAATGGCCTTATGTTGTGAACCTCTGATCTACTAACTGAATTCTCTGGAGGGATGCACTCGTGCACGGCCAGATCTCATGTGTTTGCTTAAGAAGAAGGGCAGCAAAACACCTTTCTCCATTACAGTAACATCTGACATTGGCCAGTTGCAGGCTTTATTGTAAACTTGGCTCAGGCTTTAGATTTGATGAATGTTACATACTGGCTTGTGGGGATATACAGCTAAGATAGTAACTGAGCATCGCATTTTAAGCAGTTAGAATATTGCAATTTCCTTGTACTACTTATTCATTATAAATTCATGGTTCTCCCCCCGAGTTCTGTGACATTATTTTATTAAATTTCTTAATTCTGGTATGATGCCTTGTACAACTGTGCCATCTTTCTGAAAGTCCAGAACAATATGTGAGATGTGATCTCTGGGCTAGAGCAGAGTGGAGGGCAAAGTGACAGAAACTAAGAGGGCGGAAAAAAGGAAAACTTCTGCTTGGTGTCCTAACATAGTCTGAGGGCTGACCTGGCTCTCTTGGACAAAAATTCCACTCTCCTGGCCTGGTTTAAAGAGGCTTTCAATCATATTTTGTATTCCTATAACTTTGCGTATTTTTTCCTGAACGTTTTCTTGCAATACTTTAGTAAGGTAGGTGAAAGCCTACATTTTTATGACCAAAGGCAGTTATTTCATTGTGTAGGAAGATCTTGCCCGAGATCTCCTGAAACTTTTGCTTTGATATACACCAGCACCTAAACCCAGGACTCCATGATATCTTGGAAAGAACATATTAAGCAAAGGGGGAGGAAAGAGAAGGTAACCTCTGCCTGGAACCCGGAACCCTTAATCATTTGGACTTAAACCGATGAGGCACCGTGGGCCGGCTGACTGGTTACAGGGGACCCTTGTGAATATACAGCTAACGAGCCTGCACAATTAAGGGCCTTTGGGGAGGAGTGTTCTTGGCCCTCTGGTGGACACATGGGTCGGGCCAGCAGAAGCACAGCAGCTCTCACCCAAAGTCAAAGCCAGTCTGCAGGAGTTAGAGGAGGCAGATGTTGGATTTAGGTGGTCTTAGTTCTCAGGCTTGCCGGTTGACCACTCCATGTTGCTGCTTGGATCCTAGGGCTGAGTGGCCTCCCTGGGACCGGAAACCCCGCCTTTGGCCTTATGGCCCAGTGTAGTGGGCAGCACACCCTGCATGTGGTTGGATTGGGGCTCCTAGAGCAACGTCCAGGGCCTATGTGGCCAAGTCTTTTAGGATGACAGGATGTCCTCTCTGGAAGAGGGAGGAATTCAGAGATGTTGGTAATTGGTATGAGCCCGGGGGTGACTTGGAGCTCTTTCCCGTAGTTCTAGCCATTGCTGGGAGGCCTTGTTGTTTGAGCTGATGGATGATACAGCTGATAAAAGATAAGGGGTGTGGCTTTCCAAGACCCATTTGTTCTGTGCTTTTACACATGAAGGGTCCCAGGTCACTTTCATACAGATCCTAAACCAGTGACAGATGATGACGAAAGTGGAAGTTTAAACTCATTTTCCTGAATCTAAATATGTAGAATTAGTTTTTTGAATATAAGGCTCAAAAGATGTGGGAGATTTTTGTGAACTGACATCTTTGCTTTTATATTTGGAGTAGTTAGAAAGGAGTGCATACGGGGGGAACGGAGACTGGAAGGCGGGGGTAAGTTTCAATTGCATTTCAATTTCTTCTCAGGGTATATTTATTCTGATCCCTCCCCCCCCACCCCCCACCCCAATTTCATCCATAAGCTGAAGAGATGGAGAGGTATCAGCTTTCTCCCCGGGTTCTCGGTTTTTTCATTTGTAAAACATGGTGGTTTGACTAGAGAACCTCCAAGTCCGTGACCCTGTGACGTGTGTACATCCCCTTTCCTCCAGTGACAGGGAATAGGTCACTAGTATTAAGAAATAATCATATGGAATGACTTTTAATGACACATGTATTAAGAACCACCTTTAGATAGTTTGAATGCACTAGGCCAAGAGTGCTGTTAGAAAGTGGAAATCAACTGAGTTCACGGGTTAGAAGTTTATTTCTATCAATTCAATTTTAAAATGAACCTTTTTTCTTTTGATTGTATCCTTTAGCGAAAAGTGCTCGGGGCTTTGGTGTGGTTGCTTTTCCATTTAGGATTCTTATTTCCTAGCCATTAGATGGCAGCCAAGCAGAATTTTAAACTTCATTCTCTCAGATTGATCTATCTTCTTCTTGCAGGACTAGTGCTGCCAAAAGGATTTCGTATTTTGAAAAATTAATTTTGTTAGTGATCTTGATGGTTTGACTGAAAGTCTTTGTTCTAAGAGCAGCCAGGAAATGGGTTGGAATGAACTTCTTAGGCTCTGAAAAGAAAGCTGAAATTAGAATCAAATTTCATTGTACTATTTTAGCTCTTTTTTGTGAGGAAGGACTTCAGGGATTTTAAGAACAGGTTTGTGGAGATAAGAGTAAATTAGCATGCTCTTCAAATCACTTGGTGTTACCTGGGAAGAGAAGAAATGTGGACAATCATTGGATGTATTTAATTGGATGTGATTTAATTGGACTTGCATTTTCCCCCTAAGATTCATAAAATTCGTGAGATTGGTAAACATCCATACAATATTTTGTGCCAAATGATAGACCTTTTAAAAATGCCAGAAGATATTATTGAATAAAAATGTAAGTAAGAAGAATTTTTATCACAATACCATTTAAGTTAGTTCTTTTTGTGGTTGTTTTTAAAAATATGTTTCTGCACACTGAGGTTTGAAGTGGGTAAGTTTGTAATGAAAGAAGATATGTATTTTTTGAAAGCCTCTTTTTCCACAAAAGGGAGAGAGTGAGAAACTTGGGGATCCCTCCCATTTAGAGGTCAGAAATAATACAGAAATCTACTCCAAGCCATTTAAGTAGACCACAGCAGCCAGTGATGCACTGGTGGAAAGAGCCATAGAAGAAAGCAATCCCTTCTCTCCAGGACCTTCCATGCCAATGGAGAAGAGAACATGGACAGAGAGACATGGTATATTCAAAAGGGAAAATCACGAAATGGGAACCAAATCTATACCCCACTCTCAAACCACTTACTTGTTTTAATGCTTGATTTAATGCTTGCTTTGAGTTTCAAGTATTTTGTTGCTGTTACATTATTTCCTTCAAAGAAACTATGGACTAGTGGATGATTAGTTCAGCCTGGGCAGTGGAGTGCTTGTATACTTAAACAAGGTGTGACTTCCTGCTATTGGAGTTGAAGCAGCTCTTCCAGGTCTGATGTTAGCAATGAAAGCAAACTCAGAGCATCTCTTAATTTGACCTTTTACATCTTTTCATCTCGATTTGTTTTTCATTTTGCTCCCCCCCAAAACAAACAAACTTCATCTAACTATATTTACTGGTGAGTGCTGTTTTCTTCAGACAGTTTAAATACACATTACACACACCCTAGGTGTGTAAAATACCCAGGTGCTTTGGTGCTTTGCCTTCATAAGGCTTCCTCCCAACCTCTTTCCTGTAGAAGTGCACAGCTTTCTTGCTGTCACATAGTGGGCTTGTGGGCCAGTCTTTCATCTTTCATCCTGGGCAGCTCGATGACCTTTAGCTGCCTCTCTGACCCACTTCAGATCCTAGGCTGTTGCCCAAATACAGATGGTTGTACTTGCCTAGACTCTTGGGTAGAAGTGGTTTCTCTAGCAAGTCATTTGCTGTTTTTCCTGGCAGGTTAAGAAGTGAAAGAGGACAGAGAAAATGGGGTTTGGCCAGCAGAGTTGCTTTCAGATCAGTGAATGAGAGAAGTACAGTGGGCTCTGACCCAGGCCCCTCCTTGGTGGAGGTGTGCAGAGGGCCTAGGAGAGCACCCGTGGGGGAAAAAGTGTGAGGAACCAGTTGAGGTCATACTGACTCCCCCACCCTGCCTAGGGCAGAGGTATACAGAATTGGAATCCACCCAGCTTTGATTGGAAGGCTTGGTGGCCCCGAGGGCCTAAAGCCCTGGGCCTAGAATCAGGAAGACTTGCCCTCTCTCAGATAATTACTAGCTGGGTGACCCTGGACAGCCCACTGCACTGGGCTTTGGTTTCCTCATGGGTAAAATGAGCTGGATGTGACTGAAACACCCGAACAGCAGAATCCCCTTTTCTTTGTTTCTGCTTTGGCTGGAACTGAGGACTTGTAAAGTTTGCACGACTCAGTTTTTGATACCTGCTGTCCCTATTTTTAAAAGGCCAGAGCTAAAATTCCCAAGAGGTCCTCTCTGGATTTTATCAGAAGGTGTGACTAGCACAAAGACCTAATGTTTTATGTGAGATAAAGCTTCTTCCAGGGCGATTGTTTCCAGACAACAATCCCAAAGAATTCCAATAATCCCCCCCCCCCCACCTCCGAAATTATCAGTGTTTACTTGGAGGGGCAGAACTAAGAGCTGAGAAATGGAACAATTGGGTTTTTTGTTTTTTTTTTCAGTTGAAGATGTATAGAATACATCTCTGAAAGGAGCAGATTGGAAAAAGGATTCAGTTCACAAAATGTTAGTTTACACCCAATTCTTTAAAGAAAACTTTCGCTTTTCAGACTGTTCTTATACTTGTGAAGATCCTGTCAACCATTATCATTGTTAGAAATGGGCAAAGTTTTCCTTGGGGCAGTCCTAAAGATGATCTCCCTGCCTCTTTGATCCTAAGTTTTGACCACCTAAAGTGATTAGGTTCTGAGGGAGCTGGGAAGTAGGACCTTCCCTGGGCCATGGAGTTCCCTTCATGAAGGATCCAAACTCAACCCACCCTTCTCTCCATCTTGTCCTTGTGCAAATCCAAGGAGATGGATGGGCTTTGAATATGAAAATTGTCAATTCAGTGCCTAAAAACTTGGGGAGAGGTTCTGGAGAAGGTTAAAGCAAATAGCAGCCCCTAAGGATGGGAGGGGCTCTGGGTGACTAACTCCCACCCTCCAGTTTCCTCTTTCATTGTTTTTTCTTTCAGCTGCCAGCATTTCTTAATCTTGCTAATTGATGATTAATGGGTTATAATTACTGAGGCAATATTACAGCCAGGGAAATCTGGAGAAAGATAAGAAAATGGTAACAGCAGCTCAACCATCTGCCTACCCAGGGCAGCTGGGGCAGCCAGCAACTGGTGCACACTGCAGGGTAAAGGGGGTGGGCAGGGGAAGGGGCCCACCAAATGCTTGGGCAAATTTTACTGCCAACAGTTGGGCCAGCAGGCCTGGAAAGAGGAGGAGGAAGAGTAGCAGCAGCTGCCGCTGCCGCTGCTGGGTGGTGATGGTGATGACTCGAGAAAAGGAGGGCACCCAGAAATAAAGCACAATAAAGCTTTAGTTAGGCCTTCTAAGGACTGATAGTCATCTTGTTAAAATATTTGAATTAAAGAGGTTTTTTACATGGCCTTTTAAAATTGAATAATTAAAAATGTAAAATTTCAAAATATGAGAGCTTTTTTTTTTTTTTTTTGTTTTGTTTTTCCTTTTTTGCTGGGGCAAATTGGTGTGTGCATGTGGGGTGATTTAGTAGTGGTGTCATTAGTTGGGCATCGTACTCACCACCCCCCTTCAGGGAGCTCTTGGATGGTCAGTGACGTGGCAGATGGGTATCGATGCCAGCAGGAAAGCAAGGATTGCCAGAGATGTTCTTGGGTCTCTTGGTTCATCCCTTCATTTATTCATCTTCTCACCAATTGGTTGACTGCCATGTTGGGGACGGGTATACTAGTGGAGGCCCGGGACTGCTGCTTGGGAGGCTGCCTGTGGCCAGTGGAGAGCAGTCTGTGTCTTTTCATGCAGAATGGCCCTTGGACTTAAGAAAGATCACTAGGGAATTCCAGCCGCAGAGCACCCTGCTGTCCTCGGTGCATTTTTACCATGACGGCAGAAATGATGTCCTCAAGTACGGAAAGCAGGAGCAGATGTGCTCCTGGAGACTGGGTGAGGTGGATGTGACGCGTCCCGCATTTCCAGAAGTCCCGGCAGCCTGCTTTGAGCCTTGGCCATTTTAGTGGTGAATAAGCAGTGAGGACTTCATCGGAGCGGCCCGTTCCAGGCTGACCCCCTTTCCTTGTCCCCAGGCCTATTAGACTGCCAAGTCAGGGGAATGATGTGCTCTGGGCCTCAGGCCCCAGGATGCCTGTCATCCGCCTCGGAGGTACTTGTCATAGCTTGTGGGGACTTTCACATTCAGGATCATTTGGCTGATTTCACTGGGGGAACCACTCTTGAAAAATGGGCCAACTCTTAGGAGAGAGAGTGAACTCTGCTTGTTTTTCTATCATGAAAGGCCTTGTTTTTGTTTCCTTGTTTGTATTTCTTTACGGGAAGCATGGGGAACATGGACTCTTCTGGTTCTTGTGGTTGTAAACAGGTCAGGCTGGTTCTGATGTCCTCCTTGGGGGATGGGAATTGGGGGAGATCATGTTTATTGTGCTTCAGGAAGTGGTGAGGAAGGAAGCAAGCCATTCTGTGCTTGTATGAAGCGCTTTTTAGATTAGTTAATTTTTAATCTTAGTTTAGCTTGCCTTTCTTTCTTTCTTCAGCATTTAGCAGCCAGCCAGGCCTCGGTAGGTGCTTAAAGAGCTTGGTGGTTTGATGGCTAGCCTTGCGCACAGTGTGAGTGGCAGAGGTAGACATACTAAGTGTTCTCAGGGAGGACAGACAGTGTGAATCTCATCAGTTCGATGGCCAGCTAGAGGACTCTGGTAACTGTCTGTGTATCTACATCAGGAGATGGTTGTGTCCCTCTGGTTTGGCCCCCTTGGTCTTGCCCCACATTGGCCCTTTGAGGAGAGGCTGCTGGAGGGTGGAGCACAGGGACTGAAGCTGTAGGGCTCCCTAATGGTTTTGCTTGGGAGAGGGGGGTTTCTGTTATTTTTGGGTCCTGCCTTGAATTCAGTGTTTTTTTTTTCCCTTTAAGGTATTTAATGTTAATTTGTCTCCCTTGAATGCCGAGGGGAAGGCTGGCTTTTAGTTCTTTCCTACCCAGTGGGATCAGGCCAGTAACCTAGTCTTGAATTCCTTTAGTCTTTTGGCGTAGTTTTATATTCAACTCAGTTTTTGTATATGTGAGCTTTAAAAAACACGGGGGGGGAAATTGGTCACTTTCTTTTGCTGGCGCGTCCCTGATGGAGTCCACACCAGTACAGAGGTGCAGGTGTTGACGCGGCTGCTCTCTGCACGTTGCAGATTGCAGCTTTGTGTCTGCCCGTGGTGGTGGTGGGGTACTTGTCTTCTTGGGGCTCCCTCCCTGCCCTTGGAGGCTCTGGATTCTGCTCCCTTCTCTTCTTGCTATGGGACTGATGGCAATTGGGTCCTGCCCATTTCTTGGGTTATGCTTGTATGGCACTTCTTGTGCATAATTCCTGATTTATGGTGGATATAATCTCACCTGCCATCTACCCATCTTTCTGGGTAACCCTCAACTTACTTTATTATTATTATTATTATTATAATGGGGGGCAAGCTAAATGGCCCTGAAGTCAGGAGGAGGTTCAGATGTAACCTCAGACATTTCACACTTTATAGCTGTGTGATCTTAAGTAAGTCACTTAATCCCAATTGCCTCAGGAAAAAAAGATTAAAAAAAAAAAAATAAAGTTACAATGTGATTATAGTGAGATTCCCTGTCATAGGACAGAACTAGCCAAGTATTCGTGTTTCTACAACAGCTGTAGGTCTTAGACTGGACAAAAAGGATTCTTGCCCTTGGTTTTTTCTGCATGGACAATTGTCCCAAACCCTTAAAGTGATGAAAACAGTTCAAGGTAATCCACATCAGGAGTATTTGCAGAACTTTGCCACCGTTTGGGGAATGCTTCCAATTTAAATGTGATCTCCTTGTGACAGCGGAGATCAGTTTGCCTTTGATGAGCATGTCTCCCAATTTTAGTCCTTGCTTCATGTTCACGATAGGGTCAGTGGGCAAGGGTGACAGTATTCTGTCTTTCAGTGAACTCTGATTTAGACATGCTGCTGGAGGAGAGTCTTTATGGTGTTGGGCCACGTCTCAGATTAAATGCTTTTAAAACTCTGACAGCTGATGCTGTTCTTGTCATCACTGTCAAATGTGAATGCCCAGATGTGGTTTCCTGTATCCTACCAATATGCTTATATTAAAGATGGCCACACAATATATGGGTATGGAGGTTAGTGTTTTGACTTTATGCTGTTGGGAATGTAGGTGTTTCTCAGGTACCATTTCATAAAATTTTTATTTTATTTTATTTTTGAAAAAGAAAGGTTACATTTTTTTCTTCTCTTTTGGTATCTTCCCTCTTTGATCCTCTAGTGCTCTCAAAAATGATTTTTTTTGGTCAAAAATCTTCTGTTTATGCTTTTTCCAGTTCATCTTTGTTTACTTCAGTATCCTTTCTACTTTCCCAAGAAAGAATGCAAACCTGTGACGGTGTGAAATTTCTCTTGCCCTTGATGTGGAAATGTTTGTTATAAAAATCTTTATAGATTTTCTTCCTTTTCTTGTCTTTCTTTTCTTCCTCCTTGTGTTTGTCAACTGAATGACATTATTGATTATGTGGATGTTTTCCCTTCCATCCATTTTTTTCATTGTTATAACTTGTTAAATAGGTCAGACTTATTTTTAATAGTGTACCACATATCTTCCCCATTTTTATTTTTTGAGGTTTGTATTCATTTTGCTCTTTGTGCAAGTCAGTTTTCTGTCTTCATAGCTGATTTAGCAATGATCCCTACTTAAGTAATGAGTTTGTCTCCTGTAAAATGTAATTCATTAATTTTTTTTTGGGGGGGGTCATGTTATTTGGTGCTCCCCAGGTTTATCTAGTTCTTTTTAGTATTCAGGCTATTACGGGTATGAGATTGCATTGGAGTCACGGGTACCACAGTGATTTCACTTGGAAAGTCCATGCCATTTGATTCTGCCTTCTAGGGCTAAGGGCAGTATCGTAAGATGAATTCCTTGGGTAGTAAGCTTGGGACACAAGAATCTCATGATTAGGGCATTTTAAGGCAGGTCGATATTTATGAATTGTCTAGAAACTATATATTTTTTTCCTTTCCTCTACCCCCTTTGCTTTTCTGATACTGTCACTGTTGAAGCTCAGAACTGGACCCCTTCCCATTTGTTTCTTGGGTTTCTGTGGGCAGCCTGCTGGTCGCTCTTGATGAGTTTTTCTTTAGACTGAGTTGGGCAGGTTTTCAGAAAGCAAATACTTGGACAGTTGTTTGTCTTCTGTTTACGAAGAGGACTAGTGACATCATGGGCTGATGTCTTACCGTGGGTCAGTTGGATTTTAAGTGAGGTGCACTTGCATAAAGTCAAGACCATCAACAGTGGCCCAGGATGCGGTGGACGACCTCGTTGTCGTCGGTGTCTGACAAGTTCTGAGCCCTTTGGGTTGCTTGGTGTGGCCGCCATCGGGAAAACTTGTTCTCATTTGCCCGTTCTGTGGAGAAAGTCTTCACATTCTTGGGCTAGACACCTGCCTGACTCACCGATGGGTTTTTGAGGCCTGTTGGTTATCCTCAGCCAGTGTTAGGCCGCCTGCTGGATGGTTTTATTAGGGGATGGCCATTGCCCCTGAGATAGCTTCTTGGAGCAAGGAGCCCCAGGTGGGAGTTGGAAAGCAACCTTCACCCCTGGGGTGTTAGTCCTCTGGAATACCTGTACACCCCATTGTTAACGCCGGCATAGTATTTGGGACATCGGCAGAAACTGCGATTAATTTCCAGTTAGCTCCACGGTGCCGTTTGGCATTGGAGAGAGGCTTTGGGGAGGTCATGGTGGCTAAAGAGTGCCTTAGGGCTGTCTCTAATAGTCGCTGCACTAACACTTTTCTTATTGATGCTTATTTCACAGCTTCTGACATTGGGCATTTTGGAATGTGGATTTAGAAAAGATAATTCACAGAATGAAGAATTCAGGAGGTGATCCAATTTTGCTGAATGCTATAAAAATAGTTTAGATCAGGAGTTCTTCACCCATAACCCTTCTTTTTTGGTCATGGACCACTTTAGCAGTTTGAAACCTCCAGGCCTCTTCTCAAAAAAATATTATGAGTAGCATTTTTTTTTAATAATTGAAGAACATGTAAATTTCAGTTAGGATCTTGGAAGAATAAAGATTTTTTAACCCAAATTACAGATCCCCCAAATTCTGCAGCCATCAGTCTCTAAACCTTGGTTTAAGACAGAAAATTGAAGCTTCCTTTAAAAGCTCCTGGAGGAGTGCACACAGAAAGGCTCCCGCAACCCACAGTTCACAGAGCGACCCGTCTGGGTGAGAAGTGTAAGAAAGCTCCTGCCCAGCCACCCTTCTTAAAAGCTTTAAAAGCTCCTAAATTTTTCAGTCAGAGTAATTTGGAGAAATTCTAGAGGTAAAAGTTACTGGTTTTTATTTCATTTCTTTTTTGTAAGTTTTTGTACTCAGCTTTTTAATTAGACCACGAACAGACTTTCTGATGGAAAGGTAGTATAACCAGCGGGGAAGAAATTTTGAACTAAATGAATCTCTGCCAAAAATGTTAACGTTGTGTTGTGAATCCGCCAGCAGCCGTGGCCCTCAGCTTTGTGGGAGCAGCTTCTCTGGTTTCTGTTTCCCCTGGGATCTCAGGAGGTACTTTGTCCACAGTTCAGCTGTCAGATGTAATGAAGTTAAGCAGACAGACTGCAGCTTACAGTTGGTAACTTTGTGAGGCTGCAGAAGAAAGTCAGGACAGAAAATTCCAAGCAGCCCCTGGCATTGTATTTGCTGCTGACTTGGGAAGGGCAAGATTTGTTCTTGGAACTTGCTCCTATCTCTGTAGGCCTTGACGCCCTGGCCGTCTGGGGTCCTGCCCCTGCCCATCACACATCTCATTTTCCATTGCTCCTGCAGTGACTGGGTCTCAGTGGTTCTCCATATCGCAGTGCCCCTTCCTCTGGTTGGCTGTGTGTGTGTGGCGTGGGGGAGGGGGGGAGAGTGGTTTGGGCAGGTGGACTTCTCCGCCTCGTCTTGCAGCTCTCTGTGCCCAAATTTGGGCGCATCCCTTTAGGAGGCCCTCTGTTGGGGTCCGACCTCGCACCCCGTTCTCTTGTTCTCCTGTCTTGGGCGCTTATCCTGTATTAAAACTGAATTCGTTTCGCATTTCTTTAGCCCCTAGGAGGCACAGGGCAGTTTGCTAGTTTCTAAGGATACCCAGAAAGCCCCTTTGCTGGAGGAGTGCACACAGAAAGGCTCCCGCAACCCACAGTTCACAGAGCGACCCGTCTGGGTGAGAAGTGTAAGAAAGCTCCTGCCCACCCACCCTTCTTAAAAGGGAGCACCTTCTGCCTTCCATTTGGGGGAACGTAGCTTGAGGCCTCCATTCAGGACTTGCTGACTCCTCCTGCTGCCTCAGCTGTGGGTGGGAAGGTTTCCACCCGATGCTCCCCCTCTTCCCCAGGAAGTGCTAACACTGCTCAGGGGGCTCCTCCTGTGGCGCCCACTTTGGGCCTCTCTCTCTGTCCCTGGCTGGAAGGGCCTGGACCAGGGGTCCAGCTGCCGATGCCCGATTTCAGCGATGCGCTTTCCCGTTCCCGTGTTTTTGGTGGTAGCTTCAGGTCCCAGAAAGCAGAGCTCCTTGCTGGCCTCCGTTTGGGCCGGAGGCTTTGCTTTCCCTGGTTGAGGGTGCCCCCGTTTCTCCCAAGTAAAATGTTTTGCTAACCTGTTTCAGGTCGCTCACGGTTTGCGCTCAGTTTTTCTCCCCTGTTACCAGTGCGCTTCGGTGAGATGTCTCCCTTTGTCTCTGTAGTTATCAGAGACTGTTACAGACGATTGCCGTACTCGAGGCTCAACGTACTCAAGCAGTCCAAGACCTCGAAAGTTTAGGCAGACACCAGAGAGAAGCCCTGAAAGATCCCATTGGATTTGTGGAAAAACTCCAGAAGAAGGTACCGAGTGGATGTTTTTAAAGCTTTCTTGGGATCTGTTATCTGGTGTGTTCTGGTTTTTGGGGGTCGTGTACGTTGGGGCCAGCTTTCTCTCCTCGTCCTCTTTCTCTGGGCCCTGGGGGGCACACGGGGGCCAGGCCCCCTGGGCCTTTGTCCCTCTCATTTCCCCTTTGCTGAGGCCAGAGAAGAAGGCTTCTGGCTCTCAAGGTCTCCCCCCGGCTGGCATTTTGTAGAGAGAATTTCCGTTAATAAAAACGGGCGCCCTGGTATAGTCCTGGTGGCACTTATGCAAGGGATGAGACTAAGGGAATCTCCACGACCCTTTTTTGGAAAAAGGGCAAGCCTGGCAGTGTGACCGGACAGAATTATGGCCTCGAGGAAGGCTTCGGAGTCGAGGGTGTGACTCGGGGCGAGCCCTTCTCCCGCTTGCCTCAGTTTCCCCAGCTGTCAAAGGGAAGTCATGCTAGCCCTCAGTTCCCAGAGTGGTGGTGCTGTGAGGGGCTTAGAACAGGGCCTGGTACTCAGCAGGTGTTGGATAAACGCTGGCTATGTCTACGGTTATTCTTTATTATTCTATTCTCATAACTCTGGGGGTGCATGGCAATTCCCCCCTATGGGAGAGCAGCTACCAGGACCCTTCTGACTTGGTTTTTTCGTCGTCAGAGGGCTCTAACCTCTGCGCCTCTACGCACGTGCCCCCTCGGGGGGTTAGCCAAGGGAGGAGATCCCCTGGACGTGGGGGCGGATCTCGGGGGCAGACGCGGTGCTGGGTTCTGGCGGGCTCCTCATGTTCACGTGCTGCTGAGGTGCATGCCACGTGGAGGGTAGGGCTTGGCGTCTCTGGGCTAGGGACCCGGAGGGTCTCTCGGGGTGCTGGGGCACCAAAGGCAGGAGTTGTTGGGGGGCTGGACGGTTTCAGACTCTGCCCCTGCATCGTGGAGCCCCGGGCTTGAGTGAGATGAGCTTCTCAGCGACCGCTTCCTACCTTCTTTCCTTCTAGACTGTGGATTGTGAGACGGCTGGGTTTTAGTTTTCCATGCAAGAGTTTGGGGGATGCCACGTTCGCTGGGCAACGCAGGGGCTTGGAGTCAGGAAGACCCCTCTTCTGAGTTCAAATCTGGCCTCAGACACTTCCTAGCTACGTGAACCCATTTGCCTCAGTTTCCTTATCTGTAAAATGGGCTTTAAAAAGGACTAGGCAGACTTGTCCGGGACCTTTGCCAAAAAAACCCTAACTGGAGTTGGGAGAGCCAGGTCACGAACCAAAGCCGGCTTTGCAGGCAGAGCCCTCTGGCCCCCCGAGGCCCGAGAGGAGGCTCCTGGTCGGGGGGCCCGCTTGGCGTCCCTCCCGTGGCAGGAAGGGCGATGGAGCGCACGGCCTCGGGCTCTCTGCTTGGCTGGCTTTGGTAGCTGGCTGTTGTGAGTAGGGCAGGGGAAGGAGGCCCCGGGCCCTGGCCCTGCGGCGGCTTCCCCCCTGGCTCCGGCTGGCGTTGTGATGCAGGCAGATGGAGTGTGGGAAGGGGAGACGCGGGGGCCCGGGGGAAGAGGCCTCCTTCTGTTTGTACTGGACCTTCAGTAGCTTCCTTCCCACGCCGGCTCAGGCCCTTTGTGGAGCCCTCTTGGCGCCTGCCCGGGGACCCCTTGGTTCTCGTCCCGCCCCCTCCAGGGGCTCCCGCCTCTCTGGCAGCGGCCTGTGCGCACTGACGGGCGCTGCGGCGCGGGCACAGATGCTCCCCCGTTAAACTGCGTCCCGTTCTGGTTTTTGTCTTGCAGACGGACATAGGGCTTCCGTTTCCGCAGCGGGTTGTGCAGTTACCGGAGATCGCGTGGGACCAGTACACCAACAGCCTTGGCAACTTTGAACGGGAATTTAAAAACCGCAAGCGCAACACGCGGAGGGTGAAGCTGGTCTTTGACAAAGGTGGGTGCTCGGGATGCCCGGCGCTGGGGCGCGGCGGCTCCTCTGACGCGCTGGCGCGCTCATCTCGCCTCCTGCTGTCCTTTGCAGTCGGCTTGCCCGCCAGACCAAAAAGCCCGCTGGACGCTAGGAGGGACGGGGATGCCTTTTCCTATTCCGTGCTGCCTCTGAGCGACGGCCCAGAAGGCTCCGGCAGCCGGCCCCAGGTAAGGGAAAGGCGCCATGGCCTGCCGCAGCAGGGACGCCGGGCTCACGGCCGTGGTGGCTTCTGTAGCATCTGCCAGGGGCCCTCGCCTCCCCTGCCCCCGTCTGCCACCCCGCCGCCTTGTGCTGAAGCCCCGCGACTGTGTGGTCCCTTCGGGTGGGCGCAGGCGCCGTGTCTGAAAGGTCTCCGGCCCCTTGCCCGCCGGCCTGAGCCCTTCCGGCCCCTTTTCTCTCCGGGCAGATGATACGAGG
>JAJPUD010000994.1:299853-322509 GCA_023553655.1 Myrmecobius fasciatus | reverse complement strand
AGTCAGTCTGTCCTGCCTATCCATCCGTCAGTCAGTCTGTCCTGCCTCTGTCAGCCTATTTGTCCATCTGTCTGTCCATCAGTCTGTTTATCTGCCCATCTCTCCATCAGTTTATTTATCCATTTGTCTGACTTTTTCCTCTATCTAATCTGTCAGCCCTGACTGCTCGGGTATGTTTCGCACGACCCCTCGCGTGTAATTGTGTGCGTTGCTTGTCTTCTCACAGACCGGGAGAGGGATGCAAGGGAGAGAACTTGGGACTCCGTGTTTGATTTCACTTTTCTCTCTTTCTTGTTTTCTTTCCTGGGTTTTCCCCTCTGGTTCTGGCTTTTCTTTCCCAACACGAGTCTTGTGGAAATAGGTTCAAAATGAACGCAGACATCTCAGGTTTTTGTGCTAGGGTGGGGAGGGAACAGAGGTGAGGGAAGGAAAGGGAAAAAAACTGGCAACTCCAGAGCCTACAAAATTGAAGGATGAAAAACATCTTTTCTTGTAATTGGAAAAATACTGTACTATTAAAATAAAATAAAAATGACCTTTAAAAAAAGACTAAAAAATTTGTAAAATGAACCACTCGGGGTCTACTTCTGATGGGTTTCCCTGGATTAAAAAGGGCTAAAGCGTGAGGGGCAGGGGGCATCCGGGGCGTGTCCCTGAGACCGCCGGGTCCTCAGCCATGTGCGGTGACGCCCAGGTCTTGTGTGTGTGTGTGTTTTCCAGCCTTCATGAGACCGACTTCCACAAGGAGGACCACCAGCTGGAGCCCATTTACCGGGCAGAGACTTTCTTAGACAGAGACTACTGCGTGTCCCAGGGCACCAGCTACAGCTACCTGGACCCAAACTACTTTCCAGCCAACAGATGACATGGAAGAGACCCCGGGCCACGCTGCTCTTCCACACCTCGCCACGGGACCGGTGTCGTCTCGGCTTTCCCCGAAAGGACGCTCTGCGATGACCGCTCCCGAGGGGTCTCGCCACCTGTTGGGCGGGGTCCTTGGCGGCCCACCTGCCGACCAAGCGCACGCGCCTCCTGGGCTCATTGCCCTGGGGGGGGTATCTCCCGGGGGCGAGCCCCTGTCGGAGAGCCCGTCCCAAAGGCTTCAGACAGCTAGGTCTCGACGACAGTATCGAGAAGAGAGTATTTATAGGAAGACCGTTTTTAGGCTGCAGTTTTGTCGTGAGGACAGAGTTTTAACCGATGACGGTGTTTGCTTCTAGGACCCTTCTCGCCAACGTGTCCCTCCCCATCCAGTCGGCGCTGCTTCCGTAACCACAGTGACTGGCCCTTTGAACTGCCCCCGCCCCCCACAGTGAAGCACTACCAGAGGCCCCCACGCGCCGCCTCTGTGACCGGCTCGCAGTCGCGGCGTGTGAGTGTGATCCGGTCGTCCCTCAGATCTCTTTTTTAAATGTCATGTTCTATGAGATTGATCATGTGATGTGTACAAACTGTGGTGAAAGTGCCAGTGGTAGTAACTGTGTCCAGTCTCTAATACTCCACATTAACTCCTCGAAAGTGCACAGCCTCTGCCTCGGCTTGAGTTGTCCGTGCGACTCGGCGAAGAAAACTGCCCGAAAGCGAATCATCTGTATGGTAATAACCTCCCTCTTTTGTAGTCTGCCCCAGACCCATGAAAGATTGTATTTTTATTACTATTTAAACAAGTGATTCCACCTCGTCTGCGCAGGGAGCGCCGGCTCGCCTGCACCCTTTTATATTGCCGGATTTTGTTGTGCGTCACTTAAGACATTTTGTATGTTTCTTCTTATCTGTGTATACCGTCTGTTCTTAAATAATGGTCATTTGTCAGAGAACTGTGAGAAATAAACTATGTGGATACTGTCTGTTTATAGCAGAGATGGCTGTGGCGGCTTCCTTGCGTGCGCGGCGCCGGCGGTCGCGTGGCGACACCTCGGGGCCGCCGTAGGCCGGCCCCTGATGTTGCTCGAAGCTGGCTCGAGCGAGTCTTCGAGAGAACGGCTCTCCTGGAGATCCAAGAGGAAGCCAGGTTGGCTGCTGCTGGAGCAGGCTTGGATCTGAGAACGGTTCTCATAAGTATCCCGGACGGAACAAGGTTCTTGGGTTTGCTTGGAGTCCCAAGCACACGGAAAGGGGGAACTCGATCGCCTGAAACACGAGATCAGAACTTTGAAGCTGTTCTCTGAGCTTCTGAAAACTTGCCCCGGGTTCCACTTGCAGTCTTAGATGTACGACAAGGAGAACGCACCGACAGAAATGAGCTTTAACACTGGGAATAGCCTTGTTTCTAGTCAATACGGCTGACAGAAAAGAGAAGGGGTCCAGAATTCTCCATCATCCCACGTGCTCCTCAGCACTCGTTCCTATGTGGGAATCGTTGCAGCGTGCCAGTGAGCAGGGATGCCCGAGGAGCGACGGCTGCCATCGTCACTGCCTCGTGGTGTTCAGTGGGGAGGGGACAGACAGTAACGGGGGACGCGGGCCAGATGCACACACGGGGCATAATTTAGCATCCATTGGGCCGCCATATTGCTGTCCTTTTGAGGTGGGGACGAGAAAATGGGGAATTAATCACGGCCAGCCAGAGTACAAAGGGTGGATGACTGACCCCCCGAGAGGCCGCAGGGTTAGCTTCTGTTCGACTGGGGTTCGTTGCTTGGAACGGGGCCAGATTTTGTGGAACTCATCAGTGGGTGCCATGTGGAGGGGGTGCCGAGTCGGCTTTGGTGCCCAGTTTCCGGCAGGGAATTCTGTCCGTTTTTCTGGTTCCCTGTTTTTAAAATAGGAGCCACATCCCGGCTGAGCAGGAGGTGGCCCCTGAACACCTTTGAGCCTTGGCTGCCTCAGTGATCAAGTAAGAAGAAAACTTGCAGAGTTTCTCCTGGGATTGGGGTGGGGAGGCGAGAAGAAAGAGAGAGATGGGGGAGATTGAGAGGAGAGATTGGGGGGAGAGATGGAGAGAGAACGTGGGTGGCCACCTATGGAGAGGGAGAGGTTGTCTATCCACCTCTGCCTGTCCCTCTGGGGGAAGGGAAAACTTGGGCCTGAATGTGAAAAGAAGGATGTGTGGGTCCATCTACCCGAGGAAGTCGTGTCTGGCCACCTTCTTGGGGACAGTTTCTTTGTGCTAAAAATCCCCAGCCTGGCAAGGGCATTTCCTTTCTCTTGACTGGTTGCGCCCCCCTCAGATGGTTAGTGGAACTTGGACTTTTCTCTAAATCTGCTGCTCCCACTCAGGGAAGAATCCTGCTGGTCGTTTCTCACAGAGCAATAACATTCCATAACATTCCTATACCATCATTTCTTCAGCCATTCTCCAATGGATGGGCATCCCTTCAGTTTCCAGTTTCTAGCCACTCCAAAAAGGGCCGCCACAAACATTCCCGCACAGGCGGGTCCCCTTCCCTCCTCTAAGATCTCTTTGGGATATAGGCCCAGTAGAAACACTGCTGGGTCAAAGGGTATGCACAGTTTGACAACTTTTTGAGCATAGCTCCAAATAGCTCTCCAGAATGGCTGGATCCGTTCACAGTTCCACCAACAATGTATCAGTGTCCCAGTTCTCCCACATCCCCTCCAACATTCATCGTTATCTTTTCCTGTCATTTTAGCCAATCTGACAGGTGGGTAGTGGTACCTCAGGGTTGTCTTCATTTGCATTTCTCTGATCAATAGTGATTTGGAGCACCTTCTCACAATTAGAAATTTGCCCTTTCTTTGGCTCAAGCCCTACACCCTGGCTCTAATGGGCACTTCTGCTTCCCAGAGATGCTTTGGCTGCTAGCTTGCCCAAATGGGGGGAACCCAAAGCTACACATGCTGCTTGTGAGACTCTGGGTCAGTCTCATCACCTTTCCACATCCTTTGGAGACGAGGGCCTGTGTTTTAGGCGTCCTGGGCAACGTGCTCAGCCTGGGTGCCTTGGGAAAAGCCTTGGACTGAACAACAGAAACCATAACTCATGAATACGCGGAACCGAATTTTGGGGACTAAAGACCATGGCCGTGAGGTATGGTGCTGTTTTAGGTGGGACTGGAGAAAAGGGGGTCTTCCCCCTTCCCCCCCCAATAAGAGCCAGTTAAGCCTGCTGGTTCTCAGCCCAGTTCCTGCTTTTACTGCAAGTCTTTCTTGCAAATCCTTCCCCCCCCCCCCAACCCCTCCAAAAAGGGGGTGGGTTCGGTAGGGAAGGGAGGCCCTCCTGACCTGATACCATCCCTTCCTCCTCCTCTGCTTTTCACTCCATATAAAAACAGCTCCTGGGCCTCCTGGAGACTCCAGCCCAGGACTGACCCCCCCTTCCCTGGAGCCGAAGCCGGCCACTCCGTTTGCAGAGTGGGTCTTGGGGGGCTGGTGTGTTACTGCAGCGGGATTCCAGATAAATGTGAGAGATTCGGGAGCCCCCAGCCCCCCTTGGGCTCTTGCACACACCAGTCACTGAATCTGGCAAACTCCTCGCCCTGCTGACATCCCCTGTGTCTGTGCCCTTTATCCTCCCAGAGCTTGGGTCAGAAGCCAAGAGAAGTCCGGTCATCCGCCAGAAGAGGCGGATTTAGAATTTAGGCTTGCGGTGGGCTGGAGGAGCTCGGCCATCTGCTCTGTGCAGCCTCATTCCACTCCAGGGCAGGCACGGACTAGCTGATAGACCCTGACAATTTGGCTTCCCAAAGCTGGGCCATAGAAGCAGGGCTCCCCCCCCCCAACGGTTGTAGAAGCAGATTTGGGGCAAAGTAGTCATGGCTTGCCCCTGGCACCTCCCCCAACTGTTCTGCTTCTGCCCCCGCCTCAGTCAGGACCAGCTCCCCAGACTTTTCCTCAGCACGTGAGCGGGACCAGTTAGCAGTCTCACAGCTTGTGCTTGGTTGAGTTGGGATTCGAATTCAGAGCCTGGGACTAATGGTTGTCATCAGTCCAGGGGGTTTTCCTACTAAACTGTCAGAACAAAGCTCTCATGGGAAACTTGTGTGGGTGAGTGGGTCGCAACTGCTTGAGGGTTTTGGGGTGTCAGACGGCCGTCCCATCCAGGGTAGGGTCCCTCCCTAATGGTCCTCATTGACTGCAGTATTGGCTGTAGTCAGGTCACAGCGCTGAGGAAAAGTCTGGGGAAATTGATCCTGACTCGAGACTGGGACAGAAGCTGAGGGACCCTGGGGGATAGTTTGGACAGGATGGGAAAGTGAGGCTGGTGCTCTAAGCTGGCCGAGTCAGAATCCCAGGGATGCCCATTTAGGGTTAGGGAACAGCAGGAAGCTGGGTAAAGGAAGGTGGCCCCTCATGAGAGCCAGTGGGCAGCGGAGTCCTAACCTGAGGAGCCCTGCCCTGGGGCCCAGGTCATAGGGGGAGGGGCTCTAACCATAACCTATCAACACCATCCTTCTAGTGTGGAAGGAACCCCAAGGGCAGCCCCTGAGGGCAGGGGATCAAGTTGGAGGGCTGGAAGGGGTCCCCGCCTTTTTGCCCAGGGAGCTTTGGAGCCTTGGGCCTTGCCCAACCTCACAGGTGGCCTCCTTTGGAGCCTCCCTTGGAGGCTTCTTCCCCGGTTTTTGGGGGGGGGCACTCCCCCCTCAGGCACGGAGGAGCCCTCCGACCCTCCCTTGAGAGTTCCCGCCCCAGGCCCAAGAAGCCACAACTCTGCCATTTGACTTTATTGGTTGGTCACACGGTCCTTACAAGAAAAGCAACTTTAGAAATGCAGATCTGCCCCGGAAATGGAGGATGCGAGCAGAGAGAGCGCATGCAAGCCGGGCTCCGGAGGCCGCCAGGGATGGACGGGAGAAGCGGCGGACACTGGACAGAGGGTAGGGTCTTCCTGGGGGGCGTGCAGGGGGCGCCCAGAAGCCAAACCTACCCCAGCACCTGCTCTGGGGAGGCTCCTTTCCCCGAATGGGCACGTGACAGGGTGAGCGGGCACACGGCGGGAGGCGCAGGACTGATGGAAGGCCGTCCACTTGGCGCCTCCGTGGGCCCGTGCCTTCAAGGGCCGTCAGTCCTTGGGGAGCTGTCTGCGCCAGGCTTTCCTAGGCGGGCGCCGAGGGCCCGTCTTGGTGCCATTCGGCGCGAGAAGGAAACGTCCACTACGTTCCCGGGTCTGGGGGGGTGTTTCCAGCGAGAGGCCGGACCGTGAGCTCCCTCATCGGCTCCCTCTCTGACCCCGGCTCCCTCTCTGACCCCGTCTCCCTGCCCACAGCTGCCTCGTTTGGCGTGGCGTTCGGGTCTTGTCCATCTGCTGGACTGTTCCGCCTTTGGGAGAAGAGGGATAGGGGAACGTGAAGGCACTGAAGGATGGGGAAAAGATGACTGAGCGGGGTCCTCCACAGCCTGCATCGACACCCATAACCAAAGGGGGAAGCCACCCCTCTGCCCGCCTGATGGATGCTCTCCCGGACGGCCTGCGCCGATGCTGGGCCCTGGAAACTCGCGGAGAAAGGAGAGACGGCGTGGGTGATCAGTGGGGTGGGGGGGGAAGAAGAGGAAACCGGACAGTGCCGAAGACAGCAGACGCTGACCCCGGCCACCCTTGCGGCTGCGGCCGGGGCTTGTGGGACTTTGTACAGATACCGTGCTCCGGGCAGGAACCGGAGCCTGGAGTGCGTGGCGGCCCTCAGAAGACGGCGTCAACCGCTGCACAGATGTGCAGAAACACTTCCTCCGGACTTCCCTCCGCATTGATCTGTGATTGGAGGAAAAAAGACGTGAAAGCAGAGTCTGACGCAGACAGCCGGGAGGAAGAAAGGGGACCGTGGGAGGGGGTCCCGGCTGTCTTGTGTCCCGGACCCCTCAGAAACGCCTGGTACCCCACTTGTTCCCCATCTGACCTAGGCGCCTGAACTCCCTTCCGGTGACATCCCGTGACTGGGACGCTCAGAATTGAGGAAGGGGCCACGTCCAGGTTGCTCTGAGGCCTCTCCCAGCCTCCGTCTTCCCATCTAACAAATGGGGATGAGAATGGGGGTCCCCACCTCTCATTTGTGAGGCTCAAACCACATCCTTAACACGGCTGGAAGCGTCCACTGCTCGCTAATGGGATAACCCAGAGGATGACCTCTGGTCATCCTGTTCCAAACCGGAAGTGACCTGTCAGAGCCGGGGGCGGGGAGAATCCCCCTGTCCTGCCTCCCTGCATGGGACTTCAGGCAAGCTTCCTCGCCTGTAAAGTGGGGACCCCTCCCGTGCTTGTTGTGGGAGCCGGGTAAAGCTTTGTGAAGCACCTTGTATAGCGCCCAAGGGTGCCGGCAATCCTCGCTGTCCTGAGGGGCCGGCTCCATATAATATATGGACTAATAGCGAGTCTGCTTAGGGGAAGAGAGAGAACGAACCACGCTTCGCTCCAGCCTGTCCTAGAGCTTGGGCTGGTTCCCAGAGAACCCCAAGTCTCCGCAGAAGCCTCCCTGGCCTTAGAAGGCCCCATTGGGGGAGACTTGGAGCAAGCAGAGCGCCTCCCGGCACTTGGGGTTCCCATGGAGGCCCTGCCTTGAGGGCGGGTTATCTGCATAGAATTCTGAGACCCAGAGATGACCACAACCCCTCGGACGGCCGCCACTTCCCGGCTCTTTGCATGGTCAGCACGGATCAGAAGTGACCCCCTGCCTCTGGACGGGCCTGGAAGGGAAAGACCTGCCCCTTGACCCGCAATCCGAGTAGAGCCGGGGCGCCGGGCCGTATGTGAGGCAGAAAGAGCGGGAGGGCGCTGGCGCCCCTTCCTGTAACACGGTGACCGCCCAGGGCGCCGCGTGTGGCCTGGCCCCAGGCCAGAGCCGAGTCACGACACTCCCTAATATTTGAGGGAGCGCCGTCGCTTCCCAGCCTTGCGGTCTCCCCCGGGGAGCAGATTTTTGGCCTGGGACTTTCCCATTCAGGCCCCGAGATCCCGCGGGGAGAGGCAGCAGGGGGGTCTCCCCGACTTCTCACATTTCCTCTAGTATCCCTAGAGCTGCGTTGGGTCGGGGCTCCCTGGCTATAGTTGCTGCATTTGCCTTTTCTGTAAATCCACAGAACTCCCCCCTCTCCCCAAGTGTCTTATGCAGGAGCCAATCGGCAGCCTGCGCGTGCGCGGCTTAATGTGGCGAGCACCCAGGAGGTCTGAAACTGCCACTGGCCGCCAAAGACCAGGGAGGCAAAGGAACAACCGGTGCCCGAGGCACAGACAGGAAGGACTTGGATTTGGGGGTGGGAACAACTCCTTCACCTTCCACTTGCAGTGCTGGGCTGGAGTCCTGCTCTTCCAGGGTTCTAGAAGTAACCCAGAAGGAGATTTCCTAGCTCATGAGCCCCCATCGGCGTGCCCCCTTGATTATCAGCCAATGAACACCAAGCAGAGCGAGAACTATTGTTCCTGAAATCCCCCCACCAAAGTAAGGGTGTCCTCTCCCTTCACATTCACAAGATCCCTAGACAAGCCGACTCCTATTTGGAGAAACCGTGACCGACCGACGTCCAACTCCCAGTCATTTCCTCCATTTCTTGCCAAGGCCAAGAAAATTGTTGACCTAGTGAGATTTCTGAGGGAACTCCATGATGGAAGTCATTGCGTTTGTGGCAAAGTGCCAGCTTCCCCGCTCCTGTCTTTTGCTTCTGTTTTTTATCTTGTTTACTCTTTCTGCCCCAGTGGGCTTCCAGGCGGCTCTTCCCCGGGGCCGGGTATCCTTGGCCGTGGTCCAGGGGCTGCTTAGTGTCTCTCCTGGCACCTCGCTGATAGTGTGGCCCCAAGTCATTTTTCTAGAGGCGGGTGTCGATTATTTGTCTGATTTTTGGAAACTGATATATCTGAGCTAGAACCGAAAGCTCTTTGGAGAACTACCTTTTGGGACCACGTTTCGTCAAAACAAAAACTCTTGGTTAAAAAAACAACAACACTGGACTTGGAGTAAGAATGGCGGGTTTGAATCCGGACTCGGCCATTTTGGGCTATTGTTCTGGACAGATTGCTTCCCCTGTGGGTCAGCTTCCTTGTCTGCAGAGTAAGCAGCTAGACCAGTTCCCCCATCCCTGATATTTTCTCATTTTAGGAGGCAAGGCTAGCTGGGGCTCCGAGTCTCCGAGAGACTTTG
Organism: Myrmecobius fasciatus; assembly: GCA_023553655.1. Lineage (NCBI taxonomy): Eukaryota > Metazoa > Chordata > Mammalia > Dasyuromorphia > Myrmecobiidae > Myrmecobius > Myrmecobius fasciatus. The sequence continues at coordinate 313,483 of JAJPUD010000994.1, read as the reverse complement.
AGGGGCTCCCCCCCCCCCCACCGTTCCCCCCCGTAAATATCTGAGTAGTTTCTCATCCTGGCTAGAAGGGCTAGATTTTCTGACTGTGCTGTTCTGGAGAACCACGGCCTTGCCACCTGGAAAGCAATCCCAATGGCTAGCCCCCACTAGAACACAAAGTTCCCCCGGAGCCTTTACTTGAAGATAGCGTCTTCCAAGATTTCTTCTAATTTTTTCTTTTTTAAAATTTTTATTAATTTACTTTTAAAACCATTAAGTAACCCTTTTTTATTGGAGGGAAAAAAGCCGATTCTCCAGGAAAACCATCATTTCCCTCTTATAGGCCCACGGCCTCAGTCTTCTCCATCTTGCTCATCCGTTGCTTCAGGTTGGCAGTGCCCTTCTTACAAAGCGGTGCCCCAAGATGGAGACGGCACTTTAAATGTGGTCCCTCCTGGGCAGAAAACAGGGCCAGAACCTCCCCCCAGCACCTGCGAGCTCGGGCTCCGGTTTTTTTTTTATCTCTTGCCAGGCCAGTTTTTTGGATCCAAGCACAAGACAGTTGGGTGGCAAACTGAGTAAGTGCTGGACCTGGAGCCCCGGAGGGGAGTCGTCCTTCAAGGGCCGTCACTTATGTCACAGATATGTCCGCTTCCAGCGGACCTGTTCAATTGGGCCTCACGTGCTGCTGTATGATCTGGCCTTCACCTCCATCTGCCTCCGTTTCCTCATCTGTCCAGTGGGAATCATAACCGTACGTACCATGCAGGGTGGTTGTCGGGATGAAACGAGTGAATGCTTCTGAGGCCTTTCTGCCAAGTGCTAGATCGTTGTCGTTCCCTATTAAACGCTATCACACGGCGCCCATCGTTCTAGAGCTCCACCAGCTGTTCCCCATCCTGCTCTTCCTTTGGGAGGCTCCTCGGGGCCCATGACCTTGCGGGCCCTCGGGGCCAAAGGCCAAGCCCAAGGGGAGACGAGATGCCTTCCAAAGGGGCACCGTGGGGGTGGGAAGAAGGCCAGGCACTTGTGCTCCAGTCCCTGCCTGGGTGCCCCCGGACTGTCTAAGCCAGCCTGCTCTGGCGAGTGGACAACAACCAGCTCTCTGCAGTATGGAAGTTCTCCCTGTCACCTCAAGGCTGAATAAGCCCCCAAACGAGACCGGGCCTTGACTTTGGTGTTTACTGATTGGGCCTGGGCCTCTGCGGTACGCCCTGTGGCAGCGTTAGCCCACCACACACATAAGGAGGCTGAGGCTGGAGAACAGGAAGACTTATTTATGGTGTCAGAGGTGGGATCCCGGCTCTCCTCATGTTCTCCCTCTGCAGCACCAGTCAGTGGATTCACAAGGGATGGCAGCATTTGGTGCATCCGGTGGCACTTGGTGAGCCCAGCAGCATACCAGGCGGCATAAGGAGTGCCCGGCAGCATTCAGTGCACCTGGCAACAACACTGGGAGTGCCCGGTGGCACTCGGTGCTGGGCCCCAAGATGAGTCGCCTGCTCTCCAGCAGGTCCTTGGTCAGAGCTGCTGATGGGGTCATGGGGAGACCAGCCCTCTTCTTGGGGAGGGTCCGTTGGCTCTCTGAACAGAGTACTTGGCCTTGGTCAGCAATGATCTGAAGCCCCTTGCCCCCCCTGGTAACTTCACTGTGGTCGGCACGGTGGCTGGCTATAAATTGGAGCTTCCTTGCTCCCCAGACTATGGGAAACAGGCCAGGCAGACCCCCAGAGATCGAGCCTGGGGTCAGAGAAGACCCTGGGCATGGGATAGCGCCACCCCGAAGCCCCGGGGAGAGCCCGGCCCGTCATCCTTGAGCACAGCTCCCACGGCGGCTGGGCCAAGCGTCCTGGTTTTGATTTTCCAGGTGAGAAAAGGGCAGTTCAGAGAACGGGGCCGCCCTGCCCCGGGCCCTCCAACACTGGCGTCTCCTTCGAAGGATGGTGTTCCGTTGTTCTTGCCTCGTTCTGTCTTCAGGGTAGAAGTTAGACCGGGGGCTCCCTGGAGGCAGAGTCCCGACAGGGCCAGTGCTTGCTTAATGCTTGTTCATTGGCTGGCTGGGTCCCCCACCTTGGTTCAGGCCCTCCCAGCACCCTCCTCCTCCATTCCCTCCGTGGGAGCAATCTCCAGGCCTTTGTGGGCAAGACGGGGCAAACCCCTTATTCTCTTTGAACCCCGGTTCCCTCCCTTGGAAAGTGGGGTGCTTACACTGCCTGCCTCCCCAGGGTCCGAGATGGTGAGCTCTTCTTCCGTCTCCCAGACAACCCCCTCCAGGCTGCTCTAGGCTGGGGCCCCTGGCCTGGGCTCACCCAGCAAGTAGATGGCTGAGACCTGGCTGGAGAGCCAGTGGGAAGGCCTTAGTGGACCACCAGTGCTCCCATTGGCTGGCCTCTTGCTATCCATGTGGTCTTCCCTGTGTGGATGGTTAGGCGAGCCAGCAGCAGGTCACCCACCTGGGCGGGTCCCACCTTTGTGGGCTTGGGAGCTTGTCCCGGGGCGCCGCCCTTGCTAGGTCCCTTTTTAATTAAAGGCCCTCCTCTAGGTCCAGGAAGTCCTCCCGAGAGCACGAGTCCCAGCCAGGCTTGGAGCGGGTCCGGGAGTGCCGGCCTCCGTTAATGGCTCGCTCCCTGCTCATCCCAGACTCTGGCACAACGCTGGTCCTTGCAGCCGCACAGACACACAGGGGGAGGGGGAGGGGGAGCGGCGGGCCCCCGAGCCGGCCCGGCCTGCTCCGGCCACAAGGAGGCAGTAATTACCTCCTCGATGCTGGGCTCAGCCTGCGGGACAGAGACCTGGAGGAGCTTGGGTCCAGGAGGTGGGGAGGCCCCGCGGCCTCTTCTTTCCCAGGGTTTGAATGCCGGCCTTCCTGCCTCTGGGCTCCGAGCTCCATCCACTGCCCCTAGGCAACCACCGGAGGGAAGCTGCCTTTGTTTCCTGGGTGTGTCCTTCAATGCCCCCAAGACATTTGTTAGGCGGCATTTCTGGGGATTCTAGAGCAGACCTGGGGGTCATTCTTCCCTCATTCCCGGGGGACTTTGGGGTGACCCCTGAGAACCTCGGGAAAGCAGACCCGGCCCCCCAGGGAGCTGCGGGATGGGAAAGCTGTGGCTCTAACTTGGCTGAAAGGGAAGGACACCGAGCTTTGTGTGAGACCAGGGGACATCCTGACCCCCTATTGTTAGTCCGGGGACAGATGAGGAAACTGAGGTTGGATGACGTGTGCAGTGGACACCAAGCTAGGAAGCGGCTAAGGTAAGATTGGAACCCAGAGCCCGGAGTCCCCGGCCAGCTCCGTCTCTGGCACCAGACGGCGACAATCCTACACCTCCTGTGTGATATGGCCGCCATCTTGGAGGAGACGCTTATCAGCCCGTCCCACTCACCTTGGCTAGCTGTGCCTTCTCGTAGAGGGCCATCAGGGCCACCGAGGCCTGGTAGTAGGTCTGGATGCGGCGGGTGACGGCCTCCGGGCTGTCCTCCGGGTTCCGCTGCAGCAGGCGCCGGCTCATGGTGTCGGCGGAGCACTCCATGCAGATCACCAGGTGGGGCTCTCCAATCTGGGGACACAGCAGGGCCACGCTCAGTTCTCCATCGGAGAGCCCTACCCCCCTCCCCACGCAGGGACAGTGCTTGGGCCTGGGAGAATAAGTCTGCAGCCTCTGCTGGATGTCCCAGACCTGCGCGAGGGGGCCCCAGGACCCCCAGTCTGGGATAGGAGCTCAGGGGCTGGCTCCGATAAAGCCAGATGGGAGGGAGCTCTGCCGGGTCCCACGGTCACAGGCTTTGAACCCAGGCCCAAGTCCAAGGACAGAAAGAAGTCTCGGTAGCGGTCCCCACGGTGAGCGAGCGGCAGACTCCTTCCTGCGAGCTCGCGGGGCACCGAGCATCCCCTGGCCCGCCTGCCCCGAGTGGACCGGGTGGCCGAGCAAGTCCGGATTCTGGGGAAATAGGCTGTTCTGCCACGCGGCCTGGGGGTCGGAGCTTGGTCTCGGGCCTCCCCTGGGGGACCTTGAATCAAGAACAGGGAGGTGTGCCCCTCCTCGGCCCCTGTCAGGGTGCTCGGGGTTAACAGAAGCGCCGTTTGGGGGAGGAGAGAGTGTTCCCCCCACTCCAGACCACGGGCAGCTGAGTGCACCCGACAGCCCACCAAGACCGTTGGTGTTCCCAGTGGGGGTCCAAGAGCTCCCTGGGGGCGATTTGCTAAGTGGGACTCTATTTTTTGTTTTCCTTGTAATCTCCATGATTTGGAGCCAGTGTCATGACTCCATTCTATTCCAGTCCGGTGAGAACCATCTGTGTTCAGTCACTCACCAAGAAGCATCTATTAAGCACCTGCTGTGTGCCAGGTTCAGTCACTCACCTAGGAAGCATGTATTAAACACCTGCTGTGTGCCAAGCACTGTACTATGCAGCCGCGAGAGTCCCTCTCCGGCCTCGGGAGGCTTGCCCTCTCCAGGGCTGGCCAGCACAGTTTGTTTAGAAAGATCCTTGCTCAGATGGAAAGTGTCCAGGAGGGGAGACGAGGTCAGGTCCCTGACATAGGAGGGTAAACTGAGGATGGTGGGGAGGCTTAGCCTGGATTAGAGCAGACTTCGAGGCTGAGCACGGTCTTCAGGGATTTCCAGGGCTGCTGGTGGAAGAGCCAATTTGCCAGGGGGGGGCTGAGCTAGGGCTGGTGGGTGAAATTCAGGCTGGAAATCAGGAGTTGCCCCACAAGCAGAGCCATCCAGGAGGCCCCTGAGGCGCTGAGGACCAGTCTTCAGGCAGGTGGGAGCCAGGACTCCCCTCCCTCAGGCAGTCAGACCAGATGGCCACCGTGGCCATTTGGGGGGGGATAGCCCTTTTTCTTAGGGGAGTGCCCTGTGGGGACCACGGGGAGTTCTTGACTCATTCTCATAAAAAAAGAGAATGGATTTAGTGCGCTCAGCGGATTTACTTTCATTATTTTTGAACGTCTCACTTTCCATCCTTTGGTATAAAGGGACTGGAATGGCTGCTCTTCCATTCTCTTTCTTTGAAAACTTTTTAACCCTTATTTTAAATACAAATTATTCAAAGGGAAATTCCAAAGTTTAAATCACGAATTCAAATAAGCAGCTGCCAACTTTCTTTTGGAACGGTCAGAGATGAAAAAGGCGGTCACCAAACCCGTCAGAATCCACTAACTCCCAGCACTCCTTTTTCAGGCAAAGATTTGTGCTGCAATCGGCCCCTTTCCCCCTCTTCTGACCTTCCCACTCATCATGGAGTGATGCTCTTTGACATTGGCCACGTGGATCCAAAGCCCCCGGAAGTCTCCATTTGGAGAATTTCTCAACAAGTTTTCCCGTTTTCCCCGTGCGGTTTGGCAGGGGACACGCAGCTGTGGTTTTTCCTCACGATGGGGATGCTCCAAACTTGTTTTCCAAAGCTCTCTGTAAGCCTGAATTTCTTCTGAAAAGCAATTACTTCCTCCCTCATTATTTTAGTCCAGGCTACCAGTTAGGGGAGGGAGCAGGTTGGATCATGTCTCCGGGACAGAGGAGGCTACCATTCTCAGGGGAGGGATGTACCCTTTCAGACTGGGATGGAAAAAAGCCTTAAGAAAGCAGTCACAGACACTTCCCCTGCTCAAAGTCTGCAAGAGAGCCTATTTTCCCAGGTACTTGTTGTATAAGAGACAATGGAGACTTTGGAGTTACAAAGTGGGGTGCTCTGACTGGTTTGTGGGAGAAGCCTCTGTCTCAGGACAGAAGCACCTGGGGCTGCCTGGACTGGCCAGTAAGCCTCATAGGAGCCATTATGGCCCATAGACCCTCCTCGTTGGAATAAGGGGGGATAACCTAGAAAGTCACCCCCAGACTCTAGCCCTGTGGTCAGAGCAGAGCTTTCTTAGGGGTTACCATTGGCAGTGGCCCCAAGAGCTACTTCCAGTTCAAAAGTGGCCCCATATTTGAGAGTTTGAAGAGTGGAAGAGATCTCCTGGGAAGAATGGAGAGTTGCTTGTTGGGCGATCGGCAGACCTGGAGGAAGGGCCTTTAGGAAATGCAGCCAGGAGGGATGCAGGACAGCCCGTCTCCCATCGTTTCTGTGGGGCTGATGGGAAGGCAGTCTGAAGCCCATCAGCCCCAAGCCTTGTTAATCTTGCTAGTCACAGAGTTGCTTTATAAGTCCACCCCTTAGGAAGGGGCTGTGTGGGATACTGTGGAGAAGAGAGACCCCCTGGAGAGAAGAGGGCTACAAACTTACTGGTCTCTACAGCAGTGCTGGGAAAGTGAGAGGAGTCCTGCAGAGGGCAGGACCTTCACCCACAGCACGGTACAATCATCTGGGAATCCCAAATTCAGTTACTTCCTAAGGGTAGTTTAAGAGTTCCTGCACACGCTCAGTCCGACCCCAAGAGCTGGCAAAGGGTATGAAATAAATGCTTTCTTCCACTAGGGTGAATTATTGTTGACGAAAGCACTTAGATACGAAACTTCCCCTAAGGGGCATTTTAGCTGAATACTATAGGTTTCGGCCTCATTTTCTTTTATGAAATTTTCTATTGCGCTATAATTTGCTCTTTGATTTTTCAGGATCAAGTGACTCTCCCACTGTATTGTTTTTTTAAAGTGCCTTTAAAGAAAAAATTTTTTACCACACTGTGGTCAGCAAAGGTTTGGTTAGTATTCTACTTTTCTGCATTGACTGATGAAGTTTTGTGCCCCAATACAAAACCAATTTTTTATACAGGTGCCATGCACAGTTGAGAAATACATGCGCTCCTCTTTATTCCCATTCAGTATTTACCAGATATCTGTTAGTTCTAATCTTTCTGAAATTCGATTCAGGTACTTCTTGGCTTGTTAGTTTATTTTTTGTTAGGTTTGTCTAGATCTGACAGGTTTACACAGAGGGTCCCCCACTTTATCATTTCACTATTTCTTCCTGCGGTTTGATGAACTCTCCCTTTAAGGATTTATAATATATTTATAATTGTGCACTGATATCGGCTCATCATTAATGGATCCTTCAAGCATAACATGATTTCCTGGTTGCATCTTTAAATAATAACGAATATTAGAAGCTTGTCTGACACCCCGACTGACATCCTTGCTTTTGGGGTTCATGTGAAGCATCCTAGACTGCACCCCCAGCCCCCAAATCCTGGGCCCATAACACCTCGGTGGCTCTCGGGCCACAGTCCCCTCTGCCGTAGGAGCCGAGTGAGTCCTCTGACCTACACTGGTGTATTCATGTACTCGAGGTCAGAGCTTTCCTAGAACTTGGGGCAGGGGCAGACCAGCTAGAGACTCGGCCCCCAGGAAGAGGCTCGGAACCCCGGCCTCCACGAGGAGGAGGACCAGGCAGAAGTCGCCTTTGCGGATTCTTTCTGGGCCATTGCATCCTTGAGGAGCCAGTATAAGATGAAAACTGAATCCCAGGACCTCACCCTGCGCTGAAACTCTTGCCCCTGTTTCACTTCCTGGGGATAGCCTTGGATCAGGAAACCCTTCGTGTCTCCTCCCAGGTGGACAGCCATGGCTTCCTTCAGGAGCTCCAGGAGGGTGTCCTGTGGGAAAGAGAAGGCCTTGAAAATGCGGGAAGGCTGGGATGTGCCTCAGAAGTGGGTCTGCTCCCCGGCTCGTCCAGGAAAAGAGGCGGCCGTTAAATCCATTCGGTAAAGAATATGAAATTAGTTTGGGGGGGCCATCTTTTGGATGAAGCTGCCCCAGCCAGGGAAGTAAAGGCAGGCCCTGCCCCAGGGAAGCTTCTGCCCTCCTAAAGAGGAGGGATGTGGCCCAGTGACAGGGACAAAGCAGGGACCAGGAACATGGGAGGGCAGAGAAATGGCCAGGAGATCAGAGGAGCTCGCTCTGCCACTCTAGTCCTTCAGGAGGCCCGGACAGAGGCGTCTCCCCCAACGTGGGTCAGCCCCAGCCTGGCCCAGAGGCAGCTTGGGGGGGCTGAGCCCCCAGTTTCCCCATCCTGGAGATGGGGGACAAGCCCCTTGTAATCCTTGAAGGGCTAGTAGCGTTATTGCCTTGAAGGCAGGCACTGGACCAGGCTTTCAGCTTGGAGGAACCAGACAGATTTTAACTGACTCCAGACCTCTTGGGGGGTGGTGGTGACCAAAGCCAGAAGTCCTGGGCTTCTGAGGCAGGCTGGGAGGAGACAGGGGGGGCCCCAAGGGTTTTTCTAGACCCTCCATACCCAGCCCCAGGTGGAAGAACTTCTCTTTTCCCCTGAAAGCAATAGGGAGCCATCTAAGCATCAGAGCAGGGCCGTGAAATGGGCCTTTTCTGTGACCCGGGGATGGAGGAGGAGAGAGCAGACTTGGGAAGGGGCTGGTTTCACTGCCTCCGGAGGGAAGGCAGGGCTCCCCGGGAGAGACCCCTTAGCCCGGAGCTCTTTCGTGAGGATGCCCTCCCCGGCACGGCCGGTCTCGGGGCTGCTGCCAAAGAAGGCCAGAATTTGTTCGTGGGTCGGTGCTATCTCCCCGGGTGCCTTTGCTCCCCCAGGGGTGCCAGCCAGCCCCCGGACCTCCCTCCCCTTTCCCCCTAAGGTAAAGCTGCTGACCAGGAACACCCCCATTCCCCTCAAACGGGTCGTCAGGAAGGACTACAGTCTCTACCTTAGTGCCTACCGAAGCCCCGGTGGCTTATCGGGGATCCTCTAGAGCAGGGCTTGGAACCCCATTCTTTTTCCATTGTTTGAAAAGAGCTGCCCGATGGGGGCTGATTCCCCTGGAGAAGGAGGGGAGGGATGGGGTGCCCTCCAAAGCTGGGGGTGCTCCAGGTAGTTCCAGCTTGGCCCACACCACATGGGTCCCACACTAGGGGCTGCTGGGGGACTGATATCTCTGGGGGAGATGAGTGCTTGGGGTAGGCTACCCTCCTTGCCTGTGCTAGGTCCCATGATGGGGGGCTGATTCCCCTGGGATTGGAGGATACGGGGCCCCTAAAGCCAAGCGTACACTGGGTGCTTCCAGCTCGGCCCACACGGGGCGGACTCCCAAGCCGGCTGCTCACCGCAGGCGCCGGCTCCCCCCGCTCCAGGGGCTCCCCGATCAGCAGGCTTCTCTCGGACCCCGAGGCCAGCTCGTCCCTCAGCAGCTCCACGGGGCAGATGCGCGTGAAGCCGTATCTCTGCACCAGCTTCTCACACTGGGTTGCTTTGCCAGAGCCGGGACCACCTGGAAGGAGGAGAGACCGAGTCAGACGGCGGGGGGGGGGGGGGGGCAGACCGGGCCAGACGTCCCGGGAACTAGACCGGGTCAGATGGCCATTTCCTTCCTCCTGGCCTCTGTCCTCCCGGTCTGGACCATCCCTCCTCCCTCCCATATCTTGGAAGCAGCCCGGCACAAGCGCCTCTCATCCCCAATAGTCTTCCCCAGCCCTAAGACAGTTTCTTCCTCCTTCTTTGGGTATATGTGGTTTTTATGGATCTGTGCACATTTTGTAGTGCCCGCCCTTCCCGAGGAGGGACCATTTATTTGGCTCGGCATTCAGCGCCCAGCCGGGGCCTGACACATCGTACTTTCTAAAGGAACGTTGAAGCTTGTCCAGGAAGACTTTCTACCAAGTCGAGTACTTTCCTTAAAACAGAACCTTCGAAATGACGCCAAGGGGGGCAGCTAGGGGGTGCAGTGGAGAGAGCACCAGCCCTGAAGTCAAGTGGACCCGAGTTCAAATGTGGTCTCAGATACTTCCTAGTGTGTGACCCTGGGTAAGTCACTTAACCCCAATTGCCTCAGCCCAAAAAAGAACAACGCCAAGGGAGAAACCAGCCACTGTGGGCCGTGGCCTGTAAGAGGGCAGAGCTCCAGGCGAGCAGGGGACAGAATGGCCCCCCCCACGGAAGGAGTGGCCGGCAGCTGGTGGGGAGGAAGAGCAGACCTGCGTCTCCTCCGGGGTCCTCCCAGATTCCCTGTCCCAGTGACAGGCTGGGCTGAGGGCAGCTTTTTACAATTTACAAACAAGCTGGAAAAAACTCGAGGACCCGGTTTTTAGCAGGAGAAAGGCGCGCTCCCCAAATGAAAACAGAGGAAAGGATATTTGGGGGGTGTTTTCTAGCAAAGGCCGCCATCGAGGCAGACACGGAGGGAGCTCCTTTCTCCATCCTGAGCGATGACGGCTGAGGATCCTGGAACGGTTTTGTTTCCTTCATTTTACTTTGCTGTCCTGGCCACGTGCTGGCATGGCGGCTCCCTTACCTTCTCAGCTGGCCCAGGCCCCTCTTGGAGAAGAGTTGCCTTGGGAGGGTCAGTAGAGGGAATCCCTCCCCCCCCAGGAGATCCCCAGACTAAGTTCTAAGTTCAGACCCAAACAAACTGAATCATGGATAACTCCATATACGAGGATATAGAGATACCCAGGTGTGACTCATTTCCCAGGGTGCCCACCCCCAGTAAGAACAGCTTCGGGCTCTTTCCCTGGGCAGAAAACCGGGAGAGGTGCCCGTGTGCTGCTCTGAAACCTTAGCATTCAAAGCTGGGGAGAAAGAGCCCCCCTCCTTGCACCCCCTCACTGTGTCTCTGCACTGGGGGCTGTTTGGGAGGTTTCTTTCAGCAGAGACAGTAGGTATCTACTTGAAGAAGTGAATACAAGTGGCACAAAGGAAGAACTTCCAACTTGACTCGGGTGCAGGCGGAACAGACTCCTCGCAGAAGGACTTCAAGCAAAGGCTGGAGGACTGGCTCCTCACTGGGGATGGAGAAGGGGGAATCAGGATGGGCCCCAAAGTTCCTTTTGTGGGTTTGTGACTGCAGGCCACTTTTGGGGTGCTACGTGAGGATTTGAGGCTTGATTGAAAATGGAGGGGAGGCAAGAAATTGTTTCACAGAGCTCGAAAAGATAATAACAAAGTTCTTCTGGAAGAACAAAAGGTCAAGAGTTTCAAGGGGATTAATGAAAAAAAAAAAAAAAAGGCAGATGCAGGTGGCCTTGCTGTACCAGATCTAAAACTATATTATAAAGCAGCGGTCATCAAAACCTTTTGGTACTGGCTAAGAAATAGAGCAGTCGATCAGTGGCACAGGATAGGATATCAGGACAATCTAGGCAATAACCTTAACAATCTAGTATTCGATAAACCCAAAGACCCCAGCTTTTGGGATAAATACTCATTATTCAGCAAAAACTGCTGGGAAAATTGGAAACTAGTGTGGAAGAAATTAGGGCTTGACCCATACCTAACACCGCACACCAAGATAAGATCTAAATGGGTTCAGGATCTAGATATAAAGAGATATTATAAGCATATTAGAGGAACATAGGATAGTTTACCTCTCAGACCTGTGGAGATGGAAGGAATTTGTGGCCAAAGAAGAACTAGAGTTCATTACTGATCACAAAATAGATAATTTGGACTATATTAAGTGAAAAAGTTTCTGTACAAACAAAACTAATGCAGACAAGATTAGAAGGGAAGCATCAAATTGGGAAATCATCTTTACATTTAAGGGTTCTGATAAAGGTCTCATCTCTAAGATATATAGAGAATTGTCTCATATTTATAAGAATTCAAGCCATTCTTCAATCTATAAATGGTCAAAGGATATGAACAGACAATTTAGAGGATGAAATTAAAACTCTAATTATATGAAAAGTTGCTCCAAATCACTATTGATCAGAGAAATGCAAATGAAGACAACTCTGAGGTACCACTACACACCTGGCAGATTGGCTAAGATGACAGGAAAAGATGATGACAAATGTTAGAGGGGATGTGGGAAAACTGGGACACTGATGCATTGTTGGTGGAACTGTGAATGGATCCAACCATTCTGGACAGCAATTTGGAGCTATGCTAAAAAAAAGTTATCAAACTGTGCATGCCCCTTGACCCAGCAGTGTTTCTACTGGGTCTATATCCCAAAGAGATCTTAGAGGAGGGAAAGGGACCCACCTGTGCAAGAATGTTTGTGGCAGCTCTTTTTGTAGTGGCTAGAGGCTGGAAACTGAGTGGATGCCCATCCATGGAGAGTGGCTGAATAAATTGTGGTATATGAATGCCATGTCATTGTACACAGTCACAGCAAGATTGTACAACGATCAATTCTGATGAATGTGGCTCTTTTCAACAATGAGACCAGTTCCAATGATCTTGTGATGAAGCGAGCCATGTACACCCAGAGAACGGACTGTGAGAGCTGAGTGGGGATCACATCTTATTTTCACCTCTTTTGCTTTTTGTTTTCTTTCTCATTTTTTCCCTTTTTGATCTGATTTTTCTTCTTCAACAAGAGAATTGGGGAAATCTGTATAGAAGAACTGCCCATGTTTAACCTCTATTGGATTACTTGCTGTCTAGGGGAGAGGTGAGGGAAGAGAGGGGAAAATTGGGGCACAAAGTTTGGCAAGGGTGAATGTTGAAGATTATCCGTGCATATGTTTTTTTAAAATGCATTTTCTTGAAGCTTTTTTATTTGCAAAACATATTTGTAGGTAATTATTCAACATTAACCTTTACAAAGCTTTCTGTTACAAATTTTCCCCCTAGTCCCCATCCCTCCCCTAGATGGCAGGACATCTACTACATGTTAATTATGTTAATGACAAATTGAATATATAATCATGCATCTGTTTTGAAAATAAAAAGCTTTCATTAAAAAAAAAAAAGAAAATGGAAGGGAGGCTACTCACTCCTCCCCATGGGCCCCCACCTTGGAATATGGGCACTCCCAGTCAGATGCAGAGCCTCCCTCTCCCTGATCTTGTCGTTGCCCTTGACTCCAACCCCACTGAGGTGTTCCTCATGTGTTCTGGAGTCTACTGGCCCCCTTGCTCTACGCAAGTGAAGGAGGACTTTCCCCTCAACCCTGCAGTTTGCAAATGGGAAGCCAGCATCCCCGGCAGGAGCGCCCTCACCCCGATTTTCCACCTGTCTGTGCCCATGTGAGTCTTGTCAAGATATTTGAGGAAGCGTGCCAAGCTAATGTGGGAATTAGGGGGAACTCTGTGGGAGGAGGGAGGAACCCCGCAGTTGGAAATGTGACCCACACACAGGGCAGCCTCCTACCAGACAGAAAGGAAAGTGCTGGCCTGTTTCTAAGAATGAACCCACCCAAAATCATTTCCCCCGCCCCATCCTCCCTCAGTTAGTCTGATCTGCTAATGATTCTCTTTAGCCTGAACTCCAAGGATGGATTGTATTATCCCCAGGGAGGGGATGTTCAAGTCCTAAGTAAGTCAGAAATCATAAAGAACTTCCAAGAACAGGACGACCCCACCAACTTTGTCCTTTGGAACAGAGTGGGAGTGGGGTGGGATGGGAAGGAAAGAAGACACTTCTCCATTTGAAAGAATGAATTTTAGAAAGGGGAAAGTTCAACAATGACGGAACATGTCCAGCATGGATACTCCATGTAGTCTCCCTACTAGGGTCCCATTCTTGGACCATCTCTACCCCACCAGAAACCAGGACTTCCTTCTTTGCTCTAGGGCTCTGCCGGGGGAGCTGGGCTCCTTTGCCACTTCTCCACACATGTCACTGCCCCCGGATAGCACTCCTCCCTCCCCATTTCTTCTGCTAACTTCATGTGTTGTCTTTCCTATTAGAACATGTGCTCCTTGAGGTCAAGGGCTGTCTTTTGCTTAGCATAGTGTTGTGAAACCCTAATAATATCTATCTTTGTATCCATCTGTCCATCCATCTATTATCATTCTACCTCCTTATCTCTCTCTCT
>JAJPUD010000994.1:283581-299843 GCA_023553655.1 Myrmecobius fasciatus | reverse complement strand
ATCTCTCTATCCATTCACCCATCTGTCCATCCATCTATTATCATTCTTTCTCCTTATCTCTCTCTCTCTCTCTCTCTCTGTGTCTATCTATCTCTCTATCCATCCATCCGTCTGTGTCACTCTAGCTGCAGTTGTCCCATTCCTACCTGTTTTCCTGGACGAAGGTGCTGATGGCTGTGGCTGGCCACGTCTCTTGACTGTCAAGTCCATCTCCTCTCTGTCAGTTGCTTGGCCACGTCCGATGCCATCTTCCATTCTGCCCTTCTTCTCTGGGCTGCTGTGGCAGCCACAGCCCCAGGGCCAGGCTGACCTGACCCCTCTTGCTCCTCTTTAGGTTCTTCTGTGTCCTGCTGAAAATCTCCCCCCCCCCCGTCTGCCACCTTGGTTCCCTTGCCCCCCACCTTTTGATGCAGCCTTTTTCTCTTGCCCAAGGGGTGCCCAGGCTTGTTCTCCATAGTCCAGCCCTTCCTTTGGTACGTGGCTGCAGAATGAGGTGGCAGGGTAGTTCTTTGCCAATTTCAAGGGCCACACAAATGCTCCATTTGGCATCTCCTGTTCCCATCCCCCCCCCAGCTGTATGTATATTTCCTTGGGGAGGACATCATGTAAAAATAGAGGGAAGAAGAAAACGCCAAGACAGCGAGCATAGAGAATAGGGAGTCTTCCTTAGAAGGAAAAGCATCAGTGGAAGGGGACAACCGTAGCCCCTCGGAGGTGACATGAAAACCCGCGCTCTGCCATCCTCAGGCAGATGTGTCCAGGGGACGAAGACCAAGATGAACAAAGATTTTAGCCCCCGGAGGTGACTCCAATGCCACAACTGTCACTGAGATCGCATGGGAGGCGACTCATAACCAGAATCTGGCAATGGAGAGACACGGGTCCGACGGAGGGCAAAAACCGAAGGTCAAGACTGGGCTGGGGAAGCAATTGTCCGGATGAAGGAAGTAAGCCCGCGGGAGGGAGCACGTGGTTAAACATCAGTGAGTAGCGGGACAAAATGTCTGTCTGGGAGCGGGGTACAGAGTCCTTCCTTGATCAGAGAGAAGATGGCTATCAGGGAAAAGATGCTAAACCTGGCACGGCGTAATCCAGAATGCTGGGATGGTGGTCCCCTGACTTGGGCCCCCGACATGGATAAATCAGAGAGTCTCAGTCTCATCATCTGTAAGATGGGGATGATGACACCTGCCTTCCTTCATGGGGTCATGGAAGAATAGTGCTTGGCGGGCCTCAAGAGAACGCGGACAATGCCTCAGTGTTCCTGCCAGGAGGGATGGGAGCAATTGAGTTACTGGAAATCACTGTTAAAATAAAGTGGTCGAGGAAACCTCCATTTGCTTCAAAGAGAACTTTTAAAAGTGGGGGAAACGTAAAGAGGAGCTGCCACTCTGGGCTGGAAGGCGCCCGAGAAACGGGAGCCGGGGCGCCCGAGAACCCGGAGCCGGGGCGCCCGAGAAACGGGAGCCGGGCGCCCAAGTCCGAAGGGCCAGAACTCGGAGCAAGTTGCTGATCTGCCTTGGAAGTGCTGAGGGATGAGGACGAAAGCCGGGCGTCGGATGGGCAGCCTCCCCTTGGGGAGGCCTCTGCCCCAATGGCCTGGGCCGAGTCTAGTCTGCTTGCCGGGAGGACTGCAGCCCGCGGGAGGGAACGAGCACGAAGCCACAGGGAGGCCAGGGCTGGACGGCAAAGGCGCCAGGAACCCCGGCCTCGGGTCTCGCTTCCCTCCCAGCTCGGGTTCTAGGATGCGAAAGGGAGGACCCTGGAGGCAGCGCAGCAGTGGCGGAGGAGGGGGGGGCCGCCAGGGACAGTGGAGGGGACGGCCCCGAGAACCTCGGCCAGGGGCTCCGAAGCCGGACCCCGGGCGGGCTGTGACCGGGCGGCTGGCAGGAAGTCTGCCAGCCCCCCCCCCCCCCGGGCGGCGCCCCTCCCTTGCCTCCTTGCCCTCAGGAGGGAAAGTTTGGGCCCCAGGCCACTGAGCACGCTGGCAGGACCCGTGCTGACCACCAGAGGGCGCCCCAGGCCAGTTTTCTCTAGAGCCGGTTCATGATCCGCAAGCTCAAATCCTGCGGCTCCGGGCCACGTGACTGGGGCCCTTTTGGAGGGAGCCGAGGGGGTGCGAGGGCGGAGAAAGTCTGGGGGCCCTGAGTTCAAGGGCAGCCTCAGACCCTTCCTGGCGGTGCCCCTTGGCTCCAAACCCAGCCCTGCCAGGGCTCTTCTGGGGCTCCAGTGTCTGCGCCGGCAGCCTCTCCTGGCTCCTCAGCCAAGGGCTCTGCTGCTTTTGGAGGGATGGGGGTGGGGGGGTGGGGGGGGCTGGAAACAGGAACTCGCACCCTCCACGTTTGGTTTTTTCTCCAGCTTAGCCTTTCCCTCCCTCCCCCCTCCCCCCTTGTTCCCTCCCACTTTCTGGGGAGGGTACAAGGCTGTTGAGAAGCCTGGGGTAGGACAAAGACCAGAAAATAGGATGGGGCTGGTTCCCTGTGCCTCCCCCAGGCCCATGGGGCTGTCTCACCGCCTCCCTCAGACTCACACAACTCACAAGTGTCTGGGGTCAGATTTGAACTCTATCCTCTGAGCCACCTCGCTCCTACCAGAACGTTGTAATCATTTCCACTGAAATTCATGACTTTGCCCACACAAAGCATCATCCCCCTGTCTCCCCCTCATTCACAGTGGCCTTTCCTGCCTCATGTCAGCTGTCGTGGAGCCCAGTGACCCTTCTTAGAAAGACATTTTTAGAAGAATAGAATAAGAGCCTCGGGCTACAAAGGAACCCGATGACATGAAATGTTTTTGAACAAGCCAACTTAGGAGCCGAGCTCTAGCCCGGTCATCAAGGCCGGGAACTCTGGGCTTTTTTTTTTAAACTTTTCATTACTTGAGCTCTTTCTGGATTCTTTGTATTACTCATTCTTGCAGATGGAACGTGGAAGCAGATTGCTCAGACTTACAATCAAGTGCGTAACCGTTCCCAACTGTCCCAACTGGCACGTATAGCCATGGAGGGTTGGCTGTCTTTTTCAGTTATGATGCAATGTCGCACCAAATGTCTTTTCACAGGTGACATTTTCATGGCTTCTGGGTCCTTTGGGGAAGACCAAGCAGCAGCTTCTAGGGTGTTGTCCCAACAGGGGTATTAGGGGGCTAATTTTTACTGAAATTTTATCATTTCCCCAGGGCATGATTATTTTTTTAAAATAATTTTTACTAAGTACTTTCCAAGACTCTGCAGAAAGGTTGTGTGAGTTTGCAATTCTACTGACGATGAATGAGTGTGTCAGCCTCCCCACAAACTTGCCCTTGAAGAGTTCTGCCCCTATAATTTTTGATGAGGGTTACTTTAAGGTCATCTAATTTGCATCTCTTTGATAATTAGTGAGGCTATCACTTCTGACTAATTATCAGCCCTCTCTGTTTCTTCTTTTGAGATTTGCCATTCCTATTGCTTGGCCAGTTGTAGTGGATACACTATGAACAGCAAGCTGCCCCGGACTTTTTGACCCTGGCAGTCTCACTCAAGCCTTCTAGATCTGCAGCCTAATGTTGAGAGCTTGCCACAATTCCACTCCCCACTCTCCATAACGTCCATTCCCAGGGGGCACCTTTTGCTTTCCCAAATCTTCCTTGATGTTTGAGAGTGGGATGGAGCCTAGTTCAGTCCAGGCAGAAAGAAGCATCCTCCTCTAAAACACCTGAGGAGCAGTCATCCAGCCAGCAGCCCCAGGCAGTCTGTGCCCAGTACACACAGCTCCAATTGGTGGAATGGTTTTCCTGACATCAGTGCCAAATTTTCCTGACTACAACGTCCCCTTGTGGCTGTTGGGGCCAAGTGCTTTTACAAATAGGATCTCATTTGCTCCCACAACAACCCTGGAAGGGAGGTGAGCAAACTTAGGTAGGCAGTGCTTCACTTGCCCAAGGTCCTATGACTAGAAAGCCTTGAGGACAGATTGGAAATCACCTTCCCAGTCCATGTTCTACCTACTGCACCACGAGGCTGCTGAGTCTATTGTGGTGGGAGGTTAACTCCTTGCCCACTTTATGGAGATACATTGACAATGGAGATGGTAAGGTGGAAAGAGCTAAGAAAGTCACACTCCATAGTGGCAGGGAGATACAGTGGCAACACTCACAGAGGATGACCCTATAGAGATTCCTGGGGCCTCTAAAATCATTTTGTGTTGAAGGAGAGCTGGGACTGAGCCACACCCACCTGGGTGAGCTTGGCTCATTCATGGAGTCACTTGAGGCCTCAGTTTCTCCAAATGCACCATGAAGAGTCAGAGTAGATGGTTCTAAATCTGGGACCCTCTGAGTCCTATGATCTGGTAAGTGATGAACTGATGCAGTGGATAGAGTAGCAGGCCTAGAGTCTAGAAGACACTTCCTAGTAAGTCACTTCGCCCCATTTGCCTTGATTTCCTGATCTGTAATATGAACTGGAGAAGGAAATGGCAAACCACTCCAGTATCTTTGCTATGAAAATGCCCAATGGCATCACAAAGAGACCCATACAACTGCAAATGACAACAACTGAAGTTCAGAGGTTATCACTGCCAAACTTGGGGGATTTTAACACAAAAAAACTTGAGAAGGAAGTTTTGACACTCTCATATTAAAAACCAAGTTCAAGCCCAGTCGGCTTGTGATAAGATTATAAATCCAGGCTTTAGAACCTGGATGGATGTACTCACCAATCACGAAAATGATCTTGGACTTCTTCAAGTCTTCTGCAAGATCTGTCACATTAAAACATTTGAAAATGATTTGGCTGGAAAGGCTCGTTTGAAGTCATGATTTTTAGTGTCTAAGGTTTCTAGAAGCCTAAACCTGTTTGGTGGTTTGTTCCTGCGCCTAGGAAGAAGGCAGGGTCTTCATCGTCATGCTGAGGGACAAGGGGCCAGGTTAGGGAAGGCTTCCGGCATCATTTTGCAGGGACCTCTCCCACATTGTCCTGGCTGCACTGGCCTCACCCTCCCTTCACGGAACTGAAGTACTCTTGTACCGCCTTGTGCCTTGGACCCCTCTACCCCTAGCTTGGATTGCTCCTGGGAAGTGTCCTATGAATAGGTTGTTTCCTTTTTCTCCCACATGAAAACACGCCTGTCCAGTGATCCATGCCTCCAAGGTCTTAGCTGGGGTGGCTTATAGGGAAATCCCAGAATCGAATGTTGGAAGGGACCTCAGCAGCCAGCCAGGTATAGCCACACCTGAATAAGAATCTCCCCATCTCTTCTTTATTTGTCTGTGTGTGGGATCTCCAGAACAGAATGGGAGAGCTTCGCTTTGAACTCCATATCCCTACCTAGCATCTGACCCAGTGCCTTCATATCATAGATTTGTAATAATGAATGGACATATGAATATATTTTGTCATTGAATGAAACTTACCTTCCATAATGTCCTCCCCAAAAACATTGATCCCGTCATCTCCCTGAAAAGTGAAATAATTTCCAAATTAAAAAATTATCATAAATATGAAAAAATTTGTGTTTTCTTTGAGCTTAACATGGTCACAGAAAAAACACTCAGAGCTTAACCTGGAGTTATTTCCGGGTCCTTGATGATCACGAGCAGGGGTGGGGACAGATGGTTGGAAAATAACTTTCAAATGTGATGTTCTCGTTCTCATAGAGTCTCAATGGCGAGAGACCTGGGTGGTCTCCCACATCCCTCTCTGTGGCATAACGCTCTCCAGTGTCGACCAGACCAGCCGTCTGCCAGCACTGCAGCCACATCTGGTAGAGGGTCCCACCTGGGTACTCATCAGGTGACCCAGAGAATATATTTTGCTAACCTCCCTCCTATCTCTCCGAGAGGTCTAGGGACACAGGATCATCTTATGAGCATGAAGCAGAAATGATGAGGACTTTTCTATCCCTAAGTCACACTGAGGCTTGGGGCACAGGCCTTGTTCTTTGCTCCTTCTGAAATATTGCTCAAGACGGGGATTTTTTTTTTTTAAAGGCAATTGGGGTTAAGTGACTTGCCCCAGGGTCACACAGAAGACAGGGATTTTAATTACCCTGAGATAGGGTACAGAACTTTCAATAGGAGAAAATGAATATCAGGGCAATAACTTGTCCCAGGTCTGGTTTTTTGTTTTTGTTTTTGGTCTGAACTCCCTGGAAAAAGATGAAAAAATTGAGATTGATAATGATAACAATGATAATAATAGTAGCATATATTTGTATATGGCTTCACTTGAGCCTCCTAACAACCCTGTCAGAGTTATAACAGCTGCAAGATTACTCATCTCTTTTTACAGAAGAATAAGCTCAGGTTCAGAATTGAGGAAATTTGCCCACGTTTGTGCAGCTAGTCCATGTCAGAGATAGGACTGGAACTCAGGCCGTGTGGCCTCCTACCTCAATTCCAGGACTTCTTGGGGCAAGGAGCCCTGACTGCCTCTGAAGACTTTTACAAAGCTGTGTGCCTAACTAACTCAAGCCTGACCAACAACCTTTGGATGATGGCCAGAAAGAAGGTGTTGAAAACAAACTAGAACAGGGAGGGAGCCCCACTGTGGGGGTGGGGTGGGGGTGGGGGTGGGGGTGATGGGGGGAGGGGTGGCTGAACAAGCTTCTGGGCAAGGATGGAATGGAATATGGCTGCATCCTGGGGCAAGTCCAAAGGACAGGGTTCCAGAGAAACTGGGGCACACGGATGTAGTGACTGGAACAGGAAGCAATTTATACAAGGCCAACAATAGGTACAAACAGATACATAAGAAAGAATTGGGATCTCTGACTAATGTGAGGAAGACCGTCCCGGGGTTGGATGAGAAAGCTTCTGCTGGCCTCCTGACAGAGACGAGATGGGTTCATGGGGTAGGAGGCTCGTTTGGGGTGTCCCAAAATCTGAGTGCTGTTATAAGCTGTCTTAAGCCTTCAAAGCTTAAAAGCACCCAGTGACTTTTGGGAGAATCAATCTTTTTCCTCTCCTCCCTCCCCTCCCTTGCCCTCCTCTCCTTTCCCCTCCTCTCTCCTTCCTATCTTCGCCAAACCCTTAGCCCTTTATCTAGTATTACTCAGAATTATGATTCTGTGCTGAAGAGACACGATGAAATCGGAGAGTTCGATTGTCGGTGATTTGGGCACTTGGTGTCTATTATAGGGTGAGCTCAGGCTCTGCGTCCGGAAGCGGCAGTTTCGATATTCCGGGCAAGCGTCAGAGATGGCATACGTCTCAACAAGCGCGCCTCCTTCTCAGAGGTTTCCTGGCCCTTTGGCAGTTATGGAAGCGCGTTTTATGAAGGACTCAGAAATAGTCCCTAAGAAACAGCCACCATTTGGCTGGGGTGTGTGATGAGGGGAAACCCGGGGAGACAGGCCCGGGGTCCCCGTCTCCCGCTTCTGGCGCCTTTCTGACCTGGCATGGCAAGCTAAGTTGGTAGGAATTCCTAAGAGACTTAGAATCCCAGGGAAAAGTTAAGAAACCCTCAGGTTTTGGAGAATGAAGGGCAGTGGGGGCAGCCCAAACATGGCGGTCAGAGGGGCAGGTTGGAGGAGTATGGGATCGGGGTGGGGGGGCTGGTTCACACCCTGCCTCTAATACACCCATAAAATGTTTTGGGAAGGCCAATCTCTCAATGCCCACTGTGATCCTGTAGACCCTACCTGTCAGGTAAGCTGATGGACTGGAGCCATCTGGGTAGCTCCCACCCTGGGCATTCCCTGTGTGAGGTCCAGACCCCTGGGCGAGGTCCAGCCCTCAGAGAAGCCCGTACGCGGCATTCTGATCTTATTTTTCTAACAGAAGTGCGCTTATCTGGGCAAGTCTGTCACAGAGTGAAACTGGCAAGGCACAACGTCTCATTACCGTGGTCAAAGATTTTCCTTTAAGCTGAGCGGCCAAAATGCATTTATTAAGCACTTACTGTATTTTGGGCACTGCACAACATGTTGGGGATACAAAGGCAGGCAAAACCAACTCCTGCCTTCCGGAGGCTTTCATCCTAATGGCTCACTGACTTGACCTGGTTAGCCCTTCCCTTGCTCATTTGTAGTCTACACATCACAGGGTGGGCTGGACCCATAAGCCAGAACTTTTGTTTTAGGTTGGTGGGGCTCTTCCAGAGCCAGGTTTTCACACCATGAAGAGGAAGTTCCATAGACCTGTACTAAGGATTTAGCAACCACAAGACATTGTGCTGGGCCTGGGCTTATTGAGGGAAAGGAGCAGGCTGAGTGGTGGAGGGAGTCCCGGTGGACTTGTGTCTGAACTCTGCCCGTGCAAGACGGTGTGGTCCTTCGAGTTTCCAAGGCTACTACCCTGCATCCCTCAGGGCCTACTTTCATTTGCCAATGAGAAGTTTGGATTTTTCCACTGTGAAATTTTCATATTTCCGGGCTGAAAAACATACAGTCGGGGCTCCAGGACATTCTGTGGATTTCACACGAGCTGGATTTATTTGAAAAGTACTGGGATTTTAATGGTGAGGAAAGAAAATGAACCCAAGCCATTTCCCTCCCTCATTACCCAAATAGGTTTTACTTGAATGCTTTCCTCAAACAATCCAAAAAAGACAGTGGGGCTGGAGGGCAGTTTGACAGAGCCTGCTTCAAAAGCTATAAAAATAATAGTAAATCAGGTTTATGGGGGTGAAGATGCTCTCACCAGGCTGGCCACAAAGCAATACATTTTCACCTATAACAACACACATTTCTCTTTTGAACTCTTGTTGTACATTATCAGTTGCCTGTGGGACATCTCCTAAATGTCTCCTCCAACTTATTATGTCCAAAAGAGAACTCATTCTCCTCTCCTTAGTATCCCCTTTCTTCCATGTTTCTATTTCTGTGGAGAGGGAATTGAAGAACATATTTCTAGGTAGACTCCCTGTAGAGACCCCTGGGAAATGTAGTTTGAGATCATCAGAGAGAAATTTGAACTGGGATGGGGTTCAGAACAATTTGGGAAAAGATGGAAGAAGATTCTGGGAAGAGGCTAGAGGTCAGAAAATTGCATGCTCTCCAGATCTCCACAAACAAGACAAAATATCACCTCAGGGTGAAGGTAGATTAGTAAAAAATAAACAAGAATTGGGGCAGAAGAGTCCCAGAAGCAACCTGGGACAACTGGAGAAGATCCAAAGAAAGATATCAGGTTGGAGATTTGGCCCAAGTGATGTCTCCAGGCTAGCTCTGTTGAAATAGCAAGCTGAACCCCGTAAGCAAGCTATAAGTAGCTGGATTGGGAGGTAGTTTTGGCTCTAGCCATTGGAACCTTCACCTCCCAGACAGTGTGAGGAGTCGGGTGTCTGAGTCAGGGAAGATTGAGGGAAGCTCTGCTGATGTGGCGCTGGGCAAGAAGGAACCAGCACACTCTGGTAAGTGCAGAAGCAGGGAGCCATTGCTGGCTGCTGGCATTTACAGGAGGGTGGAGTTCTTGGTTTTGGTTTCAGGCCAGAAGGAGAACTTAAAAAGACCCTGAATCCAGAGGTACCATCTCTCATCCCCCAGGATTTGATTATAATAAGTGATTTTATAAATATATATCTAGTGATTATAATAAGTCGACAAAAATTAAGAAATGAGCATGCAAAAAAGAAAAAGCCCAATCATAGAAAGTTGCTATGGGGAATAGAGAAGATTAAGATTCATCTTTAGAGGAGGATACTAAAGCAAAAAAAAAGTCTTTTCTATCCCAAAGAGTAATATGAAGTGGTCCCTTGCCCAAATGGAATTTTTAAAAGAACTCAAAAAAAGACTTTAAAAATCAACAAGAAAGACTGAGGAAAAATTAAGAAAAAAAGAACAAACCAAGGAAACCAAGAAGATTATGAAAAGACAGTCAACCAACTAGGAAGAGGAGATCCAGAATCTTAAGGAAGAAAACAACTCCTTGAAAAGTAGAATCGGTCAAGGGGAAGCCAACAACATTATAAGAAACCAAGAAATAATAAAACAGAATAATAAGAATGAAAAAAACATAAAAGGATGTGAAACATCTCATAAGAAAAACTGATTTGGAGAACAGCTCAAGAAGAGACAACCTAAGTATAATTCTACTACCTAAAAGGTAAGATCAAAAAGAGATTCAATATAATAATACAAGAAATAAAGAAAATAGCTCTGAAGTTTTAGAACAAAAGGGGAAAGTAGAAATAGAAAAAAAAATCTACTGATCACCACATGAAAGAGATTCTAGAATGAAAATCTACAGGAATATCACAGTCAAATTCTGAAACCCACAGATCAAGGAGAAATATTATGAGCCAAACCAAAAACAAAACCAATTCAAATACTTTGGAGTCACAATTAGAATTACCTAAGACTTAGAAGCAGTTACACTAAAACCCACAGGATTTGGTACACTATATATTAAAGAGAAAAGAACTAGAATTGCTGCCAAAAATATCATATCCAACAAAGTTAAGTATAATCCTGAAAAGAGAAAAAGAATATTCAATGAATTGACAGACTTTCCGGATTTTGCTGCAAAAAGACAAAAACTTAGTAGAAAATTTGATATATAAGATCCAGGAGTAATATAAAACATCAAAGACCATTTTCAAGGAACTCAATAAGGACAAATTGTTTACCTTTTATATGTAGAAATCTAAATCATGTCAAAGGTTGTCATTATAAGACTGGGGTAGATCTGAGTATGATGTGATTCTAAGAAGCAAAATGCCATGGGAAAAGGTAAAAACAGTAATTATTTTATACAAATGAGACGCCAGAGGAAGAACTGATACAGAGGAATTAGATGGGGGAGGAGGGCTTGTAATTCTGGAACCCTACTCTCATTGGGAATGAGTTAAAGAGGGAACAATATACACACATATACATACGCACACATATCTAGAAGGGTATAAAAGCATTCTAAATTTATAAAGAAATAAAAAGGAGAGGGGACAGAATAAGGGGTGGTAGTACAGAACTGCATGTGGAATAACAAGAATGGGGTAAAGAGGGAACATGATATATTTAGAAGGGTATAAAAGTCCTCTAAATTCAGAAAGGAAACAAGAAAATAAGGAGATAGGACTGGGGGGGATTCTTGGAGAAGGGATAAGATAGGGAATAGAAGGACAAGGTAGTGAATAGAAGTAAAATAGAGGAATGAGGAGGGATATAGGGAGAGAAGGATATAGTGAGAAAAATAGGAAGGAGGAAAATATACAAGGAATTATAGCTTTAGAATATGAATGGGATATAATTACCTATAAAATGAAAACTGATAGATTAAAAAAAAACTTGGGTAAAGCTTGGAAGTGCTGGAGAGAAAGAGAGAGACAGATAGACAGACAGAAAGAGACTGAGAGACACACAGAAACAAAAAGAGGAGGGAAAGGGGGAGAAAGGAGAGGTAAGGAGAGGAGGCCTAGGGGCACCTCAGTGATCCCTACCTACAACAATGGGGAGAGCAGCTTCAGCAGCTGGGATCCTATGGCTGGGTATCTACAGCATTCCCAGAATAAAAACACCATCCTCCATCACAGACCTGCCGAGACCCAGCACCAGCTCAGGATCCTGAGGGCAGAAGCTCAGTTAATCCAAGATAATGGCTGAGTTGGAAGGAATATAGGAATCAATCAATACTCCTCTCATTTCATTAAGTGACAAGATGCTACAGCCAGATTTCTCTGAAAGGTGAGATCAATCAATCAGTCAGTCAAGTCATGGCAGTCATAAGCTGGCCAGCTCCTTTGAATAAGGCAAACAATCAAAGACTTGGGAGGAGGAGATTCTTTTGGCCATCTGCTAAAGCCTACAGAGCCCAGCTTAGAAGAAGACAAAGGATGACAAAGGAAATAGGCAAATATAGTTATCAGAATACTTCAAAACAAACAAACAAATATGTTTGTGACCCCCCAGGCTAGGAATCTCTGTTTTAGAACATGCTTGAAAAGTCCTGGATTACTTTTTTTTCATTGATTTTAATTTAGATGTCCCTGAAAGCCATCATCTGAAGTGAAAGGTTCTATATTGGTGTGGGATGACCCACCACCTTGGAGATGGCCACATTTGCACAGGTGAGAGACAGCAATGTGTACCTAGAAGGTGAAGGACAATAACTTCCCCTTATAAACTCAGTTTTAAGATTTGTTAATTGATTCCTTTTGTATCACAATAATTTTGGACATGCCTCTCCTACTACCCAAAACTGTGAACCTTCATCATTTGCAGCAGAGATACAAGAAAAGGTCATCAAAACAAACCAACTGACCTTTTGTGAGAATATAAGCAACATGGTTCCCCATCTCTTTAAGTAGGGACAATAATACACGAGCTCTGTGGCCATTAGCTTAACTCCCCAAATTCAAATAATTTGCACGTCAGGGCAGAGTCTTGAGAATAAGAGTGGACTTGGGGGGCAACTTTGGGGCAGCTCCAATGGGGATTCTTGGCAGAGTCCTCTGAAATAGGTTTTGGGGATAGGAGATTCTCATATGGGGTTAAAAACAAAATGCAGAAGGACTGTCTAGTCCTAAGAAACACAGAGGCTTGGGACAGAGACCATGGTCTTTTGCTAGAAGGAGGACGGAGATCAAAAGACAGACTAATTGTTCCTAGACTCTCATTAGCTGCTTTATGGGTCAATTCAAAGAAATTGAAGTTCTTGACTAGACGGACCTGCCTTCTTATGGAAATAAAGCTGCTTTTTGCTAGTCCAGTGTCTAAGTATGTAAGATCCCAACTCTCTACAAAGAACTGCAACTTAGACTCTGGGCTAAGAACCAACATTCATATGGCTTTGCAAGTTTGTAAAGCCTATTATTCCCATTTTACATATAAAGTAACTGAGGTAGGAAGCGGTGAAGTGATTTGTTTAGGGTCACATGAGGCTGGATTAGAGATCAACTATTCCTGACTTCAGGACTTGTGCTCTATCCACAGGTCACCTCACTGCTGGAAAAGTACATGGCAGCGATTAAAGTGGCTCAGGGGAGAGAGTGGTAGGGAGGAAAGTAGAAATCTCCTTTGCATATATTAAGAGCTTAATAAATACTTATTCGTTCAGCCATCTGTCCATCCACCTCTTGATCCACCCATTCATTCACTTAGCCATCCATTTATTTATCCATCCATCCATCCATCCATCCACTCACTCAACTTTCCATTCATCCATCTAATAAATGCCTGGCATCTAGTAGGTGCTTAATAGATGCTTTTTAATTGATTGATCCACGTTTTATGCCTCTAGTGAAATGCTGTTCTTCGAGGAGAGGGATTATTTTGTCTTCATGTTCTCAGTATGCAGCCTGATGCCTTGTAAACATTTGGCAACATACATATTTGTTAAATTAAGTTGAATAGAGCAGCTGAGGAAGTGATGAAAGGGCTGCCATGTTTGTCCCCCCGCTGATGAAATGACAGCTGCTTGAAGTCTCCAAGCCTTTAAGCCTCAGTGTGTGTGATGATGCAGAGGGATTCAGGGCCAGAGCTGAGAAGGAGAAGGCCATTGTGACACGTATTGGTCGTTTGACGGGACACTGAAATGTCTCTTGGGGGAAAAGCACCCTTTGCTCTCTCAACTTTCCAGGTGTCCTTGGCCAAAAGAATCACCTTTACCCGAAGGGGAGAGACAGAGAAGCTGGCTTCCGTCTCTCCAGGGAGCTGAGGGAAAAGCCCTCAGTATTGCTTGTTTAACAAGAAAGAACTTGTGGAAATTTGGAAAATTATCTTGTCAGCCCTTGGTCTCCGTGAGAAGATCGGGGAGGAGGAAAGCAGGACAGGCCCTAATCAAAAGCACAGTCCCAGAGGGCCATGCTGTCTGTGTACTGCCCTTCTCTCAGGGAGAATTCTGCTAAGGTTGCTGGCAATTTGGGGGGAAAAGGATGGTAAGTGGCGTGTAATTTAGTTAAATCTGAGTGTTTATTGTACAGGGAGGCTGCTCTCCTACACCCAAGGGGAGGCAATTAGAGCCCTGCTCTGCCACCAAGTCCTTGGGTAATTGAGTAAACATTGGGAAGCATCAGGGACAGGAGGCCGGCAGTTTCCCAATCTGATTAAATTGCAGGGTCTTGAAATGGCCCTTTCAGCAGAAAGGAGTCTCCAGGGTCTTTGTCCTTTATGAATATATAGGAATAATGAATATATAGCAACATCAGCAAATAAAAAAGGGGGAACTCATTTCTACTTCCACCTTTTCAAAAATGAATGCATCTTGGGGCAGCTGGGTGGTACAGTGGATAGAGCATCAATGTGGAGGTGGCAGATTCTGATTTCAAGTTTGCCTTGAGACACTCACTATGTGATGAGGCAGTAACAACCCCAATTGTCAGAAAGAGAGAGACAGACAGACAGACACAGAGAGACAGAGACAAAGAGAGGGAGGGAGAAAGAGAGAATGCATCTTATCGCTAGAAGAGCAGGTGCAAGAGACCCTCAGCTCCTTATAAATATGATGCTTTATTGGAAAAGGGAAAGGAGATCAATGATTAAGCTGTTGGGGAAAGTTCTCTGTTCCTTCTGAAATCGCAGGAGACTGAAAGCTCAAGTCTCACTTGATCTGATTCAGTATGAACTTTAAGCTATCGTACCACAGACCTCTCTCTTTTCTGCTTCTAACACGTAAGATCATGCTGGCTGGGTTGGCCCCAGACTCAGGAAGACCTGGGGGTGAATCCTCCTCCTGATACATACAGACATATACAGACCATGTGACCCAGGCAGCTCCCCAAGTCTATAAATTGTTGTGGTTCAGTCATGTCCAACTCTCTGTGAACCTGGGCAATTTCCATAGGGCGTTCTTGGCAAAGTGGTTGGTCATTTTTTTCCTCTGGGTTTCCCCATTTTATACAAGAGGAACCGAGGCAAATAGGGTGAAGGGACTTGGCTGGGGTCACACAGCTGGTAAGTAAATAGTAAGGGGGCAGGATTTGAACCAGATCTTCCTGACTTGCCTGAAGACCTCCTGTAAAGGAGAACTGATTATTTCCTCACCAGGGCCAGAGTAGAGCTCCTTCTTCCCCCAACCGGCACCTTTTCTCCTAACTTCCCATTTCTGTTGAGGACGCCACCCCCTTTCAGTGACCCTGGTTCTCACTTCTTCCCTCCCAGTCATCCATCTTGCAATGTATTTTGATCTTGACTCTGCCATTTTGTCTGTGAGCTTTCCCTGTCAGCTCTTCACCTGTTAAATCTGAGAAGTATTCCATCCTGGTCTCTAGCCCAATGTCTCACAGCCCAGCAGATCCCTGGGGCACTCTCCTGTAGACTTCCTTCTACACTGACATCCAGCACCTGGCTATTGAGCTGGTTCTGAATCTACTTGCACCAATACCGCCCCCCTCCTCCTCTGTCTTTTCTACAGAAAGATTGTGACAGACTTTGTGACAGTCTGGGTCACACCAGGAACTCATGGGAAATGCTTCCCTTCTGTCTGAATCCCTCCTCTCTAACCAAGGCCCCCCTCTCCCAGCCGTGGGGAACATGGCTGTCCAAACTGATGGGGAACTTCCCATCTATTCAGTCTCATGGGATTCTATTGGACCGTTCTCCTATGCTGTCGTGATCCCTTGGGATCCTGACTCTTTCTCATGCCCAGATCAGATTGGGGAAGTTGGATGGCACAATGGGATGTTGGGGGGGGGCAATAGAACTACCTGAACTGGGACTCCTGTCTCAAATGCTTATTAACCTTTCTGGGCCTGAGAGCTTCCTCTTCTGTAAAGGGGCGGGATATAATTGTAGCTCCTCCCTAGCAAGGTCTTGGTAAATATCTAGCAACCAGCTCTCTGGAAAAACAAACAAACAAACAAGAAACCTAGCAGACTTTTCCACTTAATCTGCATTTCCTTCATCACTTTCCTAAATCTAGAAATCAATAGATTTGTAGTTTTTGGTCTACAGTCTGGTAGAAATGCTTGCATTGAAAATGGAAGAAGTGGCTCTTGGGAGCCTCTAAGAGCTGGCACCAATCCACCCTGCCCCTGCCTCCCAAGCCCCCAATCCCACCCATCTGGCCTGCTGCTTCCCATGCTCCCAAAGACGCCCAAAAGGGTCTCCTCAGACTGGGAGGCCAGGTCCGATCTAACCCAACGAGGCCGAGTAAACGGAACGTTCTGCACAAGTTTGAAAAATTGTCTCTGCCAAATTTAGTCTCTGGACCGCCAGCTGAGGGGCAGTTGGTGAATGAGGGAGAGAGATCCAGAACAGAAAACCCCAGAAAGACTTACCCGAACTGATGCAAAGTGAAGTAAACAGAACCAGGAGAACATTGTACACAGTAGTGGCAACATTGTATCATAGTGGATCTTGTAGGGATAATGAAATGGAGCCAACTAGAACCCTGCAGACAAGTCAGAA
>JAJPUD010000994.1:268850-283571 GCA_023553655.1 Myrmecobius fasciatus | reverse complement strand
TTTTTTTTTTCTTGCTTTTCTCCCAAAGAAATACAGAAGTGTCTCCCAGAACCCCTTGCAGAGCAGAGAGCAGTGAGGTGAGTGTGGGCTTAAAGCCAGGAAAAGCTCTTTGAATCCTTGACTCTTGCTAACCTCTCAGTGTCATTGTCCTCACCTTTTGAACGGGGATAATTATACCCAGAATGCCCCCTGCACAGGGTTGTTTTGAAGCTCTATTAGAAAAAAATATTTATGTGCATAGATATACATATTAAATGAGAAATTATGATAATTGACAATTTTATTGCTATCTTTTCTTTTCACATCACCTTCACTTCTGAATATATTTCTTTCTCTCCTATTCCTTCCATCCTGGAAACCAAAGATAAAAAAAGCAAGAGGGAGGAAAACCCCGAGTCCAAGAGAACCAAAATAATACCTCAATGGAGACTGACAGTGGAAGCAACATTCCACACCCATAGGCTCCCACCTAGGTAAGGAAGGGAGGGAGAGGTATCTCTTGGTCTCTTCTCCAGGGACAAGTTTTGCAGTTCTAATCCTACATTTAGTTTGGTACTTTTGTTCTTTCCATTTAGAGAGCAGGCTTGGGAGTCCCCCAGACTCTGTGGTCTTCATCCTGCATCGTATATCTTCCCAAGCTTCTCTGAATTGTCTTCACTGTTTCTTAGAGCAAAGCAACATTTCTCTGCATCCAGGAATCGCAGCTTTGGTTAGCCCATCCCTCCTTTGTTTCCGAGTCTTTCTATCACAAAAAGTGCTGCCATAAATATTTTGGTTATAGGAGAACGGTTTTTATTGATGGCTTCTTTGGGGCATAAGACCCTTATCTCGGGATGAAAGGGTATGGAGGTTTTAGCTACATTAAGATGGGTTCCCATTTGACAGCTCCAGCAACAACATATTACTGTAATGACTATTACCATTTTTAGTCATTTTTTATCAATTTGCAACTTCAGCTTGTTTTGATTTGCATTTCTCTGATTATTAGTGATTCGGACCATTATTTTATGTGGTTGTAAATACTTTGCAATTCCTCTTTAGAGAAGTGTTTGTTCATATCCTTTGACCAATACTAGATGATTTGGAAGACTACTGCTTCAAAATATAGTTTAAAGTGTAGATGTGTTATTTCAGCTCTACTTCCTTGATATTCTAGATCTTTTGATTTTTTTCATATTAATCTTATTTTTTTCTCAAGTTCTATAAAGTATCCCTGGATAATTTGATTGGTGTAGCATTAAAATGTAAATTAATTTTGTCCATATTGTCATTTTTATTACTTTGTCAAAATCTAATCATGCACACTGAATATTCTTCCATCTATTTATTTCTTTAAGAAGCATTTTGGAATTGAGTCTATATAACTTGTGTGTGTATTTGAGAGAGAAACACGAAGAAACAGAGAGAGGGACATACACACATACACACACACACACAGAGCCATAGATATATAGAGACAGAGACACACACCAAAAAAAAAAAAAAAAGAGTATAGACATAATTCAGTAAATCACTAAATATAGACACAGAAAGTACAAAGTCTGTGGGGGTGGGGATGGGAGGAATACTAGGTAGTAGGAAGAAGGTAAGAAAGATCTCAAGTAGGGCTAGAAAGTGAACTGTTTTTAGAAGAAAATGAAGTGCCTGAGGCACCTGTGGATACCTTGTTTGTATGGAGTCACTTGCATATTTTCTCCCTCATTGGACAGTCTTTTGCCTTTCTCTGTATCTCTAGCACTTAGCACCATGCCTAATACACAGTAGGAGCTTAATAAATGTTGATTGAGTGACCAAGACTAGGAATGATGCTTAGGGTCACCCTTTACCATGGGGGCAAGAATTGGACCCAAGGACTTTGAGTCCAAAGTGTAATCCACTATGGCATATTGACTGCTTTGGTGGAGGAGTCTGTTTATGTACCTCTGTTTGTCTGTCTGTAACTACTTATCTATGTATTAGTCTACGTCTGCCTGTGTCTATCACTATCTATCTTCATATACATATGTATATATATATATAATGTTTCTAAATAGTTCTTTATCTAACTACTTCTGTATATATGTATCTATTTCTACCTACCTCTGTATGCATGTAGTAAGCATATATCTCTCTACCTGTATGTGTATCTCTATCTACATATATATATAGTATGTTTCTAAATACTTATGTATCCACTTCCATACATATATGTATCTATTTCTATTTACCTCTGTATGTATGTAGGTAAGCATGTATCTACCTAATTATCTATGTGTGTCTCTACCTGTCTACCTCTGTGTGTATGTATCTATTTACCTATCTCTGTATGTATCTACCTATGTATCTATTTATCTATGTATGCATGTATGTATTTGTTCACCTACCTATGTATATATGTATCTACCCATCTATATTTACCTACTTATGGATGTGTACATATATCTATTTACCTATGTCTCTATTTACTGCTGTATATATGTATGTATTTACCTCTACATATGTTTGTATCTTTTTAGTTCTAACTATATCTGTCTGCATATATCTATTTACCTACCTATGTATCTGTCTACTTATCTAGGTATTTAACTCCCTCTCTATGTATATACCTACGTAGCCACCTATATCTACCTACCTATGTGTGTATGTGTGTAGGCGTCCCTACCTATGCATCTATTTACTGCACTAAAACCGGGATTACTTTCAGGTGGTCAGTTTTAGAAGTCAGACATAACTAGATTTCATCATGGTATATACATAGGGTTACAGATCGAGTGCTTGAGGCCATGTGGTCCAGAGGTTTCAAACGGTTGAACCCTGGATAATAAGCCATAGCCACCCCCTCCCTTCCTTGCAATTAGAACTGGGAAAATTGAATTTAGAAAAGAGTCCAGGAAAACCTTGAAGCTCCAACTATACCATTGTGTCATAAACATCCAGGTGTCCAACAGTCCTGGCTGGGAGGATTCCCCCTCCTTTTGAGTATTGCCCCTCACCACGCTGTCTCCTGCCCTCTACCTTTTTATCTTGACCCCTATCCTGTCAGGTTTAAGTTATGATCCTTTCCTAAAGTGATGGCTTGTCCATCCTCCCAGCATCTGGACCCTCCTTATCTGCCTTGGTTTTCCCTAAAGCTGCAATAGGTTAAGATAAAATTGTCTACTCAGGTTATGTATTCCGTTTGCAAACCCTAGTTAGCTAAAACCCTATATAAGCTTTCTGTCTCTGTTTATCCACACCAAGTGCTTTGGACTATAATCCCATTGGGTCAGCTAGCTCAAACTTTCCACATTAAAAGTTAAAACCAATCTCTACTTGCCTCAGTTTCTCTGGTATTACAAAACATGTCCCCACTCCCTCCCCAGTGGCTTACAACACTCCTGGGTATGGCCTGAGCCACTTCTATGTAATTGGGAAACACTTAACAGAATAACAATAATTATCGTTTATTCTGTTACCTCAACAGAATAAACAATAGGACGCGGATGATGTTCCCGTGTCGTTTTCTCGGCCAATGCGTGGCCCACAGGGATCCCCGTGGACAGTTAGGTGGCTGCTGTTTCCATTTGAATTTGGCCTCGCTGCTATCATATAACCCTGTTATTTTTCAGTGGAGGAGACTGAAGTTTGGGGTCAAGTAATCTGTCCTGGGTCACCGAGATAAGGAGAGCCTGAGACGGGGTTTGAAGGCAGGCCCTTTGCTATTGGCTGAGCCAGAGAGTCTTGCTGTCAGTGACCAAAGGCCCGGCTGTAGCTGACCACATGTATTGCCTTCCACACCTTCTGGGGCATTTAGACAAGATTTGGGCTTCCTATGTTGTGCCTGTCTCAGTTTCCCTCAGTTGCTGTCTCAGTCTCCCTTAATTGCTCTGTCCCAGAATAGCAAACCCCACTTCCTGACCTTCAGAAATAATTGGACTCACATTCCAAAGGAGTTAGGAAACCTCCAGGTGGCCAGCCTCGACCTCCCCCTTATCTTTATGACCCAGACTAGTAGTATTCTTTGCCCAGTTTCTGTCTCAAGGCTCCTCACTCCTTACCTGCCAGAACTGAATTTATGGTTTCCTTGGACACCAGATGTGCTCCGCTGTTCCCATGAGTTCTTTGTCTCCCTGAGCTATAGGAACCCTATATAATGCATGACGTCCCTCAGTGGGGCGCTGAATACTTTGTACTATTGAGTCGGCTGACATGGCTGTCAGTCTAAGTCTCTGGCCTGGACTGCGTGCTTTGAGACATGAGTCCCAGCAGTCCTGATCCATAGCTATGGATTCTGAACTCTCAATGAACATCAATAAAGCGTTACCTAATTTCCACTGTGCGATACTGCCTCAGTTTCTCCCTGAGCATCACACCTATAGTTCAGGGAGACAAAATAGCCCAGAGGAGGCATGGAGACGAATCCAGGAACTTCCGTCCTTATTCCGGGAAGTTAGTTCCTTATTCCCGGCAAGTAGCGCCGGCCGCACTCTTGTTTCTCGGCTGGATTTTGTTAGCGCTTAATTGGATAGTTGCCATGGCAACGAAAGAGCAGCAGGGAAGGGCAGACCGCCATTTGCCATCCTCCTGCAGTTAGAAGCTGCTTTCTCCTCCCTCCCCAAACCTTGCCCGCTTTTTTCTTCCCTGAGGCTTTCTTAGGGGCCGAGAGAGCAGCTTTCCTTCTTCATCAAGGAGAACACCACGTTCTGGACACAGAGGGGCCGGGATGGTCACCAGGAAGAGCAGCAGTCTGGGGCACTGAAGAGTGGGCAGGGGCGGAGGGAACATAGCCCAGCTCCCTCCCGGGAGGCTTTTACAAGGGAGCGGCCCAAGCTTTTGGTCAGACTGTTATTAAAGTCCAGTCCTGGAGCTGCCAGGATGCCCCAGATCCACCTCCTTGCCCATGGAAACCGGCCCAAGAAGCTTTGGCCTCCTATTTGGAAGGATTTCCGGGGAAGACGCCTACTTTCGGACTCCCGTGATCGTGGCCCAGCGTCCAGAACGGACTCCTAAGTCCTATTCTGGCCCCACATTGGGGTGGAGGGGGAGGAAAGGAGTAAAGAACAGAGTCTAAGGACCGTGTCTAGCTCTAAAAACCGTCATTGAAAGTTCATTGGGAAGAGGAAAATCTTTGATTTGGGTCTGACTGCCCCGGAAGTCAAGAGGAGGCTAAGAAGTGGTTTTCAGCTGTAGGGGGAATGACTAACCTACCCCTACATCCATCACCAATTCCAGTCTTTCCCATTTCCGATTTCTTTTGCCAAGAGAGCAACTTGTTTTATTCAGCTGGTTTCTTGTCTGGCTAATTTGGAAAGAACCCCCCCCCCCCCAGCCAGGCACAAGTGGGTTACATAGAATTAAGATGCTAATTACAAATTATTCCCAGTCTGGAGGGCAAATGCTGCATAAAATATAAAAAATCTCTCAATGAACTGGAAAATGATGTGGAGTAAAAGGAGGAGTTCTTAAACTGGGGGGGGGAAATCACACAATTATGAGCTCTTAGCAGTAAACATTGATTTGTAGGTCTATTTTCTATATTTATATATCTGGGGTCACAGAAAAATTCTCAGGAGAAAAGGGGCTACCCCGTTGGAAAAAGGTTACAAAGACCTGAGTTCCAATTCTGATTCTGACCCAGCTCAGCTATAAGAGCAACAGACTGATCCCCGCCTCCTTGATCTTTAGCAGTCCTAGCTGTAAAACGGGGGCAGTAACGTTAGTTCTCTTACATGGTTGTTTTGAGCAAAGTGGTGTATGAGGTTCCAAGCTCTATCTACTATTAAGATTTATTGAAACATAATTAGGCTAATTTCCTCCCTCTCTTTAGCTGGGCCAAATGAATACGATTTTATCCTATTAAAAAGCAATTCTTAGACATATCTCATAAGGGAAGTCTTGGTCTCTGTGTTTTCTGAAAGGGCTGGCTTCCATGCTTTTTTTTGTCTTTTTAAATTTAGAGTAGCTTGCTATTTACTAGCTGTGTGACCCTGAGCAAGTCAGTTAACCTCTGTGTGTCTCAGTTTCTTCAGTTGTAAAATGGGGATGACAATCTCCCAGAATTGCTGTGAAGATCATATGAGCTTTTTGCATAGTGGCTGATACGTAGCACCATTAATAATAAATGCTTGTCCCTTTTTTCTTTTTCTCTTTTGGAGTGGATTTCAAGCCAGCTGCCCTGTTCTCTCTGCCATTTCCAATATGATTTTAGCTTTCCGATGCCTTTGAAACACACTTGTGACAAGTAGGAAAAACAGACACTAAGAAATGATTTTCTGAAGATTTTCCTAACTGGTTGCCTCTCAGTGGAGGAAGCTTCCTGTTTACACTTCAGCATGAATGTCTTTTCCAGGGTCCTTTGAAAACTTCTTGGGTGATTTTCAATTAAACTCCCACATTAGTACAAGAGGCTGGTCACAATTGGAGTGTGGTAGAGTGGACTGAATCTTAGCCAAAGCATTGGAGTTGAACCTTGTGTCAGACCCCATCTGCATGACCGGTGGACAGCTCATGGAATTTCTTGGGGTCTCAGTTTTATTCTCTGTGCAATGGGGATGAAAACTAATGCCCTGAATTATTATGCTATGTCCTGAATACAATTACTCTGCAAACTCCCCCTCTCCCCCAGTTAGGACTGAAAGAATTAAAACCTTGAAGCTCTGGCCACTTTATATTTCGTTGTATCATAAAACTCCAGGTGCCTTATTTCCATCCTTGTGGGGATAATTCCCCCTCCTTTTGAGTATTGCCCCTCACCTCCTGTCTCCTGCCCATGACCTTCTTATCTTGACCCTCATCCTATCAGGACTAAGTTATGATCCTTTCCTGGAACTATGGCTTGTCCACCCACCCAATGTCCTCGTCCACCCTTATCTGCCTTACTCAGGCCATATATGTTGTGTAGCTAAAAAAAAATCTATAAAAGATCCCTGCCTCAATTGCTCAAGGTCGAATGACTTTTGAACATGAGTCCTATTTGACTGGCTAGTCTAAACTCTCCACAATTAAAATACTGAAAACCAATCTCTGTCTTGCCTCAGTTTCTCCAGCATTACAAAACCACTTCTATTTAGTTCTTGCTTCCCGAGGTTGTTGTGAAGTTCAATTGAGAACCTCTGTGCAAGAATGCTTTGCAAACTTTGAAGTGATGTAATTGTCAGCTAATAATACTAAAATAGTAATGGTCATAACGATAGCAGTTTTAATAGAATATCATTATATGTCATTACATATTTAATAATAATAAAGTACATTTATAAAGTGGTTTATAAACATTGCCTCTTTTGATCCTTACAATAGCCCGAGGAGCTAGGTGTTGAGATCCCCATTTTACAGATGAAGAAGCTGAGGCAGACAGAGGCTTAGGTGAATTGCCAGAGTCTTTCTGATTCCAAACCCAGTTCTCTATCCATTGAGCCATTATGTTTTCTATTATTGTTATAACTAATAATAATAACCTTTATTAGATCCTTTCCTTTTTATGGAGAAGTAATATTTGTGAAAAAATAAATCCCGCCTTTGTGTGGGTAGGACATCTAATGATGGGGGACAGAGAGAATACAGTGGAATAATGCATGCGCAGGGTTCCCCCTTTGCTTTTGTCATTTTCCTTTCTGGTGATGTTTACTGCTATCTTTAAACATTTTCCATCCTGATTTTCCTTTACAAAAAGAGAAGCTAGCAGCGAGTTTGGTTCAGTGGGTTTCTTGACATGGCCACATGGAACATTTCCTTTTATTTCCCATCTATTTATTTTCTGCCTTTGGGTTGACCCCATTCATCGGACATATTTCCCTCGACAATCTCAGGTTTTGCCCTTGATCTGCTTTGTCAGGGAAAGGAATATTTCAGGCTCCTTTTCTAGAATTTTAAAGCTCTGTCTTGGTGACCTTCTTGCAGGCAGAAGCCTGAGGCTGCTCTGAAGGCCATGGCATGGTTCCAGGGTCTATTAGAACACTTGGATCTGTTTCCCTGACTATGGCAATATTTCCTTTGGCCTTGAATATATGCACACCAAACCACAGAAGGCTGTAGATGGAGGCTCAGATTCTGGAAATGGGATCAAGCGAGTGTCAGTGACTCAGAATCCTCATCCCCACCTCCCCAAGAAAAACTTTCTAACCAAAAAGAGCTGTTTCAAAGAGGTATGGGGGCCATGATAATAAGGACACGGTCTTAGGAGCTTTGGGTTCTCCTTCCCTCCAGACCTTCTCCAAAAGGCTGGATGACCGTGGTCCCGGCTCGCTCCTCCCTTCCGTGGCCAAACCCTCAAAGGTTGTGAACACATGATGCTATTACTTCCTCCTTAAGTAAGTTCTGAACCTCCTTTAATCTGGTCTTTTACACTGAGCCCTTCTTTCAATGCTGCCAGTGACCTTGTCACCCAAACCAACGATTTTTTCTCTTATCCAATCCGCAAGCATGTTCTCAACGTGCCAGGCACTGTACTAGCCACTGAGGGCAAGAGACAAAACTGGAAATCCCTGCTCTCCAGGAGTTTTCATCCCTTTTCGCTGCCTCCATTGAGTATGAGTATCTTCCTTTGACTTTTAAGATACCAAAGACTCTAGGTGGGAGGGAATGAATCTGGAGGAAATTAGTTCAAAGCCAGAAGTGGAACAACATCATGGGGGGTGGTGGGCTAGGGAAGGATTAAAAAGGCCCAATGACTGGCAGGATGTGGAGGAAGGTTGGGCTTCCAGCCAAGGAGGCCAGATTAAGTCAGAATTCAAGGAGGGGGATGGTGTCAGTAATATGCCTCTGTAATCCCTGAAGCTCTGGAAGGGAAAAGGCTCATCTCTTCTCTAGGCATTGTGCAGCCACAAGGTCTCCATCCTTTCTCAGTTGGATACAGATGGGACCAGAGGGCATGGCCATCCCGGCAGCCACCTACAACTGCAATGTCATCCTTGACTTCATTCTCCCTTATTTCCCCCACCAGTCACTTTCTCAATATTATTAATTCTACCTCCACAGTATCTTCACTTTTGTAAAAGAAAACATTTCAATTACTAAGCACTGATAGTCTTTTTTTTTTTTTACCTCCTCTTCTTACTGAGAAAAAATTTCTTAACTCTTGTAAAATGAGAACATTTCCATTAATAAACATCGACACTCTCTTTCCCACCTCCTCCCCTTACTGAAAGAAAAGAAAAAAAACCCATGTGACAAGGACAAATTACCTCCCTGGCCACGTCCGCAAACACGGGGCTCATGCCATCCATCGGCGAGTGTCCTGTTTCTGTCAGGAGCTTCTTCAGCATCAGCCCTCTGGAGCCACTGCTGCTCCTTCAGTGAATGGGAATTCTGAAGTCTTTCAAGGTTGTCTACACGGCATCTTTCCCCTCCTGCCTCCTCTCTCCACTCTGGGGGCCAATGCCCTAGTTCCTACCCTACTTGCTTTTCTCCTGGATAAACGCACTAGTCGTCTCACTGCTCTGCCTTGAGCCTCCTTTCACTCCAATCCATCCTCCTTCCAACATCCACTTCTGAAAGTGAAGGTCGTAGCATGTTGCTCCTCTAGTCCATCACCTTCATGGGCTCCCTATGGTCCCCCAAACCATTCATGCCCTTTTACCACCTGCTTTTTAGGCGGGTCCCACCCTACTTTCCCCATCATGGCTTGCCTTGTTTCTCCTGAAGCTTATCTCAAGCATGATTCCTGAGGTCTTTCTTACTTCCCCTAATGGCTAGCACCCTCCCCTCCAACCAACTTGTATTTTCTTCGCGTCTCTATTGTATATTCCTGTCTATGTACAGGCCATCTTTGTCTCTTGACAGCGGCGGGCTATTCAGCAAGGTTGTTGCAGTTATTTTCTGCCATTCAGTGTCCCGTTTGAATTACACTGTTGATGGTACAGGCAAGACTGAGGGACAAAGCAGCTTTTATAATGGCTTCCACTTGGGCTCTCGGAAACTCGCCCCCCCCCCCAATTGCTGCTTGTTTTTCTCTCCCCCGGCCCCTTGCTTAGAATCAATCATAGAATCTGGAAGGAACCCTGGGGATCCTCAAGGATGGCCCAGCCTGGGACAAGGATCTCAGCAGAGAGTAGTGGAAAGAACTGAGTCTGAGCTCTGCCATTCACTAACTAGGAAACTCTGGAGGTGGGAACACAAAACCCAGATTTTTTGTTAATTGAAAAGAAAATGACTAAAGGAGACTTAAAGGGTCCCTTAAGGCTGATGTAGTTTTGCTTTTGTCTTTGTATCCTGTGTCTAACACACAGTAGGGACTTAATAATTCCACATGGACCGACCAACTGCCCTTTGGGGCAGTGTTTGTTGCTAGAAAGTTTTTCGTGATGCTAAGTGCTTTTTAATATAGTCAGAAGCAACATGGAGTGGTGGGCTGTCTCTGAGGGCCCTCCCCCAATCTCTCTCCTCACTGCCTGTCTCCATCTTCCTTTTCTCACTTCAGTGGCCCCAAAGTGGTCTGGTTCACGTTAGAGATGAGGTAACTGAGGTTCCCAGGAGGAAGCAGCATGACTGAGCCTCTGCCCACTCTGGGGCAATACGCCAAGCTTACCAAAGGTCTGATGAGCTTACATAATTTGGGGGTAACACTCCTCTGACCAGCTCCCTCCCTGGCTCCTTGTGATCACTTTGCTGTCAAATGGCCCCATTTCCAGTCATTTTAACTTTATCGCTACCTCTGCTGCGCCTCTAAATTCAGAATGAAACTTCAAGGCGACTTCATTTGCAATGTCACAACTGGCTCCCCCCCCCCCCGCTCCAGCAAATATCTGCCCAGTGGCCACATTCTGCTCCCCACTTCCCTGATCCAGGGAGAGCCTCCGCATTTGCCCAGTCATGGTGACTGAGTCAGCACTCTGTGCCCCATTTGAGCTGCCATCAAAAGGGCAATCAGATTTACACTGACCCGCAAAAAGACAGGGTCTCCAGGCGGTTCTCAGGGGAGGAATATCACAAAAAGGAAGCCCGAGCACTCATCGAATCTCTGAAGAGGGGAGCAGAAGCGGGGCAGAGAAAGCAAAGGAGAGAATCCAGCGCCACTACTTTGCAACTGGGTGACCGGCTCTGATCTCAGTTTCCTCATTTGCAAAATGTCTACGATAACCTTGAGCTATGACCTGCGCCACAGAGACACTGAGACAAGGGCTCTTCCAACGCACTGATTTGATGATGGCTCAATCCTGCCATCTTTTCAAGCTCGGGGTCATTTCCTATTGAAACTGAGCATCTTAGGACTGAAAGTGAACAAATTGTTCCATTTGAATGTGAGGCGAAGGCTTTCCAGATCCTGGAGAAGATGGGGATAAAGCCCTAGAAAAACGCTCAAGATGGTATGTCCCCAAACTCTTAGTGCAGCTGGAAGCTTTGTTAGCATTTAGGCTGTGTGTGTGTGTGTGTGTGTGTGTGTGTGTGTGTGTGTTTCCAGCCTTTAGCATAGTGACTTAAGCATGGAAAGTGTTTTGTAGATACCTGTGGACTGACTAGTGGTGGGAGGGCTAGCCTTGGAGGGGCAAAGAGCTGGGTTCAAATCTTGTCTCTGATAGGTGCTAACCAGAGTGATTGTAGGCAGTTACTTTATTTCTCAGCTCTCAGAGATGGTGAGGTAGCACAGCAAGCAGATGGAGCACTGGACCTGGAGCCTGGGCTACCGAGTTCAAATTCTGCCTCAAACGTATTGGCTAAGTCATCCTGGACAAGTAATTTCTCCCTCTCAGCTTTGGTTTGCTTATCTGGAAGGGCTGAATCGGAGCCTTCGAGGCCCTTTCTGGTCTTCACCCTCCATCCTATGACTGGAAAATTACCTTGTTGTATTAATGGAAGAAGTCTCCATGTTGGGATATGATCATGAGTTTGGATCTCAAAACTGAATAACCCCCATCTGTAAATACTTCTTCTATATTCAATTTCCTTTGAGTTCCTCCCTGACAGCAGCTAGTTTACAGGAGCTTCGAAGAGACATTTATGGGACCCAAATGCCATAAAATGACATTAACCCTCTGGGCCCAAAGCAGCATTATAAGTGACAGAGCTTCCTGGCTACATAATTAGCATTTATTCTGAAAATAAAAGAATATTCCTATGCAGCTGCCAAGAATGGCAAAAAGATGCACTTCTCCATCTGTCTGTCTATCTCTATATTTATCTCTCCATTTATTTGTCTAGGATCTCTAGCATCTATTTGTCTACCTCCCTCTGTCTCTGTCTCTGCCTCTAGCGGTCTTCCTGTCTGTCTCTTTTCAAAATGGGAGTTGTATTTGTGCTTTCAGAATCAGTCGACCCCGATTCCCAAAGGCTTTTGAAGACAAAGATGAGCCAGCTGCTGTCCAGTTGCTGAAAACATCAGCTGATGATTTTAGCTTTAAACGCTCAATGGAAAGTTTGCTTCTCCTCCTCCAATCCATCTTCTTGTTCCCTTGTTTCCTTGCTTTCACCTTTGCTGTTGGCAGAAAACTGGCTCCATCGTGGATCTGTGCTGTTCCATGTGGGGAGGGGAGATGAATGTGGTTCTTGCATCTGGTCCTGTCCATCTGGCCCATATGGGGCTCTGAAGGGAGGTCCGCTGCCCCACCAGAACAGCTCCAGTGTACCCAAACTCTGCAGAAGTTCAGAAACTACTGAGCTGTGACATTTGAAGCTTGTTGCCTTTGAGGAAAGCTGGGGCTTGAATATATGGTGGAAGAAGTCCAAAGTGCATGTGTCTGCTGTTTGTGCCACATCTGAAGATGTAAACAGGCACTTTTCCACACCTTGGATAAGCTTTAAAAATGATCACGACGTGTAACCTAAAGAGACTCTCTAAGCAACTTTTTATGACTCTGCGAGTGTGTGGGTGCATGTGTGAGTGTGTGAAAGTGTATGTGTGGCTGTGCAAGGGACAGAGATGCCGGGACACAGTGAGACTGGGGGGGGAATGGGTGGGTAGGGCTCACCTGGAGTGGAGCTAGTGATGGGGGAAGCAGGTATCACCTGGTAACTCTACTTTGGCAGGCCTTGCTAACTTGGTGCTCAAATCCCTTGTTTCTATACTGTCTAGAGCCAGTTAACTTATAGTAATCAAAGCAAATCACTGTTGCCTTTCCCTTCCTCTGAGGGTAGGAACAGAGACTGATTTCACTGGTTTGGGGATTTCCAGATCAGGAAACTCTCTCCATCAGTGCAGATTGGCTCTCTCTGTGTTCAGGGTCCCACAGCAAGTGTGTGTCAGGGGCAGAACTCGAACACGGGTCCTACTGCCTAAGGCCTCCTCCATGCTGCTTGCTCTAATCTGAGAAGTCAGAGAGGCTGTCTGGGACAGTCATTTTTCTCTTTTCTTTCTCCCGGTACCTTATAGGCGACTCCCCTGGCACCCACAAAGGTGAAATGACAAGTCAGTGTTGCCCAGCTAGTTGATGGAAGGGCAGGGATTAGGTCTCTATTCCCAGAGAAGATGAGCATCAATGAACCTAGTGGAGAGTGGGAGCAGTGGGGGCACCCTTGTAGTACAATGGCCTTTCCCTGGAGCTCCTGGCAGAGGGGAGAGCAGACCCTCCTGCCCACCCTCCTGCTCTCCTCTCAGAGGGAATGAAACTAATCCCATTCTCACACATGTCACAGCATCTTTGGCCACCTGACCCTGGCTCCCTCTTCAACCTGGCACCTACAGCCTTTGGCCCTTCGTCTCTGGCTCCTAGGAGCCTTCATTTCCTCCAAAATTCTGTTTAAGGGTCATCCTCCTAGACATGCAACTTGTCCTGAGGGTCTTCCCACCCCCAGGTCCCAGTACCCACTCACTGGACCCCAGTTAAGAATCCCTGCCACAGGCCTTACCTCAAAGTTCAGGGACAAAAGGGAAGATGAGATACCATCATTATGAGAGAGAAAGAAAAAAGGAATTTTGAGAGAGAGAAAGACAGAGAGAGAGAGAGAGGGGGAGAGAGAGAGAGATATGAAGAGAAGAATAATAGAGGAAAATAAGAAGGAAGAGGAGAGAAAACAGATACACAGAGAAACAGAGAGAGAGAGAGGAAAGAGAGGAGAGAGACACAGAGAGGAGAGGAGAAAGGAAGAGAGGAAAGAAAAAGAGAGGAGAGAGGGAAGCAAGAAAAGGAGGAAAAGGGGACTGACAGTAGAGAGATGAGAGACAGAAGAAAGAGGAAAGAGAAAAGAGACAGAGAGGAGAGAGAGACAGAGGAGAAAGAAAAGAGACACAGAGAGAAGACAGAAGGAGAAAGAACAGATATAGAAGAAAGAGATAGAGAAAAGAGAGGAGAGAGAAAAAGAGAAAGAGGAAAGAGGGGGAGGGAAAGGGAAAGAGAGAGAGAGAAAGAGAGAAAGAAAGAAAGAGAGAGAGAGAGAGAGAGAGAGAGAGAGAGAGAGAGAGAGAGAGAGAGAGAGAGAGAGAAACCAAGACAGAGAGACAGGAAAGAGAGAGAGGAGAGAGAAG
The DNA here is from genome assembly GCA_023553655.1 of Myrmecobius fasciatus. Classification (NCBI taxonomy): domain Eukaryota; kingdom Metazoa; phylum Chordata; class Mammalia; order Dasyuromorphia; family Myrmecobiidae; genus Myrmecobius; species Myrmecobius fasciatus. The sequence goes on along the minus strand of JAJPUD010000994.1, from coordinate 269,221 downwards.
AGAAAGAGAGAAGAGAGAAAGAGAGAAAAGAGAGAGGGAAGAAAGAAGAGAGAGAGACAGAGAAGAGAGACAGAGACAGTGAGACAGAAGAGAGAGGAGAGACAGAAACAGAAATTGAAAAGAGAAAGACAGAAGAAAGAGAGAGGAAAGAGAAGAGAGGAAAGACAGAGATAGAAAGAGACAGAGAGGTAGAAGAGAGACAGAAAAAGAGAGAGAAAGGAGAGAAAAAGAAGAGAGAGAGAGGAGAGGGGAGGGATGGATAAGGGAGAGGAAAGGAGAGAAGAGAGAGCAAGGAGAGAGAAAGAGACAGAGATAGAGACAAAGAGAGGAGAGAGAGAGAGAGAGAGAGAGAGAGAGAGAGAGAGAGAGAG
>JAJPUD010000994.1:232020-268750 GCA_023553655.1 Myrmecobius fasciatus | reverse complement strand
AAGAGAGAGAGGAGAGAGAAGAGAAAGAGAGAAGAGAGAAAGAGAGAAAAGAGAGAGGGAAGAAAGAAGAGACAGAGACAGAGAAGAGAGACAGAGACAGTGAGACAGAAGAGAGAGGAGAGACAGAAACAGAAATTGAAAAGAGAAAGACAGAAGAAAGAGAGGAAAGAGAAGAGAGGAAAGACAGAGATAGAAAGAGACAGAGAGGTAGAAGAGAGACAGAAAAAGAGAGAGAAAGGAGAGAAAAAGAAGAGAGAGAGAGAGGAGAGGGGAGGGATGGATAAGGGAGAGGAAAGGAGAGAAGAGAGAGCAAGGAGAGAGAAAGAGACAGAGATAGAGACAAAGAGAGGAGAGAGAGAGAGAGAGAGAGAGAGAGAGAGAGAGAGAGAGAGAGGGGAAGGAAGGGAAGAAGGGAAAGAGAGAGGGGGTTATCAAAAAGTTTCCCAGGAAATAAGAGTGAGAGTAAGTAGTGTACTAGGGCCATCTGTCTTTGGAGCGGTATCTTCCAAGATTGCCTCAGTTTTGGTTCGGGCTTCCTGTTGTTCCTTCAGTACTTTGCCCTCTGAATGAGCAGCTGGGGGGAGAGAACTGCTCTCCACGCCTCCAGGTAAGAGAGTTCCCAGGCACAAGGTGGGAGAGGGCACAATATTATTCGCCCAAGTGCCCCTTCCTTGCTTGGATGGGGCCCGGGCTAGCTTTTCCTGACACCTCCAGCCCAAGCAGGTTAGGACAGCTTCTCTCTAACAGCTCCTGAAAGTGTCTTTGAGCTTTGTTTGCCTGGGGAGTGTCTTGTGCTGTTTCCTGCTCTCAAGACCAGGACCCCCCCAACAGTGCCTGAGCTCCCAGAACCAGTCAAAAGCCCAGGATGGTTTTCAGGCCATCTGAGGGGAAGCTGGGTTGGTGTTCATGGCCTTAGGAAAAGGCAGTGCGGTCTCACGGAGGTGTGGGCTTCAGCAGCTAATACTGCTCCTATCCCATCACAGAGAAAACTAGAGCCAAAGGAGTAAAGAGATGAGAAGTCTGATTTGCACAAAAAGGAGCTGTGGGAGCTTTTTGGGATGGCAAAACCCCCAAGCCCCCAAACTAAAAACTAGAGCAAAGGAGTAAAGAGATGAGAGAAGTCTGATTTGTACAAAAAGGAGCCATGGGACTCTTTGGGATGGCAAAAACCCCCCAAACCCAAACTAGAAACTAGAGCCAAAGGAGTAAAGAGATGAGAGAAGTCTGATTTGTACAAAAAGGAGCTGTGGGAGCTCTTCTTGGGACAGCCAAACCCCAAACCCAAACTAGAAACTAGGGCCAAAGGAGTAAAGAGATGAAAGAAGTCCATTTTACACAAAAAGGAGCTGCGGGAGCTCTTTGGGATAGCAAAAACCCCAAACCCCCCAAATCCAAACTAGAAACCAAAGGTCTCTGCTCAACGAGGAATGACTGGTTAGGTCAGGTTATGAATGGGACGGAGCTCATCACCGTGCTGAGGAAGTGATTTCCCAGGTAACTCCACTTTGCATCAGCAGCTGTATGTGTACACCCCACAGAACCTCACACACCCACTTGGGTGCTCTCTGGTAGCTCCCCCTCCCTTCCTGACCTCTTCTCCTCCACCTCCTTTGCCGGACCCTCCTTCCCTCTAAGAACAGACTCTCCACAGGGCTGTGTTCTGGCCCCTTCTCTTCTCCCTCTAGATGACTTCCCTTGGTAACATCATCCACTTCCCTGGGGAAGTCTTCTCCATGAGCAAATACAAAATGCTGTGCTTGACATTCAAAGCCCTTCATAGTCCAACTCTCTCCTGCCTTTTCCATTTTCTTATAACTTACTCCCTAATACACTTTAATCCCGAGACCCACTGGCCTCCTGGATGTTCCATGAATAAGACCGTCCATGTTTCAGCTCTGGGCTCTCCCCCAGATCTGGAACACTCTCCCCCCTCCTGTGATATCCTGGAGTCGCCATCTCACACCTCTTCCTCCTCCCCACCCCCTGCACTATCATCTCATGGTGGAGTCTGCCTGCCTCCCTCCCTCCCTCCCTCCTCAGCTGGCCCTCCAACTTCCTTCTCTCCCTTCCCCAACCCAGTTTTTCTCTGGCACCCCGGTGTCTCCCCCTTTCTTTATCCCTCCCCCAACAAAAGGACTGCTTTGTGCCAGGAACTGGGTGCTATTTATCTCAGCTCCACTCGTTCCTGGTTAGTGTCAGTGCTCCAAGGAGCTTCACTGATTTACCCCCACAAAAACACACAGCTCTTTGGCTAATGCTTCTCTCCTTCACCACTCCTGAAAGGGCCCAATACGGAACTGTTGGTTGATGGGTAATGACAAGAGATTGAGACGGGGGAGAATTATTTGCTGAGAAAATTCAATTTGATTTTGCACATCTTAAACCTGGGCATCTTTCTCAATTACAGACCAAAGCAGCTACCAAGGGTGTGGGAATCATTTCTGGCTATAGCTGTAAACAAATCACAAATGATTACAAAATGGCGGCTGGCTGGAGAGCGCTAATGTCATTAACCTGCCTCAGATCAGGATTCTGAAGCTAGGAGCTGGGATGGAAAAATTACATCCTTATTTCAATACCCTCGCGGTCCTTTGTAATCCCTTGCATTTCATTGTGTGCCTTTAAAAGCATGATTCTCAGAGGGGACAATGGGCTTCAGACTGGGAAGGGTCAAGGAGGCAGAGAGCATGGAGCCAGCTCTTGGCTGCTCTCTCAGGAGAGACAACTGTCAGCATTTCTACCTCGTTAAATCAGCAAACACTCCAGCTTGGGGCTTGATTTATTGCTTTGTTGATGGTCTAGACTTGAAAAAGTGATGGCAAATGGTCACATTCAGGGTGCTTCTTGCATCCCTGTCCCGTCTTCCCCTCCCCAGGCTGGTTGTTAGATATTTAGCAGAGTCTGGGACACAAGGAAGGCAAAGAACCCCAAGCATCTTTCTTGGGGCTCAAACCCCAACAGTGTGAGATAAAGGAAGGTCTTGGAAAACTGCTCTTACCTGGTCCTCCAAGTCAGACCCTGCATCCATCCCATCTCCAGCATCCATCTCGAGGTCAAAGTCGCTTGGCCCTGATAAGAAAAGGAAGAGACAGAGGTCAGTGCCGCTTTGGGAATCTGCCTGAATTTGCCTCTGCTCGAGTTCTGAAGGGGACAGTTGCTCTTCTTTCTGCCCAAGTTTCTATTCAATCTGGTTAATTGAAGAAAAGCTGCAGAAATTGTCAGTGAGAGCGAGTGAGAGCGAGCGAGAGCGAGTGCACACCATGAAGGGAGATCTCCCTCTCCCATCCCATCCTCCCCAATAGACCAATCTTAGTCTGGCACAAATGGAGAAACCATTATAATATTTCTGTTTGATACTGGCTGATCAAGCTATCCCTTCCCTGAAAGGACAGGGAGGAGAAATGGACCATTCCTAGCAGAAAGATGGGACTAGAGGGCCACCCTATGAAGTCATGTGAGACCCCCAACTAGCTTTGGAACTCATAGTGAAAACGGGACAGGCAGCTCTGCAGCTGAATGAAAACGCCAGTACTGACCACTTCCTTAATAAATGTCCTGAACCAAACACTGGAGTTCTGGCTCTGCCCATCGCAATGCCCAGAGATTGGCTTCTTTGGCTGTATCTCTGGGGTTTGATGTCACGGAGATTTCACATTTAGCCCAAACTTCACATTCTGGCTTCTTGGGAATGAGCTGCTTGTGACAAGCAAAATTTGTCCCTTCCTCAGAGTGCAGGGCACCTTGATTTCCAAGTTAGGGGTTGATCCTGGGCTGTACTAATGTACACAGAGAGCCCTAACCAGAGTGGATTGACTAGGTCTCTGTTCTAGGTGCTGAAAGGTAGAAAGTGTTGCCAGCCTAGGCAGGTAAGAACCATTGAGCCTATTTAGTGAGGATGACGAACCCAGGGTCCACACCTGTCAGCACCTCCTCACTGCAGCCCTCCCCAGGGTCTCAGGCTCCCCCAGATCCCTGCCCCCACATCCGCCAGCGGTGTAAAGCGCCTCCCCTCCACCGATGGATTATTTTGGTCCCAGAATAGAAATCCTTAGTAGTTTAACCAGTTTCAGGCTCCATTAACCTTGTTGTGGCAGTCCTCAAGGACCAAATTTGAACGGCTGATTTTCCTGACCAGACCTCTGGGGTACGGCTCATTAATCATCATTAACAAGCCTAGCCTGCACAGAGCAACCCTTCACCTGGCTAGCCAGGAAAAGGGAATTAAAAGTGGGGGCTGCCAGGCTAGAACAGGGCAGAACTGCAACTTGGGATCTCTGGGGAACAAGCAGCAACCACGGATGGGTTGGGAAGGCGGGGAAGTCTTTCTCCGTGGCACCTTTCCGGCGCGGTGACCTCGGGAGCTGCTTCCTTGAGAAGTCCTCCTGGTCTTTCCTTTATTTTCTGCTGTCAGAGGGAAAGTGCCGACTACTTTGCCGGGCACCATTCTAGGCACTGGGGGGAGAACAAGATGGGCGAGAGGCTCCTGCTACCCCGAAGAGCCAGTTCATCAAGGAGGACCTCGCCTGCTGCTGAGAGGGGGAGGGGCGAGGCTGGACTTTGGCACCCCTTCTCCGGGAGGGCCAATGTGTGGGAGGGAAGGCCGGGGGCCGCTCCTCCGGACTCTGAGTGGGATTTCGGCTCCGTCTCTATGTCCCCATGTAACCAGCCAGCCTTTCACTTATGTTGATTATCTAGACTTAATGAAGTGATGGAAAACCGGTGGCTAAGGCAAATCACGCTTCAAAGTGGGCTGCGGTTTTGGGGGGTGAAGGGGAGAGCTGATTGTTAAATGAGCGCTGCCTTCCGAGGCCAGTCAGTGAGCTCGTCACGCGTGGAGGCCCAGCCGCTTGACCCGTGGCTCCCCCGCTCCCACGGATCTCCAGCCCCGTGGCCACTGAGAAGCCCCTCCTCCAACTCCCCTTCTGGCTCTCGGCTTCCCTTGGACGTGGAGCGTTCAAGAGAGTGGAAGCCCTGCGGGGCCAGCGTCTTTGTTGGGTCTGGCACACAGTAAGCGCTTAATAATTAGCAGCTTGCTAGCTTAATAAATGCTCGTTGGCTTGGGGTGGCCCAAACAGGCTTTGGATTTAGACGCCCTGGGCCATTAGGCAGCCAGAGGATGGAGCGGGTCAGGGGGGGGGAGTCTGGGGTCAAAGGGGTCTTTGCCTGGACCTACAGCCCAGGGCGGGAGGATTTAATAAGGAGGTCTTGCGTGGAGCTTAGTCTCCGCCCTGAGGCGGCTCACGTTGGGATAGAGTTCACCTTTAGACAGGGCATCCTGGACACTCTGGAGGCGATCCCCGGGGGCAGCAGGGCCCCCTAGGCTAGCCTAGCTAGAGCATCCAGTGAAGCCGGGAGTCCTCGCCTGCCTTCCCCAGCACCCCGATAACAGCCGGCACTTCGAGGGCCCTCCACTTTCCATCTCACTGGCCCCTTAAAACGCCCCTGAGCCGTAGGCGCTCTTATTGTCCCCCTCCCCGGTACAAATGAGTAAACTGAGGCTGACAGGAGTCACACAGAGCATATCTGTGAGAGAAAGGGAGCTCATCTCCCTGTCTCATTCACACTCGGACATTGGCACAGTACCTAGAATGAGGGAAATGGAGCCAGGAGGATTTGAGTTCAAATCCAGCCTCAGATACTTATGAGCGGTGTGACCCTGCACTGCCTCAGTTTCCCCATCTATAAAGTGAGGGGTGGTACCAGAAGACCTCCAAGGTCCTGTCCACCTCTAGATCTAGACTCTTCTCTGAGGAGGTAGTTTTTCTTAATACCAATGTCAACACTTTGTATTTATTTGATTCCTTAATTCTGTCCCTGAGTTCTTCAGTATTCTCCCTCTCTTTCTCCTCCTCCTTATTCTTTTCCTCCCCCTCTCTTTCTCTTCCTTCCTCCATCTCTCTGTTTCTCTGTCTCTCTCTCTCCTTTTCTTTCCTGGAACAACATGCTTAATAACCCAGTTTTTGGAGTCTACCTACCGATAGCCTGCTGGCTCCTTCCTCCTGGATGTCCCCATGGCTATTAAATCCAAAATGCCCGGAATAGAACCTCTGATTCTTAAGACCAGCACAGGCTGGGAAGGTTTGGAGAGCTTGCCTTCCCACTGGTGGGGGAATGGTGAGACTGATCACAGGTGGTGGAGAGAGACATTACAGGTGGACGAGCTAGATACCCCTATTTATAGAGAGAGGATCACGTACTTCTAAGGGACGTGCCTTTATATTGGTGGGGGAAGGGTGAGACTGATCACAGGTGGTGGGGAGAGGCATTACAGGTAATTGCAGAAATCCAGTATGAGATAAAAAAATCATTTGTAGCATCCTAGAACTAGAGGTCTTCTAGTCCAACCTCCTCATTCTACATATGGGGAAACTGAGGCTCAGAAGTCATTTGATTTGGCCAGGATCATGGAGGTAATAGGTGGCCGAAGCATGGCTAGTAGTCTTGGTGTTGTTGTACTGGCAGCCTGGGGAGGGAGATGGTCGAAACCTCCGCATCAGATGAAATGATTCGAGACTGATGGATTAATACCGCCCTTCCTTTGGGCAGATGGCGCTCATGTAGAGTGGCCCAGGTGCGGTGGGCACTCACCCGTGGGGAGTTGGTGAAATCCCAAGCCCTTTCATTTCATGCCATAGCTGCCCTCTCTTAATGAACAGCCGCTGGCTTCTGATGGTTTTCATCAGGTACAATAGGAGAGCAATCAAGTCATTAAAGAGCCCAGTTCCTGGGTTTGCAGGCTGGCACTGCGGGTTATGGCTGTGATGAGAGAGCGGTGGCCAGGGCAGCCAGGTGGGAAGGGATTTGCTAAAGAATTAGTAACCGCAGAGAATAACATTAATCTTTCTTCCCAGAGGACTTGGATGCAGATTGCCTTCCCTCACTGAGCTGCACAATTGGTTTTGTACAAGGTGTTGCTCTTGGCAACAGGTTGTTTTTTCACTACATCATAGCAGCTGAGGAACAGCAGCCAGAGGATCTAATGATAGCCAAGGATGAGTGACTCTCTCTCTGCCTTTCCTCTCAGCGCGTGGGGCTTGATCGCTTGCCAATGGGTGTTGAAAGAGCAGGTCGAGACCTGACAAAAGCACAATCCCTCCATTGTTGGGCAAGGTGGAACATCATGTCGGTCTGCGGCTTGCGGTGAGGTGCCCGCTTCTCGGGGACAGCCCCAGCGCTGCCAACGAGTCCCCCTCTTTGGTTAGGGACTCCATTGCTCTCCAGACTCAGGGTGGCCAGACACATACTTAAACTGACCTATCCTGGGCCCTAAGCACTGGCAGGTAGGGTTAGATGGAGAAAGGACCAACCTCTTTTGGGTCTCAAATGCTAGAACTTAACCTGGAACGTAAGTGCATCCCTGGACCTGGCTCTGGGGAGGAGGCTCTCAGACAGGGAGAAGGTGGACACGCTCAATAAGGGGAACCATGGGAACCACAAGAACGGGCACCAAACATCAGCACAGGCCGGACTGACTGGGATGATAATTTGCCACATGAGCGAGAGAAGAGAAGGACTGCCTCGGAGCCTTTGTCTGGGTGGTGCCCCCTGCCCGGAATGCCCCCCATCTTCACCTAGACCTTGTAGCTTCCCTCCAGCACGACTCGCTCCCTCTCCCCGCTGCAATTGCCCTGCTGAATCACTGGAAGGTCACCTCGAGAGCATTCTGGTTTTTGTACCCTCTGTGCCCAGACCTGAACTGTGCACCTAGCTGAATAAATGTTTGCTGAGGGGAACTGAATAGAGTCAGTTCCAGCCCCAAGACAAGGAGCTGGGCCTCTCTGGGATCCGGCAAGCTTCTGGCTTCCTCTCCGTGCATGGGAGGGGTCCCGGGGGAGCTCCTGCCCCAGCGCTTGCTCCAGAATCACTTGGTTTGAGGAAGAGGATGCATTTGGCTCCCTCCCATCAAAGGGCCCAGGTTTTTGAGCAGCCAGTGAGAGAATGCTGTGGGAGCCCTTCTGAGTGCAGCCCCTGGATGCTCCTGACACACAGGAGGGCCCCCAAAGTGCCCACTCACTGCTCCCCACGGTCTGTCCCGGCTGACGGTGCCCCCCAAGGACTTTCTCTCTTCTAGTCCTCAGCTACTCAGCTCCCTTCTATGCATTGTTCCCCCCCACACCCCCCCATTGGAATGAAAGCTCCTGGAAGTCAGAGGCTGCCTTTCTTTTGCTTGTATTTGTATTATTTCTTCTTCTTTCTCTTACCTCTTTATCCCCCTCTTCCTTTCCTCCTCTCTTCTCTGTCTCCCCAGCTTTTCTCTCAATTTTCTCTTCTTCTCCTCCCCTTTCCCCCCCCACCTCCCCCTTTCTCCCCCCCCACCTCCCCCTTTCCCTTCCTTCCCTTCCACGTACCTGCCCCAGCCTCTGTGGGTGGGAACAGCTTACTGCTGACGGCCATGCTGATGTCATGGAACACTTCGTCTTCTTCTCGGTCAGCATCGAACTGGAGGAAAGAGGAAGGCCACTGAGTCCTGGCGCTCTTCCAATTCGCTTTCTTGCCCTGCATACACTTCCCACCCTCCCCTGCCTGCACGCATTGAGCACCTCTGAGCGCCGGCATGCTGAGGGAGGGAATACACAGAGAGGCTCCAAGAGCTCGGAGGGAGAACACGGGGCGGGACATATAGACAAGGCAGGCTGTAGAGACAGGAGGGAGAAAGCGAGTCCCTCGGAAAAGCCATGGACGGGCCGGTTAAGAAAGACCGGGTATAGGGAAGGCCCTGGCGGAAGGAAGAGGCGCTCGGGCAGACTTCTGCAGAAGGGGGGATTTCAGTTGGGACGTGAGGAGGCTGGGGCATCAGTATGGGAGTGACCCTTGTGCCCAGGGCTTGGCCTTCAGAGCTCCCCAGAGGACTTGGAGGAACTGCTTTCTAGTTTCCTCTCTGGGACCGAGCTCGGTCATAATTTGGGGGCGGCCCATTGCAGTAGCTCTGTGGGAGTGGCGCCCGCCAGCCCTCCCTCCCTCCCTTTCTTTCAGAGCTGGAGGATTATGGATGTGGATCCTGCACGTGTTGCCCAAGTTGCTGTGTTGGTTTTGCAGATATGGGTTTTTCCTCTCTTGTTTTTTTTTTTGTTCTTTGCAACAAGGAATAGTTTGCTGGGTGAGAAGAAGAGCTTTATTTCAAAATCGGAACCTGTTGCTATGTGCCCTTTATTCCTAATCATTTCCCAAGGTATTATCTCCCCTCCCCCTCCAACAGATGCTTCCACAACCTGGGCAGCAGGCGAACCACTCTTCACATCTGGAGTGAGAGAAGGGAGAGGGCTGCTCCTCCTTGGGGGCTGAACTGCTTTATGGTACCTGCCCAGGGGAATCAACCACATCATTCATTTCCACGAATAGCCACTAGGGGGTGCTGCTGTCCTGGTTCTGTTGCCCCGTTCTGAGCCAGGGCTGGGAACTCTTTTCGGGGCTTTTTGGACTCCCTACCTTGGTCACTGCTCAGAGTGACACCGTTCTCCTACATTCACATTTCCCAGAGGTCCGGCACTCAGGCTGATCTCTTTTTATTCCCCCAGAAAGTCCGGCCCTGAACTCTGTTGCCTCTTTCCAACTGACCTCGTGCAGAGTTGCTTGCCTGTTGCTTCCCTCATGGGGGGGGGGTTTGAGAGCAGGAACTTTTCTTTTTGAACTTCCTTTGTCTCCATAGTACTCGGCACAGAACAGACCCTTAACAGATAATGCTTGTTGACTGACTAAAAAAACACAGACCCTTTCTTTCAAGAAGTTAACTTGGGACCTGAATGCTAAATGATTTGGGGAATTCCAAAGAATTGCAGGTACGGGCCAAGTGATTTTTATTGTAGGGAGCATGGCACTGGCACCAAGAGCACTCCCACTGAATCTCAGATAAGTCCTGGGAGGGGCGGGCTTTGGTTTGTTGTTTGCTTTGACTTTGTCTATACCCTTAGGGATTGGCCCATATTTCATGTACGGTTTAACCTAATACTTGTTGGATTGCATTGAAACATGAAGTTTTGGAGTAAGTTTTCTAGCTTGGAAAAACACAAAGGCCAATCCCAGGATAGAAAGCTGACGTGGAGGCCTTTGGTGACAAGGAACAGAAGTTACTTAGTGATAAGTGAATGGACAAAGAAAACATTTTGGTGTCAAGCACTAGAGGTACAAGTCAGATCTTCCCTATCCTCCAAGAGCTTATATTCTAATATAAGACAACACAGACTGGAGAATGGAGCCCATTATGGTCTTCAAAGTCACAAAGATGGCAAGTGGAACCGCAAGAGAGGTCATTGACATGTTCTTTTTAGAGGCAATGTGGAGCAATGAAAAGTCAGAGGAAGAAGAGGGCTTGGTCCCAGGAATGGAGGCTCAATGGCTTCAATTTTTTTTTAGGACTCCATGGAAGAATGATGGCTAAAGTCCAACCAAGGGCTGTCCTATTCTTCCTCCTTCCATGGAGGGAAAACACTGAAGATTTTATTTATTTATGTAATATTTATTTATAGGGATCCCAGAGGAGCCACCTTCCTGATTCGGGCAAATATTGGAATAATGACCACCAAAGTCACAAAGGAGAAAGGCTCTTAGCTAGACAGACCCCAGATAGAGAAATCCTTTAAACTGCAGCACTGTGTTTTTTTAATTAAGCATTCGTCCTCCCAATATATTTTTGGAGGCACCTTGCTTGGTGATACAGTACATAGAAGACAGGACTTGGAAGTTAGGGGAACCCAAGTTCAAATTTAGCCTCAAACACTTGTATGATCCTAGGAATAGCCCTTACCAGATTGTTGGCCACATGAAAGCAGGGATCCTAGTTTCTCTAAGCCTTTAACCTTGCCCAGGGTCTAGCCCAAAGATGGGAAAGGCTTTGAGCTATGATTTCACTGGGATAGAGAACTCCCAGGTGGGGAACTTTCTTCCTCAGTGCAGGTTGGCACCTTTCAGAGAGCTGTGCAGAACTACACATCCAGGTGTGTCAGAAGTGGAATTTGAATCCAGGTCCTTGTGCTCAGTTCTACATCTGCCCTTTCAGTTTTACTCTTTGTCTGTCAGCATACAAACTATAGATAACACAAATAATCTCCCCAGCTCCAAGGCCATCATTCTATCTCCTTCCTCTTTGATAATGTTGATGAGGATGGTGACTGATAGGCTGATTCTCTATCCATTCCATCAAGCTGCCTCTGCATGCAGCAAACACTTAATAAATGTTTCTTGAACAGATATCGAAGGTAAGAAGGGAAGTTGTTCATCCTGGCTCCCAGATGTGTTATTTCCTCTGTAGAATTTAAGCTCCCTATAATTTCAGGCTTTATAACTCAAGTCAGGGAATTTAGATTTGATTCTAGAGGCAATAGGGAGCCACTGAAGTTTACTGAGTAGCAGGGTAGGGATTGATGACATAGTCAGTGATTTACCACCCATGTGAAGGACAGATCATAGTGGTCAAAGAGCCAGGAGAAGAGGAGGTGAGGGAGCACCAGTCTAGGGCTGACTCACTACCATGTGAGAAGTAAGATACAAGGGATGTCACAGAGACAGAAAAGATGGATTGCTCAACTTGGATACTTAGGGACTGAAGATAACATTGAGGTTGTGAATTTGGGAGGAGAGGCAGGCTTGGGCTAGTTTGGAGCTGTCTCTGGGAAACCATTTCAAAGTGTCCACGAGGGAGCCATGGATGTGGAACTGGAGCTCAGAAGAGAGACTGAGGCTGGCTCCATAGAACTGGAGTTGTCTGCATGTGCATTTAGGGTTAGGTTTTTTTTTTTTTATCAAAACCCTTAAATGTAAAAATGTTTTTCCAATTTATTGCTTCCTGTCTAATCTTGTCTACATTAGTTTTGTTTGTACAAAAACTTTGATATAGTCAAAATTATCTATTTTGTGATTAATGATGATCTCTAGTTCTTCTTTGGTCACAAATTCCTTCCTCCTCCACAGATCTGAGAGGTAAACAATCCTATGTTCTTCTAATTTGCTTATAATATCATTCTTTATGTCTAGATCATGAATCCATTTTCACCTTGTCTTGGTATATGGTGTTAGGTGTGGGTCAATGCCTAGTTTCTTCCATACTAGTTTCCAATTTTCCCAGCAATTTTTTGTCAAATAGTAAGTTTTTATATCAAGAGCTGGGGTCTTTGGGCTTATCAAACACTACATTACTATAGTCACTGACTATTTTGGCCTGTGGACCTAACCTATTCCACTGATCAACTACTCTGTTTCTTAGCCAGTACCAAATGGTTTTGATGACTGCTGCTTTATAATATAGTTTTAGATCTGGTACAGCTAGGCCACCTTCATCAGCCTTTTTTTTTCCATTAATTCCCTTGAGATTCTTGTTTTTCCAAATGAACTTTGCTACTATTTTTTCTAGATCTGTAAGATAATTTCTTGGGAGTTTGATTGGTATGGCACTAAATAAGTAGATTAGTTTGGGTAGTATTGTCATTTTTATTATATTCGCTCGGCCTACCCATGAGCACTTGGTGTTTTCCAATTGATTAGGTCTGATTTTATTTGTGTGGAAAGTGTTTTGTAATTTAGTTCATATAGTTTCTGACTTTTCCTTGGCAGACAGATTCCCAAATATTTTATGCTATCTTCCATTATTTGGAATGGAATTTCTTTTTGTATCTCTTGCTGCTGAACTTTGTTGGTAATATATAGAAATGCTGCTGATTTATGTGGATTAATTTTGTATCCTGCAAATCTGCTAAAGTTGTGAATTGTTTGTAGTAGTTTTTTAGTTGAGTCTCTAGGGTTCTCTAAGTAGACCATCATATCATCTGCAAAGTGTGATCATTTGGCTTCCTCATGACCTACTCTAATTCCTTTAATCTCTTTTTCTTCTCTTATTAGGAGACGTTCTGAGTAGTGGACAATGAGGAGGCTAACTCTACAGGTGAGACTTGGAGTGGAGAAAAGGGGAGTCGTGTCCAACTCTCCATGAGCCCATTTGGGGTTTTCTTGGTAGAGACATTGGAGTAGTTAGCCGTTTCCTTCTGTAGCTCATTTTACAGATGAGGAAACTGAGGCAAACAGGGTAAAGTGACTGACCCAGGGTTACACAGTCATGAAGTGTCTGAGGCCAGATTTGCCCTCAGGCCTTCCATTTACCATGCATCTAAATACCCGTTTCTGAAGATTAATTGAGTTGCAGTGAGGTTATTGAAGGGAGAGGAGTATGACCTGCTGTTGACTACTGTGCTCTGCCCACAACTGCTTTGAGCATCTGATCTTGGATGAATCTTGAACGCTCTGTGCCCATTTCATGATCTATAATCATGATCAATTCTGATGGACTTGGCTCTTTTCACCAATGAGGTGATTCAGGCCAGTTCCAATGGTCTTGTGATGAAAAGAGCCATCTATACCCAGAGAGGACTGTGGGACTGAGTGTGGATCACAACATAGCTTTTTCACCTTTGTTGTTGTTTTCTTATTTCTTTTTTCCTCATTTTCCCCCTTTTGATCTGATTTTTTCTTGTGTGGTGTGAAAAGTGTGGAAATGTGTAGAGAAGAACTGCACAAGTTTCACTTATATTGGATTACTTGCCATCTGAGGGAGGGGGTGGGGCTGGGAGGAGGGGAAATTTTGGAACACAAGGTTTTGCAAGGGTGAATGCTGAAAATTATCCATGCATGTGCTCTGAAAAGAAAAAGCTTTAATAAAAAATAACAAATAGAGGTAAGAGACAAGGTTCCACTGAACAACCTCATGCTGAATTGAATTAATGAGGAAATCAGTTAATTAGGGCCACTCATCTCCCTCCTTTGCCAGCCATTAATCAGCTGGCCAATAAGCACTTGTTAAGTGCTTACTGTGTGTCAGGCACTGAGGACAGGCAAAGGACAGTTCCTGGGGCCATTAAGTAGACACTTACTGCAGACTGGCTGATTTGGGGGCACTTCTGTCCCCAGCTAGCATTCCCTGGGAGTTTGAGATAAGTCCCATGTGACTGGGAGTCAGCCTCTTGCCCTCTCACAAGTAGTAACTCGAATGGTTCAAGCGTCAGACTTGGAACCCAAAAGTCTTGAGTTCAAATCCAGCCATTCAGCTGTATGGCTCTGGGAACGTCAACTTCTGTCTACCTCAGTTTCCTGCGCAGTGATAAACAGAATCACAGGTTTGTGGGGAGCTTTTGCAAACCTTCAAGCACTGCAGAAATCCAAGTGGTTATGATGAGGATTATTATGGTTAATGAGAGCTCATGGACGCTTTGCCTCCATCTAGGAGGCTGTGCTGCCAGCTTGAGCCTCTCCCAAGTCGCACTCAGAGTTATTTAGGGTTCTCAGAAGTCGCATCTCAGGGCCGTTAGACACTTCTTCCCTCCCTAATTACTGGGCTCCATTCTTCCCAGGGCAGAGGTCCCTCCCCCCAGAGCCCAAAAAAGTGGATGTGTCACCGCCAGAGCCAGATGTTCTCCAGGTAGCAGATTGGCGCCAAGAAGGCGGGTTCAGCCTCTTCCTCTAGGAACACATCCCAGGCTCGATGCTCTCATCTCCATCCCATTTTATCTGGAGGCCATTGATCCTTCTGACCTTAGCCACTGGGGTACTTGGGGCCCGTCTGGGATAATGGGAGGATGTCACCGGAGCCCACTAAGCGGACAGGGGGCTCGCTGGAGAGAGATTTGTGGCTGTCACCAAATGCATCTGCTTTAATCCATCCAGGGCACGAGCAGGTGTTTTGTGCTGAGAGCCCTTTCCTTGTTAGACCCCCTGAATGGCTTCTGCCTCTGAGGATGGCCAACTGCATTAAGGGCAGATGAGGTGGATGGAGAAGCACGCTCAGGGGTGGAGGGGGAAGTCTCCTGGATGATGCTGGACAGGCCATGCTGGAACCTGATCCCAAGATGAGCAGGGTGGTGAAAGGTGGGCGGGCAGGAGGCAGAAGGGCAAGGGACCCTTTCTACCTGCCCAGTTTTCACCTCTGGCTGGGACATTTCCCAGAAGCCCATTTCACTTTCAGAATTCTAGTACTAGGAAATTTTTCCTTACATTAAACCTAGAGAGAAATCCCCGAAACTTGCCAGCCTTCTGCTCCTTGGGCTGTTCTCTGGGGCCAAGCAGAAAAATCTGTTCCCTCTGCTCCCCAAAGGCCCGTCAAATAGCTGGCGATGGCTCCTATATCTTTCCTCTTCAGTAGCTCTTTAATTAGGGCGAACCTACAGGTCTAAGAGCCACTTGGCTCATTCATTTAACACTTTAAAGCACTTTCCTGGGGGTGCTCTGGGAGGAGGTGATGACAAAAACATACTTCCCTCCATTTTCTGGAGAACTGGCAGTGGGGGAGTCAATCACGAACTTATCATCTTTTTAAACTCGGACTCCGTTCCCCTCCAGCATTATGAAAACTCTGCTTTGGAGGCACTGGTATACAGCAGGCACTTAATGAAGGCTTGCTGATTGATTTGGGGGCACAATTGACTTTTTTTTCCCTGGGAAGCATTTCCTGGGCGTTTTGAAATAACAGCCACCTGGGTGACTGGGAATCAGCCTCTTGCTGATAAAGATATCCCCCAAGTAGAGATAAACTGGGTAATTTACTATTTCTTTTTCTTTATTAAAGCTTTTTATTTTCAAAACATATGCATAGAGAGTTTTCAACATTCACCTTGCAAAACAAGGGTTTTTGTGTTCCAAATTTTTTCTCCTTCCCTTCTCCCCACCCTCTCCCCTAGATGGCAAGCCATCCAAAATATGCTAAACATGTACAATTCTTCTATCTATAGTTCCACAAATATCATGTTGCACAAGAAAAAATCAGATTAAAAAGGAAAAAAAAAACTGAGAAAGAAAACAAAATGCAAGCAAACAAGAAAAAAGTGCAAATATTATGTTGTGATTCACATTCAGACCCCACAGTCCTCTCTCTGGCTCTCTCCATCACAAGACCATTGGAACTCACCACTGAAAAGAACCACGTCCATCCGAATTGATCAGCACATAATCTTGTTCTTGCTGTGTACCATGATCTCCTGGTTCTACTCACTTCACTCAGCATCACTTCCTTATTTGATCTTCACTACAACCTTGTGAGGTCAATAATATTATCACCCCCATTTTATAGTGGAGGAAAGGGAAGCAAACAGGATTACAAAGCTAGTCATGTCTGAGGCAGGACTTGAACTCAGGCCCTTCTGACTCACTTAGCACAGAATCTGACACACAGTAGGTGCTTATTAATGCTCATTTTCCTTTTCTTCCTTGGCTGCTAGAGTAGAAGAGAATAGGAAGAGCGCTATTCAGAAGTTCAAGGATGCAATGGCCACAGATGACTAGATTTGGGAGCTGGGAAGATTCTGGGTTCAAATTCTACCACAGACACTAACAGTGTGATTATGGGTAAGTCAATCAAGCAATCAACTAGCATTTTATTAAGTAATTCCTGTATGCTAGGTACTGGGGTTACTTGCTCTCAAGGAGCTTTTATTCCAACCAAATATGTGCTCTCTCACATGTGCGCTCTCTCTCTCTCTCTCTCTCTCTCTCTCTCTCTCTCTCTCTCTCTCAAATATACAGTTCTTAAAAACCCAGGGAGGCACTAAGACTTGATGGGGCAATCATTCTTAACCTGAGGTCTATTAACTTGAGATTTAAAAATATTTTGATAAGTGTATTTTAATATAATTGATTTCCTTTACTTTATGAATTTAAAAATTCTGAGAAGGGGTTCCTGAGCTTTCCCAGATAACCAAAGGTTATCCAGGACCCACCAGAAGGTGGTACCCAAGCTGGGTCTTAACAGAAGTGAGGGATTCTATGAAACACCACGAGGAAGGAAGGCATCCCAGGCAGGGATGGGAGATAGAGGGAAAGACATGTCTGGTTGCACCAGAGTCCAGGAAGTGTGAAGCAAGTGCAGGAAGGAAAGGAGTAGATGAGAAAGGGTGCCCAAGATGGGAAGCAAAGGAGTTATGTTTGATCTGAGGGGCAAGAAGGAGCTAGTAGAGCCTATGGAGAATGACATGGGGAGAGCTGAATGAGAACTGGATAAAGGTGGGAGCTGATCTGAAGCTTAAACTACTTAATTTCAGCCTCAGTTTCCTCTTTATAAAATAAATCTGTTAATAGCACTCACCCTGAACAATGGTGAGGTTTGAACTACACCTTAAAATACTATTTAAATCATCAGAAATATCAATAAGTTTGATAATGAAAGCTTAGTTTACAATTCTGCACCCAACCTGGAAAGAACATTAACAAAAAGGGAAGGGCCTAGTAGAAGAGCCCATGGTGCCAATGGAAAAAAAAGCTTATAATTCCATCTATAAATAATCTTGTAATACCTGATGTGACATTTCAAAGTTTGGAAATCATTTTATATACATTATCTTATTTTTCCCTCCCACTAATGCTGTGAAAATGGCACATCAACTATTATATGCCATTTTATAGATAAAGAAATGGAGGCTTCTCAAGGTTAATGTCTTGCCCATAATTACCCAGCTAGGAAGTGTTGGAGGCGGCATTTGAAGCCAGGGCTTCCTGACTCTTAAGTTTAGCATTCTACTCTCTATACTCTAAATGCTCCTTGAGGCAAAAGCCTCTCTGAATTTTGCCTGTAGCTCTGGCACCTAGAATAGTGCTAGACATCTGCTAGACACTTAAATACTTTTTGATTGGCTGATTGCTTTGCTTTCTATCTGGAAAATGAGCCTTTCCCATTTCACTCTTTGTCGGTGATCACTCAAAAGAATATTAACAGGAACTTCTTCAATTCAAGTGTACGTAATATGTGAGCAGGTCTGGTGTTTGTTGGGAAGTGGGCTAAGCCTGTGCCCTGACTCAGGAGTGAGCCTTTTCATGTTTCCTGTAGGTGGGTTCCACATTGCAGAGTGGGGGCTGGGGCTCTCAGAATAAAAATCAGAGCAAGAGAGAAGCTCCAGGAGGAGGCACTTAGAAAGAAAAGGTTCTGAACAATGAGCGAGCCCCGATTCCCTCCGCAGAGCGGGAAGAAGGCAGCCTCATCTCCCAAATAACAAAAGCAATCTGAAGGCTTTCATGGAGCCAAAGGGCTTTACGTAAATCCACCCATATTTCATAGGATTTCCTATCCTTCCCATCTGTAGAAAAGCTTTATCCTTAACTGTGAAAGAGAGAGGGAAGAGAGCGAGAAGAGGGATGGAGAGGGAGGAAGGGAAAGGAGAGAGTGAGGAAGGGGGAGAAAGAGAAAGGGGGAGAAAGAAAGGGGGCAAGGAAAGGTAGGGAGAGAGACAGACAGACAGAGACAGAGAGAGAGCTTTTCTCACAACATTATATAGAATGGAAGGGATGCCATTTATAGACTAGAATCTCAATTGGAAGGGGCAAAGAGGGGAGCAAGCATTTATTAAGCAACCACTATGCCTCTTAGACACTAGCTATATGATTTAACCCTATTTGCCTCAATTTCCTCACCTGTAAAATGAGGAGGGAATGGCAAAGCACTCCAGCATCTCTGCCAAAGAAGACCTCAGATAGAGTCACAGAGAATTGGACATATCTGAAATCATTGAATAACAGCACAACAACAGTGTGCCAGGCACTGGGCTGAGTACCTCATTTTATTTTATCAGTTGGAAAGCACTTCATTGGCTACCTGACCCAGCCCATCCCTTCTGTCTGCCTTGCTTGGAGACCCTCACGGTGGTCTGTCCCCAGGCAGTGACGCCATTTTGGGCTATCTCTAATTCTTGAGGAAATATCTCATATCAAGCTTACATTTGCCTCCAGATCCTTGGCTCCCAAAGGTCTTAGGTCTGGAATATGAGTAAAGTCAGATCATGCTCACCCTAAAAAATCCCAGGAGTCAGAATTCAGAATGGATGCAGAATAAAGCCCGTGACTTCTGCAGAAACGGGGGGAACAAGCTTAGAACTCCAAGGGTACAGGACACAGTCCCATCTAACCCCAAATGTTATGGAAACTTGGTGGGGCAGAAGGAATGGACAGAGGAAGGCTTCCAAAGTGCACAGTCAAAAGGAACAGAAAAGACCACTTTTGAGTCTCAAGAGCAGTTACTGGCACACCCTTATAGGTGTGGGATTAGGAGATGGATCCATGTGAGGAAGGGGCCCCCGGGGAGGGTGTCTGATTGGAGCGACATCTCCATTGACGTGTACAGCTGCCTAGACCAAAATAGACAGATGCAGGAAGCAGCTCACGTGCCTGGTGCCTACGGGATGTGGCGGGGATGGGACTTATCCATTGTCTGTTGGGGAATCTGCTGGAGACTCCACGCTGCTGAGGGCAAAGCAGCCTTAATGAGGCTCCAGCCTGGCTTTTAACCAGACCTGATTCCTGTCCAAGGTGCTGGATTGGAGCTCTCCATGATTGCCATTCTTAAAGGGATCTTGCCACTCTCTGGGGGCCTGGCATGAAGGAGAGAAAAGCTGGGCTTGTCTGACTTTCAGCCTGGGTTCTGGAGGGCTGGCTTAGGGGGTTCAAAGAAAGGGGAGGTCCTCTTCCTCCCTCAGTTTGCCTGAAGTCCTAGACACTCACTGCTGGGCTTTTTGAATGAAAGGCTTTTGTTCACCTGTTCATCAGGTTTTATGAAGCAGCCTCACCCCAGGCCGCCTTTCTCCACGGTCACTTTCTGCAGGGGGGCTCCTCTCCCTTCCCCAGAGCCCCCACCTGCTAGGATCTTCCCCTCTAAGTTACCTTGCACCTCTCCTAGAAGATCCTTAAAGCTCTCTATAAATGCTGGCCAATTTTGTTGTGATTATTATCTTGATTTTCAGAAATACTATAAATGGGAATTTTCCATTATGCAAAGAACAGAAGAGCAAATGTACCGGCTTTCAATAGGGACTATTTTCTTAAAGACTGAATTCATCACGTTAGCAACAAAGCTGCCCTTCTAGCCCCTTGTCATTGTGTCATGGAGCTTCTCCATCATCTGACAGGTTCAAGTATGAATTACAGTCCTATTTTTGTTCCTTCAGTCTTGCAGGTTTTCATCACTCACTTTTTCATTCAAAAAGCAGTGCCTTGCTAAGGGCCAGCTAGTGGATTAGGTAAGATTCCCCCCCCCCCAGTCATGGCCCTTGCTCCTCAAGGAGCAGTTAGAAAACAAGGTTTACTTTCGCATTGTGAAAAGGTTCTCCCTGCAGAAGCAGAGTTAAGATGGCAGAGTAAAGGCAGGTATTCCCAGGAACTCTCTCCCAACCTTTCCAGATACCTTCCAATAATGTGGCTAACCTGGGGGTGGGGAATGTCTGGCCCCCAGGCCTTAAAGGTTCCATAAAATCATTTGCTAAGGCAACTGCAGCTGATGGTGAGCCGAAAGCTGGGGACCACAACTCCAACTGCCTGAGTTCTATATGCTGGGAATTTTGTATGGCCCATGAATGATTTTATAAATGTCCAAACGCCCTTGGCAGAAGCAAGACGCCTCATCCCCACTCTAAACAAATTCTAGAGCATCAGAACCCACAAAAGATGGCATGAAACAATTCTCCAATCCAATACAACTTAGAAGGTGGGTGGAAAAGGTCTGTTGCACCAACGTGAGAGGAGAGCACTGTCCAGGGCCGGCCACTCCAGTGCAGATTCAGCAAACCAAACTCTTTGGGACCTCTGACTCAGTGGCAGTTTCCAGACCTCTCAGTCCACAGAGATGGAAGATGACTTAGAAAATTAGTAGGAAAGGTTGGTTGCACTAGGATGGGAGGAGAGAACTGTCTAGCACAGGCCATTCAGAACAGCCCCAATAAATCAGGAGCAGACCTTGGGGGCCTCTGAATCACTTCATCCCACAGATGGTCAGAGAGTTGAATAGCTGGTCAGAAAGAAATGTCAAGGGTCTCTTTGCTAGTGCTGAGGCAGGACTCTGTAGCTTAGCCCATGCTCAGATTTGGGTCACAATCCTGAATCACAGTCCTAGGGTGAGGAGGAGAACTAGTATATTAGAACTTGTGGCCCCAGTGGAGCGGGTACCCTCCTCACAGTTCCAGCGCAGAAAAGACAATGCACTCCTGGAAACAGAATTCTACTTTACAAAGAATTAAAAGTCAAATAGCAGACTGAGAAAATGAGCAAACAACAAAGAAATGATCAAAGATAAACAGAACATTACTGTAGTGACAAAGAAGATCAAAACACACTCAGAAGATAACAAACTCTAAGTTTCTATATTCAAAACCTCCTGGAAAAATAAGAATTGGTCCTAGGCCATGGAAGAGCTCACAAGAGAATTTGAAAATCAAATGAGAGGTAGAAAAGAAACTGGGAAGATAAATAAGTGATGCAAAAGGAGGTAAAAAAAGTCAATGAGGAGAAGAATGCATTAGAAAAACTGTCCAAGTGGAAAAGGAGCTACAAAAGCTCACTGAAAAAAATAATTGCTTAAAAATTAGAATTGAACAAATAGAAGCCAATGATTGTGTGAGAAATCAAGAAACAATAAAATAAAACCAAAAGAATGAAAAAAAGAAGACAATGTAAAATTATCTCATTGGAAAAACTCCTGACTTGGAAAATAGATCCAGGAAAGATAATTTTAAAATTATTGAACTGCCTGAAAGCTATGATCAAAAAGAGTCTAGACATTATCTTTCAAGAAATTGTCAAGGGAGACCGTCCTGGTATTTTAGAACCAGAGTGTAAAATAGAAATTGAAAGAATCTACTTATCACCTCCTGAAAGAAATCCCCAAATGAAAACTCCCTGGAATACTATAGCTAAATTCCAGAAGTCCCCAGTCAAGGAGCAATTATTGCAAGCATCCAGAAAGAAACAATTCAAGTATTATAGAGTCACAGTCAGGATAACACAAGATTTAGCAACTTCTACATTAAAGGATAAGAGGAATATTATATTCTGAAGAGCAAAGAAGGTAGGATTATAACCAAGAATCAGAGCCCAGCAAAACTGAGTATAATCTTTTAGGAGAAAAATGTATATTCAATGAAATAGAGGGT
The DNA here is from genome assembly GCA_023553655.1 of Myrmecobius fasciatus. NCBI lineage: Eukaryota > Metazoa > Chordata > Mammalia > Dasyuromorphia > Myrmecobiidae > Myrmecobius > Myrmecobius fasciatus. Next base: position 246,875 of record JAJPUD010000994.1, on the reverse strand, counting down.
TTTAAGCATTCTTAATGAAAAAGACCAGAACTGAATAGAACATTTGACTTTTAAATGCAAAGCTCAAGAGAGGCATAAAAAGGTCATCAGGAAAGGGACCTAATAAAATTAATCTGGGAAGATGATACATGTAACTCATAAGAACTGTCTCATTATTAGGCCAGTTAGAAGGCGTATATGTAGACAGAGAGTACAGGTGTGAGTTGAATATGAAGGGATCCTATCTAAAAAATTAAGTGGTAAGAAAGGAATGTACTTAGAGAAAGGGAAAGGAAGAGGTAGAATGGTTTAAATTATCTTCTATAAAAGGGAAGAAAAGGCTTTTACAGTGGAGGGAAAGAAGGGGGGGCAGGGAAAGTGATGAACCTTACTCTCATCAGAATTGACTCAGAGGGAGTAACATACACACTCAATTGGGTATAGAAATCTATCTCATCCTACAGAAAAGTAGGAGGGGAAGGGAATATGAGAAAGGGGGAAGGTGATAAAGGGGAGGGAAGGTTGGGGGAAGGGTAGTCAGAAGCAAAACCGTTTTCAGGAGGATCAAGGTGAAAGGGAGAGAGAGAATATACTTGGAAAACAACACTCAGCAATAGTAATTGTGAAAAGAATTTTGAAGCAAATCTCGCTGATAAAAGCCTAATTTCTCAAACATATAGAGAACTGAGTCAAATTTACATAATCCAGAGCCATTCCCCAATTGTTAAATGACCAAAAGATATGAGCAATTTTCAGATGAAGTAGTCAAGCTATTTATAGGCATATGAAAAATACTCTAACTCACTATTGATTGGAGAAATGCAAATTAAAACAATTTTGAGACACTATCTCATACCTATTAGGTTGGGTTATAGACCAGAAAAGGAAAATGATAAATACTGGAGGGAATGTGGGAAAAATGAGACATTAATATACTGTTGGTGAAATTGTGAACTAATCAAACTGAATATAGAGCAATTTGGAACTAAGGCCAAAGGATATAAAACCATGCTAATTCTTTGACCTCTCAATCCCAGCACTAGGTATGTATCCACAAAGAGATAAAAAACAAAAACGAAAAGGACTTATATTTACAAAAATGTTTATAGCAGCTCTTTCCTCAGGGCAAAGCATTGGAAATTGAAGGGATGCTCATCAATTGAGGAAAGGCTGAAGAAATTGTGGTATGCGATTATGATGAAATATTATTGTGCCATAGGAAATGATGAGCAGGATGCTCTCAGAAAAACCTGGAAAGACTTCCATGAGCTCACACGAAGTGAACTGTATTAAGTACAAAGTATCTGCAATACAGTGAATAACTTGGCTCTTCTCAGCAATACAATGGTCCAAGATAACTCTGAAGGACTTATGATTAAAAAATATGCTATTTATACTTAGAGAAAGAACTGATTGTTTCTGAATACAGATTGAAGTGTGTTTTTTAAAACTTTTTTCTGAGTTTTTTTTTTGGGGGGGGAGTGAATCTGTTTTCTTTCACAATATGATTTTAAGGAAATGTTTTATATGACCATGTCTCAATGAGGTGGGGGGGGAAGGGAAGGGAGAAAGGAACAGTATCTGGAATTCAAAGTTTTAGATTTGAACTCAGGTCCTCTTGACTTTAGGGCTGGTGCTCTATCCACTGCACCACCTAGCTGCCCCAAATTCAAAAACAAAAAGTTAAAAATTGTTTTATCTGGGGAATTGGGTTAACTGGGGAAAACAAAATACTAAATAATAAATGAATAAACAAATGAATAAATAAATGGGGTAAAAGGCCCTCCCTGTCCAAGCTTTGGATTCCCTGATGTATGGAGGGACCTGATGGGGAATTCTGAGTCTCTCACAAGGTTTCTAGTCCCATACCTACCATTCAGGATGATGACCTCTTTGAAGCCCATCGTTTCTCCAAAGTAAAAACCAGGGCCAATTTATAACAATTTATCATATTTCTGTGTACCTGAAAGCAGATAGCCAGTGCCCCTGGTTATTTTTATGGGGCTGAGGGAATAGAGTCTGTTATAATCAAGTGACAGCAAGAGTCAATAGTCTTTATAGAAGGAATATGTGGCTGTCCAGATGGGATCTCATCTCCTGAAGGCTTCTAGGAAGCCTTTTAAAATGATAATGACTTAGAAGCCTAGTTCCAGATTCATATGTGGCTGTTCAGATGGAATCTTCTCTCCTACAACATCTACAGCAGTATCCTAAATGATAATGACTTGGAAGCCTGGCTCCAGACTCCCAAAGCCCCTCATTTGCCCAGGGAGCCATTGAGGGTTTGTTCTGGGTGGAGCAGCTGTAAGTCATCATGTGATCACTCTGTTTTCCTCTCTATTTTCCAAGCATTGTGGTGATTCTTAAAGAATCCATTCTACTCCCACCCAAATCCAGCATTTATTTAATAAAAGCAAGTATTTAATAAAAGCTACATCCTGGGCTTGATCAATCAATCATTAGGCATTTATTAATTCCTTACATCTTACAGGCATTGTGCAGCAGAGGAGATGGATGGATCACCGTGGAAACAGCTCTGATTCTGGAGGTGGAGGACCTGGGTGTGAATCTCTACATTGGTGCTTACCATCTGAGTATAATCTTATTTTCCTGGACTGCCTCAATCTCTGAAATCCTTCCTGGCACCAGCATTATGGTTGGAGGCTCTTATGGCTGAGGGGCTGGTGCTGCTGGGGAAATGCAGAGGATGCAGGTGGAGTGAGGGAAGCCTTTAGACTAGAGAAATTGGAGTGTAAAGAGAGAGGAAGCTCCCCTGAATGTACAGTTAGTGTGCACAGGGGTGGAGATTGGTGACCAGGATTCTATCTCTATAGAAATGGGAAGAGAAGTACATTGTGTGATTTGGCATCCAATACAATGCCTTGTGCATATTAAATACTAAATGTTTTTTATTCACTTATTCACTCATTAATTTTTGTCCTGCCCAGTTACTTGTATATAATAAATGTTTTTCTGATTCATTCTTTTTTGTCTAGCACAGTGCCTTGCACATGGCGGGTCTGTAAGAAATGCTCTCAAGCCGAGTTGAATTGAGTGGCTCTGTAAGAGTTAATGGGAACATTATTATTCCTGGCAGTCTGCATGTTAGCTGCTAAACCCAAAGCTCTATTTCTGTATTTACCCTGAAACCTGCTAGGAACTACAGCAGCTTCTGAGTTCTCATGAAACATTTAGAAGAACTCCCACCTTCTTTTAGTTCCTTGTTTGTCAAGGCAGCCGGGGAGAATGCCAGCCCGCTGAGGACCTTAGAATGAAAAGCCACATGATGTCATTGGGACAGGTGACCGGGGCAGGTTCCCACAGAAAGAATGCTCTGGATAGCCACTTGGGTGATGCAGAGTGTATAAAAGCACTGGGGCCTTTGACCCCCACAGAGATATTTCCCTTGGCTTAAAACCATGACCTACATATTCTGTTCCTCCAAATGGCCAGGGTCACTACCATGGCTGTGTTGGCTTGGATTTTGCCTTTGCTGAGGCAAAGCAAATTCAAGAATGGCTCAGAGGTCGAGAGAGACATCCGCCATCGCTCATTCGACAAAATCACAATCCTAAAATCATAGGCTTTATCGAATCACAAAGGGTCAGAGTTGAAAGTTGCCTGAAAGCAGTAACTGAAAAAGCCATCTTCTCTACCACAAACTCATCCAGGGGTTCCAGCCATTGCCTGAAGACCCCCATGTGCAGAACCCAGCCCTTCTTGGGAATGCTTCCAACAGCATTCCCAACATCAAGCCCAATTTGGCTTCTCAGCAACTTCTGCCTCTTCCTTTTCCTTCTTCTCTTCCTCTTCTTCCTCCTCTTCCCATGATGCTGGTGTCAAACAGACCAATTTTTCAAAGGGGTCCTTTAAAAACTAGAAAAGAGCCATCACATTTCTGGTAAATATTTTTTTTCTTCCTCCAGTTTTTTCTCCTTAGTTTCTTCAAATGATTCTCCTACTTGTAACTTCACCATCTTGGCGTTCCTCCTTTGGAGATGATGAAGGGACAGGGAGAATTTGGAGCTTAAAATTTAAAATGCATTTAATTCCTCCTGAAATCCTGGTGCTCAAAGCTGCATTTACTGTGCCCAATAGAGTAACCATCTTAATATTCCAAAGGTGTTGGGAATGAGCAAATCGATTATCCTTCATCCCAGGTAACCTTGAATCCTTCCTAAAATCAGAGATAGCCGCCATGGAATGGACTGTGAATGGTTCTTCAAGCCAGTTTTCCCTCTCCACTTCAGAATCACAGGATCTCAGAGCTGGGAAGGCACCCAGGGGCTATCCAGTTTGACCCCTGTCTAGCCAAGAATCTCTTCTATGAGGTAATAAAAGCTGGCATTTGGAGAGCTCGGGAAGGGTTTCAAAGGACTCCAAATATTCTTAATTGATCCTTACAAAAACCCTGAGAGGCAGGTGCTATTATTCTTCCCACTTTACAAAGGAGGAAGCTGAGGCTAAGACTGAGTAAGTGACTTGCTGGGAGTCATTCAGGTAATTCAGAGTCTATGGCAGGATCCAGATTCAGGTCTTCCTGATGCCAAATGTAGCATTGCCTACTGCACCACCTAGCTCACACTTATTTTTCTCTCCTAACACTACATTTTTCCACTTTGGTTGTTTATCTCCAGTGTCTAATACAGTACCTGACACATAGTAGGCACTTTATAAAGGTAACTTGATTGATTGACTGCTTATTGTCACAATCAAGGCTACAAGTGGGTCTCTTTTAAAGTTGAAGAACACAAAAGGCAGGGAGTGTGTATTACTGTGTGTCATGAAATGGTGTGTGTGTGTGTGTGTGTGTGTGTGTGTATCTTTTCTTGGGAAAATCTACCTACAGAGATGGCCAGGCAATGATTTCCTGCATGTCAAGACTTCTGCCTGAACCAGTCACTCATCTGGAGAGATTCATCTTCAGTGAAGATAAAGAAGAGCCCGTCACTATTCTAAGAGACTCTCTGGATGGGATCCTCCTTAGGGGGCCCTTCAGCAGTCTCCAGGCCAGGATATTCAAGGTCTTTTAGAGTCTTCCTAAAAGCCCAATTTGCTAACACTTTGGTATCTTTGGTGACTCTCCCTAAGCTCTCTCCCAATTCTGCTTGGACCTCCTGGGTTTTTCCCTTGGCTTCTTCCTTCCTTCATAGCCTGTGACTTAACCTATCCATTAAAATAGCATCCTCTTCCCCTTCACACCCCACCCCTTTCCAGCACACACTCAAAGGGCACAAGCTGCTTTCCCTTTTTCCTTTGGCCAAACGGAGAAAGTCCAGGCTTTTCGTTCCAGTTTTTAAAGCCCTCAGCAGATTTCCTCGTTCACAGTTCTATGTGTTCCAGGCTGTGTAATGATTTTTTACTTTAAATGTCAAGCTTTATGTAGCTGATGATCTTAAAACCGTTTCTCCCACAATTCACTCAACATTATTACTTGACTTGTATTTTGTATTCTCAGCAATGAGCTCAGTGCCTGGCACACAGTAGGAGCTTAATAAATGCTTGCTTTCTTGAATGGGACCATCAATAGTCCCCTTATTCTGTCCTCCTCCCTCTCAGGTAGTTGAGAGGACCCAAGAAGTTAACACATGCAAAGTGCTTGCTGATCTCACTTTCTCGTCTTCCATTTCTGGGGTTTGTCTTTTAGATTAGAAGAATTTTCCAAATTGGTAATAGGGGGTAGGGGGAGGGTTAGATTAGGGTGGTTCGGGTTACTTCTGTAAGGCAGCTTTGTGAAAAAGCTGACTTAACACTTGCTGGAAGACCTTTTTATTTCCCTGAATATGTATAAAGAGACACTGTTGATGCCCTTGTAGAGGGGAAGGAAGAAGTGCCAAAGGCCAAAGTTCATGGATAATGACAAGGATGGAAATCGAGGCAAGAAATGAAATAGGAAGCAGAGAAGGAAGCAGAAACTCCGGATAATGTGGGGGAGGGAAAGTGTGCAAACATAGCAACTGCAAATAATACTACTCTACTCAGAGTATCACTTTAAAAAGCAGTGATGTGCCCTCCCATTCCCACTCCAGTTCATCATCTACTCTGCTGTCAAAATGGTCTTCCTAAAAATCTATGTCACCCCCTCTTTTGCTCAACAAACTCCAGTGGCTCCCTATTACCTCCAGTATCAAGTATAAAATCCTCTATTCATTCAGCTCTCTTTAAGGTGGTTCCTTCCCACCTTTCCAGTCTTTATCCATCTCTCTGCCCTACTCCATCCTCTTTAATGCAGTGGCACTGGCCTCCTGCCTGTTTTAAAACAAGACGCTTCATTTCCTGCCTCATGCCTGGAACACACTCTCCCTCCTTAGCTACACCTCCCGGCTTTCTTCAAATCCAAGCAAAAATCCCACTTTTTACAAGCAGCCTTTCCAATTCCTTTTCATTTCAGTGCTTTCCCACTAATCTTTTATAGACCTTGTTTGTGTCCATTTGTTGTTTCCCCATTAGATTTTGGGTTTCTTGCAAACAGGGGCTCTATTTTGCCTTTCTTTTTTTATCCTTAGTGCTTAGCACAGTTCTTGGCACCCTAGTAAGTGCTTCAAAATGCTTATTGACTGATTGCTACATATCATAGACTAGAACATCTATGGGACAGTCTTGCTTTGATCCTATTCAGAAAAGATCCAGCACATCTCCTGAGATGGATTTAAGGTCAAATCCATCTTCCATCACTGTCACAAACTTACCAGGTGCTCAGTTTTCTTAACAGGTGTTCAGGGGAAAAATTTCATTTGCTTTCTACATTCAGAGTCTATATATTGGTAGGTAGATGGCACAGTGGGTAGATTTGAGTTCAAATCAGCCCTCGGACACTTGCTAGCTGTGTAATCCTGGGCAAGTCATTTAACTGTGTTTGCCTCAATTTCCTCATCTGCAAAATGAGCTGGAGAAGGAAATGGCAAATCACTCCAATATCTTTGCCAAGAAAAATACCAAATGGACACAACTGAAAGGAGGTCATAAAAAGTTAGATACAATTGAACAATGACTGAACAGCGACAATATTTATCCTGTACAGCTTGTCTGTATTTATGTTTGCTACCTCCCCAGAAACAACTTTTTGTGAGCTCTTTGAGGGCATGGATTGTCTTTGAACTCTTTGTATCCCCACGCTTAATAAATGTTTATTGATCGACACTTCTAGGAGGTGTGTTTTCACCCATTACAACTATTAAGAACCACTTTTTCTTGAGAGTAAAAGCTAAGCATAAAGATCCCCCAAATTTCTTTGCTGCACAGCAAGCACGTTATCTTTTCACTTTGTCTGTGAATGCCTACAACCTAACCTTTTATCGTGTCCATGTTTCTTTTTTTTTTTCACTTTTCCAATTACACATAAAGATGGTTTTTTAACATTCAGTTTTGTCAGATTTTGAGTTCCAATTTTTTTATCCCTTTCTCCCTTACCTCCCCCTCCCCAAGACAGCGTGCATTCTGAGCTAGGTTATACATGTGCAAACACTTAAAACATCTTTCCCTTAGTCATATCTTGTTCATTTTTCTCAGGAAGAGAAAGAGGAAGAGGCAATCTGGAGCAGGGTCAGAAGCAGCTGTCCAAGGTACTAGCAAGTGGTCACTCTGTGTGTAGCAAGTGGTCACTCTGTGTGTGTGTATGTGTGTGAGGGGTGCATCTCCATAGTACTTTTGTGTCTCAAAGCACCTTCATATACTTTTATTTCGAAGAAGCAGTAGGCACTGAAGGTCCATTTAATCCAACAGGGACTTAATAAATCTTTGATTGATTAATCCTGAACTCCAAGGCCATCTCACATATTATGCAGTACTCATCTTAGTAGTTAACATCTGTATTATGCTTTAAAGCTGGCAAAATACTTGACATTCACTGCTTATTTGAATTTCACAACAACCTTGAGAGGAATATGCTTATTATGCCACTTTTCAGATCAGGAAACTGAGGCACAAAGTGGGTCAAGTGACTTGTCCAAGGGTCTGTATCTAGTGAGTGTCTAGAGGAAGGATTCAAAGAGAAGCACCCTTTCCATCATGCCATGTCACTTGCAGATGGGACTGCACGACAATGTGAAATGGTCACATGAGAAAATTCAATTTTGTAGCTTTGAGAGGAGATGATGTTCTGTCAAGGAAATATATTTCTCAATTGCAGAATCACAGAATTGTGATTAGCAAGAAAGATTTTCTAGACCTGGGGCTCTTAAACTAGGCTTTGCAAACTTGTTTTTTTTAAAATCCATCTTGATAACTGCATTTGAAAATAATTGGTTTCCTTTGTAAAGTTTTTATTTTATTTTATGCATTTAAAAACACCATGCTAAGAAAAGGTCTACTGGATTTCTGGCAAAGGGATTTATGACACAATAAAGGCTAAAGTTCCTGTTATAGTTTTCTCATTTAGTTTTTTCTAAACCTCATATACGTTTTTTCATTTTTCAGATGAGGAAACTGGGGCCCAGGGAAGGAGAGTGTCTTGCTTCTGGTTGCACAAACACTAAGTGGCAGAAACAGGACTTAAACCCAGGCTGCCTGGCTCCCAGTCACATGCTGATGTTCCTTGATTCTAGGCTAGCATTTTACTGAGTATTGGTTGTGAAAACTGCCTCCTTCTCCCGCCAGCACAATGGGATCTGCTCTGATGGCACACTGGGAGATCTGCTCTGATGGCACATGGGGAGATCTGCTCTGATGGCACATGGAGAGATCTGTTCTGATGGCACATGGGGGATCTGCTCTGATGGCACACTGGGGGATCTGCTCTGATGGCACATGGGGAGATATGCTCTGATGGCACATGGAGAGATCTGTTCTGATGGCACATGGGGAGATCTGCTCTGATGGCACACCAGGGGATCTGGGCCAAATTGATCTCAAGGATAGAAAGAGGTGAACTCCCTTCACCAATTCCTAGAGAGCCATCTGAGTCCCTCAAGCACACCATCTCAAGCAGACAAGATCTTTATTTAAGTATCACATGGAAATGCATGGGAGGATTTAAAGCCTCAAGTCAAGTCCAGCAGCATTTCTTTATTCAGGGCTTACTGGGCTCCAGACACGGGCTGAGCCCTGGACATAGGACAAAGCACATAGAGCACTCCTCCCTTCCCTCAAGGAGCATGCTTTCCAGAGAGGGAGACTTGACCTCTAGGATACAGACAGCTAAACTGGGAGGTCAACTCCCAGGGAAGTCCCTACACTGAGGAAGAGTGAGGAAGGCCTTCTGCAGGAGGCAAGACTCAGTTGAGATGTAGAGGAAGCCAGGAAGCAGAGAGAAGGTAAGAGAGTGTTTCTAATGGGGGGGGGGGCAGCCAGTGAGGAGTCAGGGGAGGGGAAGAGCCCCAAGGTGAGCACTGCTGGCTCTCGGGAACAACATAAGGAGACTAAAAAGAAAGAATGGAGGCAGGTTCTAAGTCAAACAAGGGAGGTTTGAGCCTGGAAGTAACAGGGAGGATCCATTGGCATGGATTGAGTAGGAGAGGGACATAATGAGATGTTGCAGACTTTGGTTAACTCTGATGCTCGGCCCCCAAGCCAGAAAGTGTCCTGATAGATCTGGCTGTCAGCAGGGGCCGGGAGCGAGACAACGCAAGCTTTCCAATTCTGAGCCCTGTGATGACAGTAATTATTATGGAACTCTGCTGAAAGCCAGCAATGTGCGAGGCTCTGGAGGGCGTGAAAGAGATGCCATCCACATGTCCCACAAGGCTGCACTTATCCAGGAGGGGAGTCAGACCCAGCATCCTCCCCAAGAGGCCAGGGGACAGAGCACTCAGTATCTAAGGAGACTAAAACATCCAGTATCATTGATTTTCTCCCCCCTGGAGGCCATGGGGCAGATCCTTCAGCATCATTAGCATCCATGGGGAGGAACCTTCAGCATCATCAGCATCCTCCCCCAGGAGGCCATGGGGCACATCCTTCAGCATCATCAACATTCTTCTCCAAGAGGCCATGGGGAGGTACCTTCAGCATCATTAGCATCCTTCTCCAGGAGGCCATGGGGCAGAACCTTCAGCATCATCAGTATACTTCTTCAGGAGGCCATGGAACAGAGCACTCACATTACCAACACTGAAGCCCCCTCCCCAAGTGTACCATGCACTGACTGGTCCTGGATGCACTGACTGGTCCTGGCCATGCCTTGGGGCCAAACAGAATAAATCTCATCTTTTTCACACGACGCTCTCTCCATTATCTGAATCCAGGGACGGTTCCAGGTCTTCTCTGGCTCATCTTAACCCAGAGTTAAGCGAGCACCTGCCGGGTGTCAGGCTGGCTGAAGGCAGCCAGGAGGAGAAGCGGGTTCAGACTCAGGAGGGTCCGTGGAATATGAGTCTTGGGGGGAATAAGATGTGGACACAGATGGAGTAACAAGGACCACGTGAACCAGGCGAAGGAAGCACCGGCAGAGCGGCAGGGGATGCTAGGGAGGGATCAGACGAGCAGGGGCGTCCTGGGGAAGGCTGGAGGGAAGAACGGTACTGGAAGTGCTCGCGGCTGCTTGGGAAGGATGGGCAGCCAGGGATGAGCGGTGGGCAGGAGTAAGAACAGTCGGCATTTTATGTGATCCTCACAAATGCTTGGAAGGTAGGGACTATTATAGCCCTACTTTACAGAGGAGGAAACTGAGGCAGAGAGGTGAAGTGACTTGCCCAGCTAGGAAGTATTCGAGGCTGAATTCGAACTTCCTGACAGCAGACTGGAGCTTCAAACACTGCACCCTCTTACTGGGTGAGAGACAGCGCGCATCTCTTGTTCCGTGCTCTTCCTATCTGGACACCCCATCTCTTGTCCTAGGCTTCACACAGACTGTACCCCCACTTGTCAGTCTTTCTCTTCGCCTCTGCCTCTGAGGACCCTTACTCCTTTTCACAGTCAGCTCCAGGGCCTGAGCCCCTACTTGGTTTGTGTCACTGTTCCCGCTCCCCCCCTCCCAGCCACTGCTTGTAACCGTTGCCTAGAGCATCCCTAGAGTAGAAGACCACCTCCCTTTTCCATCTTGTGTCCAGCCGCGAACTTCTCCTGGATCAGTCGATTGATTGAGAAGACCCAGAGACAGAACAAGATGGGGCACGAATGAGTTGGGAACGACTGCTCCTCCACCCGACTGAACACCCATTTAGCCGCCATCGCTCCATCTTTTCCACAAGAAAAACACAGAAATGCTTTGCTTGAAGGTGGGCAAACTGGATCCCTGGGACTGCCTGGCAGGACAACAGACTGCAAGGGAGAGAGAATGAGGCCGGTTGCCTGTCCGTGCTGGTGGGCAGCGGGGGAAGCTGGCCGCCTCTGGGATTACTGCCCCCTTTTCGGTGTTTATTAGCTGTCTCCTGGTCTCACACGGAGAGGTAAAAGTCATACTGACTTGAAGGTCTGATTGCGACCACCGAAGAGCTTCTTGTGATGCGTTTCCATCCAGAGCCCGGCGGAGGCTCGTGCACCTCACGGATCACGTCCGGCTGGACTCTCTTTTCAGACGCTCCTTCCCAAGCGTCCTGCTTGCCCGTTTCTTACTGACCTTTCCTCGGTTCATTTCTCTGCAGCCCAAATGCATTAAGGCTCTTCTCACATTTTGCATCTGGACGACCCTGTCATCAGGTTCCCATTATGCTTCAATTTTCCTTTTCCCTCAAATTGAAGGAAGAAAAACAAAACTTTTGTATCAAAAAGAAGCAAAACAAATCCCAGCAGTCCCATTCAAACCTGCCTCCTTCGCCCTCCCTCAGGAGACGGGCAGCTCGGGCCATCACTGGTTCTCTGGTATTGGGCCTTCTCCATGGCTCAGTCAACAAATATTTACTGGCCTACTGTGTGCTAAGTTGTGAGAATACAAAGAAAGGCAGCTGGGCGGCTCTTTATGGGTTCTTTTCCTATCAGTTCACACAGCTCTTCCCGGGTTTCTCTGAAGCTGTCCCCTTTTATACCTTAAAGCACAAGGATATTATCTTCTTGAGGCAACTGGAAGTGGATGGAGCTCTGGGCAGGTGAGTGCACATCCAGCCTTGGACACTTATTAGCTGTGTGATCCTGAGTGAGTCACTAATTCTGTCTGCCTCAGTTTCCTCATCTGTAAAATGGGGGTCACAAGAGCACTCCTCTGGGGTTGTTGTGAGGATCAAATGAGACAATGTTAGCAAAGCATTTAGTACAGGTGTAGATAAGTGCTTATTGCCTCCCCTTCCCCGTTATATTCATAATTTCTTCAGCTGTTAGCTCCCAGCTTTTTCTCTTCACCCAAGAAGTTTCTGGGCATATTCTTGTGCAGATGGGCCCTTTTCTCCTTCTGACACCCTTGGGGTTTCCTTCATACAGATTCTCCCTGGAAACTCCTTGGGAACACATGATGTCCTGGCCCACCGCCATGGGCCTCTGCACTGACCGTGGGGTAACCCTTGACTGCACGGAGGCAGGAGATGTGTGTGTGAGGAAGGGGGGAGCCAGCATGGCCGCCGAGCATAGAAGGGGAACGACGAGGGACAGACTGTGTGTGGGGGTGTGCTGGAGACAACAGGGTCTGGGGAACACCTGGCCCAAGGGGAGTTAGAATGGCATCAAGCTCAGAGGCAGCACTGGGTTTCAAAGCCCTCTGGGAACAGCTCCTTCAGAGCCAGTCTGCTCCTGCGGAGCCGTCTTGGGACGGAGGGGAGCGCCGGGCACCAAGGCCACAAGACCCGGGTTCCCAGGCTACCCTTTCTAGTGATGGACCCCAAAAGGGAGCGGGCAGCTGCCTCGTCCTGGAGGGCGCTGCCCAGGGCGGTCCCCAGGGGACACAACCCAAGCTCCAACACAGCTGCCACACGCTGGGGAAAAGCCTGTCCAGCGGCCAGGGCTGGTCACCCTCGGGGAAGTCTGTGAAATGCTGGCAAGGAGACCCATGCAAAGAAGGGGAGGGGGCTCCTTTGGGGCAGCTCGCTGCCCTAATGTCAGGAGTCAGGAGGACCTGAGTTCAAATCCAACATTAGACACCAGCTGGGTGACCCTGGCAAGTCACTTCACCCTGTTCGCCTCAGTTTCCTCATCTGTAAAATGAACTGGGGAAGGAAATGACAAAACTCCTCCAGGATCTTTGCCAAGAAGATCCTAAATGGGGTCATAGTTAAACCCAACTGAAACCTCTTAACAACAGCTTCCTTGGACAAGAAACAACTCCATAAAATACATTTATTTCTTTGGAACGTTCTCCTGGCCCAGTCATTTTGCCTTTGCTGCCCCCTCATTCACCACAAGTCCCTGTATAGGGCTTTGTTGGGACCCCCTAATAAATGTTGTTGAATTGGATCAAAAATCTGTCCAAATCGCTCAAAACGATTCCGTTTCCTCGTCTGTAAAATGGACTAGATGCAGTGCTCTCATCACCTCCCTCAGCATGGACGCTCCCTCCCAGTGACAGAGACAGAGACACAAGAGAATAAAGGACGGTGACGTGGCTGCAAGTCCCAGACACTTGTCATTTCAAGCAGGTCCGCACTCAGACGGAGAGAGGCTGCGGCTTTGATTGAAAGGTTTTATCAGGAAAGCAGCGGGAGAGAAAAAAAAAAAACGAGAAAGAGGGGGGAGTGGGATAGAGAGGGAGGGAGAATGGAGCCAGAGCCAGAGCCAGAACCAGAGCCAAAGGCAGGGGGGTGGGAAGAAGAAAGAGTGAGGGAGAAAGAAAGGGACATTTTGTCCAATGAATCCTAGAAGGCTTCACCAGCTGGTGTCAATTGGGCAGCTTCAGGCTGTCAAGCAAAGCCCGATTTTCCGTCATTTCTGCCATCAAGAGATTTTTTAAAATGTCCCTGGGATCCGAGCCATCTGTCTCTTGTGAAATCTCCAACTTAAGGGAGTCATAAAGAAAAAGAGGAACAGGGCACCAAATGGCTGCCCCGCCTCCGAGAGGGGCCACAGAATCTCAGAGACGAGGGGGGCTTCAGAGGCCCCCCAGGGCCCAGCCTTCTGAGATTTCCAGGAAAACTGAGAGCTGGGGGCTCTCTCCCCCCTTAAGGGGGGACCGCTTCATAAAGATGGCCAGTTTGCAAAAGGGCTGCTTGGGATCAGCAGGCCAGGAGTTGGAATGGCTTTTGTCAAGGTGAAAAGCTGGAGGGTTTTCTGCTTTCTTTTTCTCGTTTATCTCCTCAAGTTTTAACATTCTCATTGCTCAGCACATATGTCACATCTCCCCAGAAAATCCTTTGGTTGTAGAGAGAGATTTTCACGCCCAGTCCTAGCTCGGGCATGCCGGCTGCCAGTCACTCTTCTGTCTCTTCATTTATCTGCTCATCTACCTGGCTGCTTATCTGTCTCTTAATTCTTCATCCACCTGTCCGACAGCTAGCTCTTTATGTATCTATCACTTTCTCTCTCTCTTTATCCATCTGCCTATGTCTTCTTTATCTATCCATCTCATTATTCATCTGCCTATCTCCATCTTTTTATCCATCTAGCTATACATTTCTCTCTCCATCTCTGTCTCTGTCTCTCTTTTCTCTCTCTTTTTCTTTCTCCTTTCCTCTGTCTGTCACTTTGCCCACTTTCTCCCCCCCTTTCTCTCTTTGTCTCTGTCTCTCTCCATATCTCTGTCTCTTTTTTCCTCTCTTTCTCTCCCCTTTCTTTCTCTCCTTTCCTCTCTTTCTCCTTTCCTCTCCCTTTTTCTCTCTCCCCTCTCTCTCCTTTCCTTTGTCTCTCTCCTCTTTCCTCTGTCTCTCTCTCCTCTTTCCTTCCTCTCTGTCCTTTCTTCTGTCTCTCTCTGTAACTTTGTCTTCTTTATCCCCTTGTCTGTCTCTCTCCATCTCTGTCTCTGTCTCTCCTTTCTTCTCCTCCTCCCTTTCTTTCTCACCTTTCCTCTCTTTTTGTCCTCCTTTCTTTTATCTTTTCTCTCCTCTCTCTCTCTCCTTTCCTTTGTCTCTCTCTCTTCTTCTGTC
>JAJPUD010000994.1:200049-232010 GCA_023553655.1 Myrmecobius fasciatus | reverse complement strand
CCCCCTCCCTCTTTCTCTGTCTTTCTCCTCTTATCTAGATCTGAATGAAGGGGAACTTGGTCCAGAATCCTGATTTCACTGGCACAGACTCTGAGCCCCCACCTTCACTGATGGTGATAGAATATGAGCTCCCTGGCAGCAGGGGCTGCTTTATTGGTTGTATTCCTGGCATCTGGCCCAGTGCCCGGCACCCAGCAGGTCCTAGGTTTGCTCATAGGATCACAACTTGAGGTTGGCAGGACCCGAGACCTCTGGGGCCATGTCCTGCATGGTCTAGCCCAGATGAGGATGCTGAGGCTGGCAGTGGACAACTGGCTTGCCCGGGGAGGATGATGCAGCCAGTGAGTGTCTGGAGCAGGATCTGGCTCAGGTCTTTCAGACCCCGGCACCTTTGTTACTTTGGGCCTTTGCTGAGAGTTGCAGAGTGAAGTCAGGAAAACAGGGGTTCAAACCCACTCTCCGCCACCAGCTGGGTATGGCTCTGGGCAAACCACTTGTCCACTACCTGTCTCAGTTTCCTCATCTGTAAAATGACCATGGAGACAGCACCTCCCCCAGGGGGGTTTGTTGTGAGGATCCAATGAGCTCATCAACCTTGGGGTGCTAGATGTGTAACTGTGGACTGTTACTACTATTCTCAGGATGCTTTGGGGTGCCAATGGGGAAGGTTGGACCTGGTGGGATCTGGGCAGGCCGGGATAAGTGGACAAGAACTCCAAGGAGTCTCTGGCTGAAGTGGCTGGTGGGACGTTGGAGGAGGTTCCATTGGTGTCTGGTGGGTGTCTGGATAGTTGTGGGGTTTGTTGGTCACAGATGAATAAACTGAGGTCCAGAGAGGTTATGGTAGAGGCCCTGAGACCGAAACTCAGGCCCCCTGTCTCCAGAGCCTGGGCTGCTTCTCCAGGATCTATCTCTGGCCTTTCCTTTGCCATCTCTGGGGAGCCTTGGGCTTCTCCCATATCTGGCCTTAAAGGTGCTCCCAGCGCGGGCCCTTGTGCCCAGAGACTACGCGGGCTTTGTCCTTTGGTTTGTTCGTCTCAACCTTTAACAGCTCTGGAATATCCACTGATCAGAGGCAGAGAGCCAGTAATGAGCAGGAAGCTCTAATTAGCTGTCCTGTCCCCACAGGAGCTCCAAGGCTCCCGGGGTGAGAGGCTGCCGCTCTGGGCAGCTGCAGCTTGGCGCTCTTCAGCCTCCATTATGAACACTGACCTCAGTGGCCTGGACTCCAGCCATGAAGGCAGAGGTCATCCCTACCGAGAGATGGCTGGAGAGTCCTGTGGGGAATCTAAAAAGGGACACACTGGCCCCCCACACTCAGTGGCGATTCCCGCCCTCGGCTGGGGAGCGGGATAACTGATGCACGGGGTCCGCTCTGGGAGAGTCGCCTGTCAGCAGTGTTCTGAGAGAACAGGACTCTTTTCCTCCTCCTGTTAGTAACTGGAAGACTCGGCCCAGAAGGACAAGAAACAAGGAAAACCATGGTTTTTCCTCCCTCCCTTGCTTTTTCTTTGGTGGCCACTGTGGCCGTTGCTTGCAGACCCTGGAGAAGCAGCCCAGGCTCTGGAGACAGGGGGCCTGAGTTTCAGTCTCAGGGCCTCTACCATAACCTCTCTGGACCTCAGTTTATTCATCTGTGACCAACAAACCCCACAACTATCCAGACACCCACCAGACACCAATGGAACCTCCTCCAGCGTCCCACCAGCCACTTCTGCCAGAGACTCCTTGGAGTTCTCGTCCACTTATCATGGCCTGCCCAGATCCCACCAGGTCCACCCTTCCCCACTGGCACCCCAAAGCACCCTGATGTGAATGTGGGCCCACGGTGGGTGTTAGGTCTCGTCCAGGGAGTGAGAGACTGGGCGACACTTCACAAAAGCCAGGGGCAGGGAGGCCCATGATGGCAGCCAAGGCTGGCGGCTCGCTAAAGCCGGTGGGCTGTCCGCACTAAGTCTGGCCCCAGTGTGGTGAGACTTGGGCAGTGGATCACCACCAAGGGGCAACCCACCCAGGCTGGAGCACCCCAGTGGGTAGGAGCTTGTCTGCGGTGTCTCGGCTTTTGCACCCCCCCCCCCATTCTGGGTGAATAAGTGTTTCATTTTTGTCCTTGAGGCGGTTCATGTCGAGCAGATAGCCTGCTACAGCCGGGGTAAAGTCACTTTGGCAGAAGGCCACTGGGCTGGTGCGGGAGAGAGGCGGGCACCCAGGATCTGTCCGGGAGTGGAGGCGGGATGACCAGAGAGGGTGAGGGAGCTGCTAGATCAGCTGTCTGGGGTGAGGGTGAGAGAAGAGGGGAGAACGATCCTGCAGCTAGGAGCTTGGATGTCGGGGTATGATGGTTGGGAGGAAGAGGGGAGCATTTGGTGGGAAAGGCCGGGAATTCCCTTTTGAGAGGGACAAGTGGGAAATGGCTGTGGGGACACGTGATCCAAGCTATCCCCAAGCCGGGGGTGCCGCAGGGCGCACTTCAGCTGAGAGGCTCTCTGGATTTGCAGGGCATTGCTGAGGCCGGATCTTTGAGCCCCAAATGGGAGAAAATAGAAGGAGAGGGGACATCTGAGGTGGAGCCTTGGGGGCAGAGTCCTGTGGTGAAGGGGTGCAGCAAAGGACACAGAGAAGGAGAACTTGGGACCGGTGTCCCAGAAGAGGATGGTGTACAGTGCCGGAGGCTGCCCGAGGTGAAGGAGAAAGAGCCCCGAGAAGAGGCCGGGGGAGAACAGCGTGGGCGGAAGGTTAAAGCAGAAGGGGGTGAGATGGCGGGGAAGCAGTAGGGGAAGTATTTGAGGGGGAGGAAAGAGAGGCTGGCCTCGAGGGGATTGCCTCGGGGTAAGGACTGGGAAGAAGCGGGTAGTTTCACAAGCAGCAGGAGAGAAGGGACTGAAGGTTCGACATCGAGTACCGAGACAACGAAGGAAGGAGGAGGGAAGCTTCACGAGGGCAAACCTCCTGCAGTTCTTTATTCTTCCCAGCGCTAAGGTTCCCAGCGCTTTGCCTTGCCCTTAGCCCATGTCTACTGAATTTTCTGATTCAAGTGATAAGAATCATCGGTGATTTAGCTGAGACCCGGAGGGGACCTGAACCTTAATGAGCCATTTTTTCTTTCCTTTTCGTTTTGCTTTCTTGCATGGATCCATCTTCAAAATGAAAATTCAGCACACGGTCCAAATAATTAAATGAAGACAATGCCAAGAAGCAAGACCAAGCCAATAAGTGGATGATGTAACATTAATTAGGAGAAAAGCAAGCGCAGGGGTGGCGCTGATATTACTCGCATTGTTTTTAGAATGACTTGTGATTGAGCAACCATTTCAAAAAGTTTAAAAGCTAAATCAGCGGGGCTCGGGTTCTTTTCGGAAGTTGTGTGTGATGTGGCCCGTGGCTCACATGGAGAGAAGATTCCTAGTTTCTTGTTCTCTTATTTCTCATTCCCTTATTTTCTCACCTTCAAAGTGGCGTGGGACTTTCCTAAGATTGATGTCAACCTACTCGAGCATCCTGAAAACACTGGGGAGACACAGCAACAGCAAGGGACTCGGAGGTCGGCAAATGGATCTAATTTCGGAGAGAGAAAAATCGATTTGCCCCTAAGAAAGAGAAATCAGCTCTAAGATTCTACAACTTCACCCGGTAGGACTCTCCCTGGGCTGAGAGGCTCTGGAAGCTGCTCTCACTTAAGGGGACGGCGCCTCTAAATCCTGTGTACCTGGCTCCGAGGCCGGTTGGTCCACATGACCTCCCTGCCTCTGCCCATCAGCCTCACTCCTTGTCTCTGATCCAACACGTAGGACAATGTGACCCTGAGCCTGACGCCTTGAGCAGTCTCTGATCCAACAGGTAGGACAGTGGGACCCTCACACCTTGAGTGGTCTCTGATCCAGCAGGGGGGAGAGTGTGACCCTGACCCTCACATCTTGAGCAGTCTCTGATCCAACAGGTAGGACAGTGTGACCCTCACACCTTGAGTGGTCTCTGATCCAACAGGTAGGACGTGTGACCCTGACCCTCATGCCTTGAGTGGTCTCTGATACAACAGTAGGACAGCGTGACCCTGACCGGCAGTGGACTTCCTGATGTTCTGCCTTTCACAACAGTTGTGCGCCAGCGGGTTCTTATCTCTGAGATACATTAAATTCACTTAATAATGATGAACTCAAAACCTGACTCCATCAGCACAAGATGGGGGAAGCTCCAGAGCCTTTGGAATAAAGAACTAGAGATCCAGTTAGACTGCAAACTCAACCTGGGTGAACAAGTGGCCACGGCATCCAAGGAGGGTGCCAGTCTTGAGCATCCCTAGGGGAGGGCACAGGGGGAGTGATGGCTGCTGGATCCAAACCCATTTCTCGCCCAATACCTCTGACTGTGCCTCAGTTACAGGCAGCTAGGAGGAGAACTGAAAACCTAAAGACAAGCTCAAGGAGAAGAGGGTGATGGAGGATGGACCTCTGTCTGCCATGTTGAAAGGAATAGTCAAGCCGTCTCCATCCTCTGCTCCTGCAAGCAAACGCTCTTCTGGTTTCTGGGCTAATCATTGGATGGACGCCGCTCTCTCCACCACGGCCAGCGCCCTACTAATTGTCAGAGCTACTGACTTTTCCCCTGTGTACCCCCTGACTTCTGGGCAGCCCCTGAGCCTGCTGCTCCTTTTCCTCCCCCCCCCTTCCTCTGATTCTCTTCCATCTGCACAGCCCTTGGGCAGCCCAGCCTTTCCTGCTGCCCAGTACTGGGGCAGGCCCAGCTGATGGCAGGTCGCCTCTCACGAGAGGCCAGGCTCTGTGCTTTCGCCTTTCTTGATATTCTCAGGGCTTACCAGACACACCGGAAAGCCCCCAACATCATTTTTAATCATGTCCTCTGAGAGGATGATGTGAATCAAGCTAATAAAAGAAACCTGCCCAAGTCATGTCTAGGGGTGGAGTACCATGTGCCCTCGGTTCTCATGGGGCGGGAGCGGCCACAGGGACCCAGAATAGGAGGCAGGGATCAGGTACCTATTAGGCGCCCTGGAAATGTCTGCCAAGTTGAGTGCATTTGATGGCCTTCCTCCTCCTGGCCCTGTCACCGGCCTCCTGGAGTGAAAGCTTCTTGTTCTGGCGGCTCCTGGGCTGGCTCTGCCTCATCACCCTGGTAACGGCTTCTGTTGATAAAGGGTGGCTGGAACAAGCCGTTCTTCAGGGAAAATAGTGTCCAGTGCCATGATTCCCAGACTCAGAGGCCCGGAAGGACTTCGGGACTGCCCAAGATCTCTCTCACAGGACCCACGTGAAGGAAGGTAAGCTCCCTGAGGGCAGGGAATCTTTCCTGTGGGTCTCCTTAGTCCCCGGGACGCTGCAGGGACCTGCCCTAGAAGGTCCCAAGCAGGTGCTTACTGAATGGGATGAATTTTCCCCACGAAGTGATTCAGCCTTCAAGGCTGGAGTCGGGCCGGGGGCCACGTAGGACCCCCAAGAAAGCCGGTTTATTTCTGAACTGCTCTGATTGTTGAGACAATTTTCCTTCATCAGGCCAAAATGAGCCTCTCTGGCACTTGCACCCAGTCCTGCCCTCTCTGGCACTTGCACCCAGTCCTGCTCTCTAGGGCCAAGTACCATGGGGCCTGATGTGATCTGGGGGAAGGTTTTTTTTTTTTTTTTAAGTTTTAATCTGCTGAATCATCATCATCCTCTCAGAACACACAATAAATCGGCCTCCAATCCAGACTTGGAAAAAGCAGAAGAATGCTTTTCTAAGCAATAGAATGGACGGGCTCTGCGAGATGCCCTCCAACTCAAAGCCCCTCCATGGGTGACATGCCCACAAACTCAGCCTGCAGGTGGCCCACAAGCGGCTGAGTCAGCAGATTTGCTACAGGAAATGGAAGGACTTGGAATGATGATTCAAGACCAGGTCACTGTCACCTGAAGTACACACTGCTTATCCTTGAAGAGCTTAGACTTAGTGATTAATGTGGATTATAAAGGGGAGCCTGCCAGGGTCCCACTGAGATGCAGTCTACATCAGGAGTTCACTATTGCTCAGGGACTGAGATGATGAAATCTTATTTATTTATGTTTTGTTTCTTTTCTTTTTTGTTTCTTTCTTTTTTTCTTTTTTTTTTTTACTCAGCATGTACTCATTTCAAACGCTACCCTTTTTAGTCAATAGTTAGTCAGTCAATAAGCAATTAATAAGTGCCTACTATATGCCAGGCACTGTGCTAAGTATCTCTATCATTTAGTAAAGAGCACATAGTAGAAAGTGCTTGTTGGGGGTGGGGGAGAGTGTGAACACAGGTTACTAATGGAAGGAGAAATAATTTCTAGGATCATCAGTGCCATTGACATCCATGAAAACGTTGAGAGACACAGAGAGGCTCCAGGGCTTTGGCTGGAAGAAGCCCCTGGAGGAGATTTGTAGGGAGTAACAAAGACATTCAGGATGGGTGGGCATGGACAGGCTGGGATGGGCCCCTATGAAGATTCTGGAACTGTGGGCTTAGCTCTAAAAGGTACCTGGGAAGTCACCTGGTCTAACTTCATCAATCAATCAGTCAATCAATTAAATGTGAGTAGTTCCTAGGCAGACCAGAAAACTTAACCAAATTGGGAATGTAACTCCAGGGGAATGTTTTCAAAGTAAACACAAAAGAGGTCAATAAAAAGATTAAAAATAGACAAGTGAAAAGTCCCCAAAGTCGTGTACACACGGTCATTTTCTTGGCCAGACTTGGAGTCCCCCCTTCCCCCCGCGGCCACAAAGTCCCTTGACAAAGGGTTTGGAATGCAATTTCTGAATGACCCCCGGACCTCATATTTCATCACAATCTTTTACCCCATCTCCACCCAGACTTTTTCTCTTTTAGAATACATTTACTTAATTTTAAATGATAGGCTGATTTTTCAGACACAAACTCCCCAAGCCAGAGCTGAAATTCTCCTAATAGGGAGCCGGTGTGGCCAGGACAAAATGGGCAAACTCTCTGGGAACCAAAGGGAGAGCAACCGGTCAGCACGCTTCCTGCTGAGGGGCTTTCCAGCCTTCAAGAGCTAATACATCCCCAGCAAGACGAGCTAGTGACTACCTAGTGCCATGAACCGTCTCCTCGGTCAGTGACATTAAATAATCTCTCAGCCTTCCTCATTGTGTAGTAAGGAGGAGCCTTCTCCACACCTGGGAGCTCACGGACTCAGGTGGAAGCTGTGCTCCCTTGGGCTGCACCCGGAACCAATAAGATTCGGTCCCTGGGGCCCGACCCAAGGATGTGACGATGGTAGGAGAGCTGATTCCACGGTGCCTTCTTGTACTGCCCAGGTAAGAGGGAAATGGCGTGATTTCCCCCGACTGAGCCTGTGTCACCAGACAAGCCTGAACCATTCCCACGTGGCTGAATCCTGGTCCAGAACTACAAAGCAAACGCCATCGGTCTGTGATTTCCCTGGGAGGGGTTCCCTCTGGTCTGGGGGAGGGGAAATCTGGGTTCCCTTCTTCTCTCTGACTTTCACACCTCGAGGGCTTTCTAAGTCCAGCACCGTTGCATCCATTCATCCTCTCTCTGAGCTTCTGATTCCTCATCCACATAATGGGTATAATCATCTCCTATGGAGGGGTGGTTGGAAGGTCCAATTCGATAGTGCATATAGTGTTTCAACCTCAACTCTAGAGAGGGAGGGGGAAGTGAGGACGGGGTCTTGAGAGTTAGGGAGGGAGGGTGCTAGTCAAGAACAAACTCGTCTATGCATTGTATCTATGTTGGTAATTGCATGATGGGAATAGAGGAAAAGGGATTGTGGGTAATGAGGTGTATATGGTACAAAGGTAATTTGGGATGACTCTACTCAGGGGAAGGAAGCTCCTTTGGGCTGGGCAAGCCTTCATCATGCTGACAGTCCTGCAATGTGACCTCCCTCTGGGTGCAATGGGAACATGGCGGCTCCTTCAGAGTTCCCTTCAGTGGCTTCAGGGCTGCTTGGTCTGGGTCTAGTTCCCACTGGGTCAGGGCCTGAAAATTGACTGGTACAGATGAGAGGGTGCCAGGATGCCCAGTGCAGTGGGCCATTCCCAGAGATGGAGTGTGTTGGTTAGGGGTGGGAGGTGGGGTGCCAGGGTGTGGATTATAGGATAATGTGGCAGTGCACTGAGCTAGCTGGCCACTGGCTGAAAGGGGTGTGTGTGTGTGTGTGTGTGTGTGTGTGTGTCTGACGTGGGTTAGCTGGGTAGAATTTTCTGTTCCCACTGTCTCATGTATGAAACAGCACAAACAAATGCAAAATTCACACGGCTCAAACTGTTCCCTAATACTGGAACAAATTGGTGTTTTCCAAGCAAGCAGGAGAGCAGAACTGACAGTGCTTGTCTCCCCAGCCCCCTGCATGGCACCTGGCACATAGTAGGTAGGGGCTTAGGAAATCTCTGATTGGTGAATGGCTGAATCCCTAAAATCTTCCTGTAGGACGCAGCACACCTTGGAGGAAACCAGGATTCGTCTTGGAGGGGGACAGAAGGATGGGCTGGACTGGGTTTGTTCTGAGGCTTCTCTTTCTCACCTCTGATATTCCTCCTAGTTGCTCTGGTCCTATGGAAGGTGAGGATCCATCAAATATACAAGGAGAGGGCGGGGGAACCACCTGCGATTCTGGCTTGGGAGCTGGGATCTTACATTAAAATGGGAAGCTACTTTGGGGCTAAGAAGTGCCATGACTTCATGGATCCAGAGGGCAAGGGAAGCCATCCCCTCCAACCTCCCGATTTTACATTAGTAAGGAGGCTCGCCCGGCTCCTGTGCCAAATGAGAAGAGCATCAGAGAAGAGAGAACCAGAGAGAACTAGAAGAGATGGGGACAACTACCCCAGGAGAAGCCCCAGCTGAATCTGACTTTCCTTTGCCCCCAGGCTCCTTGGGGAGAGCCTTCTCTACCCCGGATTTCCTAAGGCTTAGCCCCTGCAAGGCTCTGCATCTGGCACAAGGTGACCCCTGGATGCAGTGTCCCTTCCCATCATTACAGGTTTCTCCCAAAGCTCGTGGGCTGCTTAAAGCTCCTCTGGCTGGCGGATTTGTTCCATTAGAGAAAAAGCATCTCACTTCCCAGCAAAACATCAGCGAATTAGCTGTCCCCACTTTGCATCCATTTCTGTAATCTGTTTGATGTGGGGAGGAGGACTCGGAGCCAGGAGCTGCCACCACAGCCTGGGGTGATACCTTTAAGCCTTGCAAACATCAATTAACTCAGGCGCCGCCTGGGGCACGTGCATCTCTGTTTGCAGAAACAAGTGCGCTTTCACCTCTCTGGCAGCCTTTGCATAAATCGGGGCTAAAGGAAAAGAAAAAAATCCCTCCATGATTTCCTTGCTTCTTCAAGTGTTTTTTTTTTGTTTTTTTTAAACTATAACGTTTTGAACATTTATGAACTCAAGTCTGCCACATTACCTCCTTGGATAGTGTTAAAAAAAAAAAAAAACAACATTCTGCCACTAAGCATTTATTAAGGACCTACTGTGTACAGGGCACTGAGCTCTTAGCCAGGGAACAGTTCCTGAGCTCTCAGTTCCAGTAGGGGAGACAATATGCAAACAACCATGTAGAAACAAACTATATGCCAGGCCCTGGAATTGAGAGGAGGGAAGGCTTTCTGTGGAAGGTGGGATCAAGAAAGGGTTCTCTCTGTGACTGGGAACACTTCAGAGAAACTCTTCTTTCTTGATGTCTGTATCTCTTTCCTTTCAGATGTATTTATGGAATGACACAATGGAAGGAGCCACCTTCCAGTATAGGTCACATAAGATTTGGGGGTCACAGATACAGAGGGAAAAGACACCGAGCAGACATCATCCAATACAGACTGCTCATTTTAGAGAAGAAAAACCAGGGAGTCTGAGATTGGATTGATCACAGTTCTACCTTCCAGAGTTAGCTCTACAGGGTGGCTGCTATTGTATAAATTGTTCTCTTGGTTCTGTTATTTTGCTCCTATTCAGTTTGTCTTTGAAATTATTCATTTGTATAATATTAGGATTATAATATAAATTATTCTTCTGGCTTTGTTCACTTTCCTCCGACTCAAATCATTAGCATTTCTATATAAAATCAATAAAATCCAGCAGGAAGAAAAAGAAATCCTATTTAAAATAACTACAAAATATATAAAATACCTGGGAATCTGCTAATCAAGACACATATAGTCTATAGAAATACAACTATAAAGAACTCTTCAGAGAAATAAACACATTTAAACAATTGGTAAAATTTTAGTTACTCTGGCTGAGTCAATATCATAAAAATCCTCTCTAAATTAAATTGCTCAATCTATCAAACCAACCCACTATCCAAAGATTATAGAGCTAGAAAAAATAATAATGGAATTCATACAAAGAATCTCATGGCAAATATTGTGAGGAAGTGGGAATGAAGGAAGAGAGCGAACGGCACTGGAGCTTAAACCTGACAACAAAGCAGTGGTTCTCAAAGCCATTTCATGCCAGTTAAAATAGAGCTCAACCAGGGGCTAGGGATTAAGGACACAGCATATAGATTCAAAGGAATCTAGAACTCTGGCCGGAGTAGGGGGGCGTCCAGTAGGCACAAAGAGCCCAGCTCCTGGGACAAGGATTCACTATCTTACAAAAACTGCTGGGAAAATTGGACAGCAGGATGGAGGAACTCAGATTTAGATCAACACCTCATACCTGATATCAAGATGAACCCCCAATGGATACGTGACCCAAATAGGAAAGCCTGTCACATCAAAAGCAAACTAGAGAAACGGGGGAAAAAGTCATCTTCATATAGAATTAGTGACAGCACAGCCTGGAGGTAGAGCACTGGGTAAAGAAATAGGAAGACCTGGGTTCAAATGTGCCCAGATAATTACTAGTTTGTGGCCCTGGGCAAGCTCCTTAATCTCTCTGGGCCTCAGTTTCTCATTTTTGTAAAATGAGGGAGTTAGATTTGGTGACTCCCAAAGTCTGCTCAATTTTATAATTTTTTTAATCTGGAAAAGACTGAAAATGATCTAGTCTATTGTCTTCATTTTTCAGAAGAGGAATTGTATTGTTTGTTTCATCCAATTTTTATGCTGCTCTATGCATGGGACATCTCCCTTGATAGGATGTAAGACCCCCCACCCCCAGAGCAGAGGCTGTCTCCCTTTTGCCTTAGTAATAAAATGTGTTGATCGATGTGGTGGATTGCTTGAGGCAAAGGATGCCTAAGGAGGGGAAGGGGTTTCCTCAAAATTGTCCAATCTGTTAAGGCAGGGCCAGGACTGTGACCCAGCTCTACCCCTTAGGCCAGTGGTATTGGCCCAAAGCCACACCATTGCTCATAGAGTCCATCTCTTCATACACCCCTGCTGCCCTAGCTGGGATGGTAACCTGTCCTCTGTCCAGGTTCCAGCTCAGTCTTTTCATGTTGCAGATCTAGACTATTGTAACCCCCAAATCGAAGAAAGCCAGAATCAGAAGCCGCTTCAGTGGCCAGCTACTGGCCCAGTCTGAGCAAGGACCTTTCTACAACAAAACCAGCAAGCGCTGGCCCAGGCAGCGGGAGCCCCAGAGCCATAACTAGCACTTGTGGTGTCCAGGACAATTCAGTTGAGGACGGAAGGCATCAGTCCGAGACTGGGGAAGGGGAAAGAGCAGACCTTGGGATATTAGGAAGCTTCTGCTGGGCTGAGAAGCAGCTAGGGCTGCTGAAGGAGTGGGAGAGCTCCATCCTGTTCACTAAGTGCTAAAACCAGTTGTTAAGGCTTCTGAAATCACACTCCCTCTCAGCAAGGCTGGGTACCAGGAGGGGGAAAGGTCTGAGTGGATTTCCCCCTCCTCCCAGAAGCCTCTTCCTCTTCTGAGGAGCTCTCTAGGAAGGAAGCTTTTCTTGATCTACAGCCTCCTTTTGCTCCTTTGAAATTTATTCTTAGGCTGGGGTTTGTAGATAAATTTAGGGACCTCGGGTAGAAATTATGCCTTTGTTTTCACCAACTTCCCACTGAAATTTAGCCTTTTCTCCAATTATTCAAAAAGATGAGTCTGAGGGGCAGCTAAGTGGTACAGTCAGGCATTTAACACTTCCTGGCTGTATAACCCTGGCCAAGTCACTTAACCCCAATTGCCTCAGGGGGAAAAAAGATTCCGAGCTCAGGTTTACTGGATTCTCCTGATTTCCAAAGGGGTCCATGACACAAGAAAGATTAAAAGTCCCTGCTCTAGGGTCAAACAAATCTAACCACTTTCCCACAAGGCAGCCATATATATGATCCTTAGTATAAATTGTTTTTTGGTTGTTGTTTAGATTTATGTTTCTCTGGTGTAGGGAGTTCTTGGTGTATAGAAATCAAAGATTTAGCATTGGGAGATTTATTGGGAGCGGAGTCCAATCTCATTTTACAGACAAGAAAACTGAGGCAGAGAGAAAAAGATTGGTTCAGGGTGACACAGCTAGTAAGTATCAGAGGCAGGATTTGAACACAGGTCCTCTTCACTTCCCACGCGATACCCACCGCACCACTTCTGGGCCTAATTTCCCGCAGCGGACTTGAAGCCGCCTCTCGCTGTGGGTGTGGCTCCCTGCGACTTGGGTGGGGTTGGAGGAACTCCTGGTGATAAACTGCCCGTGCCCCCAGAGGCGGGCACAGTTCTGGGCCGTGGCCCAGGAAGATCCCGGAGTCGGCACCTGCCCAGAGCAGCCGGGGCCTCCTGGGCTCTGGCTACTGCTTCTCCCTTCCTATGCGTCTCCTAAGCTCTCCCTCGGCGGGAGGTGGTCCGGGACCCTCCCTGATGAGGCAGCCCCAGCCCTCCCCCGGCACACCTGCGCTGCTCCGCTCACATTAGGATCTAACCACAAGCCCCTGGGGGGCCGGCTCCAGGACGCAGAAGAGACTGGTTTTTGGCCCGGGTCACCGGGAATTTGCTCTTCTTGCTAGTGGGCATTTGTTAGGGAAATTGCCTTTGGACTGATTTCTCTGTCAGTTGGATCAGGGGAGGGAGCAGGGGGAGAAAAGAAAGCTTCTTAATTAATAACATCTAACCAGAAACGGATTTGCTACCACCTTCTTACCGCAGGGCACAGGGAGCGCACACTCCGCACGTGGGACGCTCCCTCCGCGCGGGAGGCTCACTCCTCCAAGGCAATTTAGGTCTGGACCGTTGTATTAATCCATTCCGACAACCAGGTCAAAATGGAACAAGCCACCGACCCCTGGCAAGTAACCCCGAGCCAGCGAAACCCCCTCTTCTTCTCCAAAGTTAGCCGTTCCTTTCCTAACCCCTCCTTTCCATAGCTGGAGTGGAGAGTCTTTGGTTTTTGTACCCCAGAGATGGAGCGATAGGTCTGGAGGTAAGAAAACCTGAGCTCAAATCTATCTCAGACACTGACTAGCTGCCCGACACCCCTTTGCCTCAGTTTCCTCATTTGTAAAAGAGCTGGAGAAGGCAGTGACTGACCACTTCAATATCTCTGACAAAAACCCTCACATCAGGTCACATTCGGCCATGGCTAGACAACAACAGCAACCAGAAAATGGCTTTGAGCCATGAGATCCTCTCCTTCTAGGTCAATATGTTTTCCCCAAATCTGTTCAGTGCCTGTCACGCAGTAGGCGCTTGTTCAGTGCCTGTCACACAGTAGGCGCTTGTTAACTGGTTCACTTAACAAAGAAGCATCTTTCCTCGTCAGTGCCTCAGACGAGTCAGGACGGACAAATGGCCCTTGGACAGACTCCAGATCAGACAGCCGACAAACAAAGGGGATTCCAAAGCCGGCTCACCCGAGCCCACTTTTGGCGCGTGGGTACTACGCGTGAAACCCTTACCGTCATGATGAGCCCCTTCTCCTGGAAGTATTTGATCAAGGGCGAGGCGTTCTGCTTGAAGTTGGTGAGTCTCCTCTGGGTGGCTTTCATATTGTCATCCGGCCGACCCTGCTGCTCCGCCCTCTTCAGCAGCCTCTCCTTGAGCCGCTGGCTAGTGCAGGCCAGGAACACGACCAAGTCTGGGGTGCAGATCTGTGAAGAAGAGGGTGCAACGACAGGCAGGTCTTAGTCCCACCCCCGAGAACAGTGGACTCCCAAGAACCTGGCTTCTCCGCTGAACTTCCAGTGTGGACGAACAGCAGGCGCTTATGAAATATCTACCCGATGCAAGCCCTCCGTTATGTCAGGGCACAGAGCCCAGGTAAGATATAGCCTTTGGAATCGATAAATCTGCAAGCATTTATTAAGCGCTTACTACATACCAGGCACTGTGCTGTGCAATGGGGAAACCCAGCATGTGCTTAGGCAAGTCGGTCAATACTCAAGTCAGCAAGCATGTAGTAAGTGTTACTCTACGTCAATAGAGACTTAGAGTATATATAGAGTATATATTTGTATATATTCTCAATAGAGAATACATACAAAGTAAATGAAAAGCAGTTTTAATGGTGAGGGAATCGGGAAAGGCCCCATGGAGGAGGAGCTTTAAAAGAAGCCAGGGATTCTAAATGAGAAGGGAGCACAGCCCAGGCACAGGGGTAGCCAATGCAAAAGTACCTTGAGAGAGAATGTGGTTGGTCAATCACTCAACAAGCATTCATTGAGTGCTTACTATATAGCAGGAATTTCTGTATATTTCTACCTCTGGCCAACAAAACCCCAAAAGGAGAGGCAGAAAGAAAAATTCCACTTAAGATAACTACAAAAGGTATAAACTATTTGGGAGTTTACTTATCAAGATACACAGCATTATAGGAACACAACTACAAAATTACTCTGAGGTAAGAGAGACTTAAATCATTGCAGAACTGTTAATTGCTCATGGATGGATTGAGCCAACATTGTAAACAGGATAATATCACCTAACTTAATTCAATTCCACAGCAAACAACTATTAAAGGGTTAAAACTACTAAAGAGCTAAAAATTCATCAGGAAGAACATATGGCCAAGAATCTCAAGGAAATAATGAAAAAAACTGGGAAGGACGGAGGCTTGATGGTACCAGATCTTAAATTATGGTACAAAGCAATAATGATTTGAAATTTGTTAAAAAAAATAGAGATTGATCAGTAGAGTACATCAGATACACAATATACAGAAACAAACACACCTAGAAATTTAATGTTCAATAATCTCAAAGACCCAAGTTACTGGGAGTAAAAACTCACTATTCAACAAAAACTGCTGAGAAAATTGGAAAGTGACCTAGCAGAAATTACATTTTGATAAACACCTTATGCCATATGCCAGGATTGGCTCTAAATGTATGTGACAGACATTGAAAGATCACATCCTAAATAAGTTAGAGGAATAATGAAGAAATTTCCTTCCAGATGTATAGTCAGAGGAAGAACTGAAGACTAAATAAAGAGTAGAGATGATGACAGAAAAGAAAATGGATGATTTTGAGTGTATAAAGTTGAAAAGATTTGAATAAACAAAAGCAACATAGCTAAATTTAGAAAGGAAGCAGTTAATTGGGAAAGGTCTCATTTTCAAGATATATAAAGAATTGATTCACATGTCTAAGAATAAGAACTATCATCCACTTGATACATGGCCAAAGGATGGGGCCAGGCAGTTGCTAAAAGAAGAAATCCAAGCTATCAGCAGTTATATGAAAACAAAGGCTCCGAATCATTACTATTTAGAAAGCTGCAAATTAAAGTAAATTGAAAGTTTTCCCTATAGATCACTGGATTGACAGCAATGAGAAAAAAGGAAAATGACAAATTTGGAGGGGCTGTGGGGAAATAAAGACTTCACCGCCTTATTGATGGAGATGTGAATTGGAACTATGTCCTGAAGTCACTAAAAAGAGGAAAGGGAGTCACATGTACAAACATATGTAAGTACATAAAGTCGCTCTTCATAGTAGAACCAAACCAGAGACTAAGTGGATGCTGGTCTATGGAAGGGTGACTCATCAAAGCATGGTATATGAAAGTAATGAAATATTAATATGCCACAAGAAATGACTAAATGGGCAGATTTGGAGGCAGCCAAGAAAGCCTGCAGAGGATGGTGTAGAGATAGAAGCATAGACCATACAATGACATTATAAACAAAAACAGCTTTACAGGAGAAAACAATAGTCTGGGGGACTGAAGATGAAATACACTGCCCCTTCTGGACAGAGACGCTTGGCTCAGTGGATAATGAGACTTGTGCACCAATGTGAGAATTTGCTTTGCTTAATTATGCAGATTTGTTATGAGGGGTTTGGTTTTCTTTTTTCCTTGTAGGGCAAGTGGGATGAAGAAAACAAATGCCTGTGAATTGAACTGAAAAAAATTAAACAATAAAAAAAGAAATTACTGTTGTAGAGTTTCCCAGGGACTCAGAGAGCATGTCACATTCAGGATTTAAAACCAGGTGCTTCTGTCCTGCTTTCTATTTATTTTGCCATACTTTTTCTCACCTTTCACATAGTAGATTCTAATTAATGTTTGTTGATATAATATATTATTATATATATACAATAATATAGAATAACAATATATAATAATAACTAATAACAGAGCTTTAAGGACAGTTTACAAAGGGCTTTACTTAAATTATCCCTTTTGGGTGGGATCATTTCTCAATAATCCTGGGTGTTATTATTATCCTATTTTTACAGATAAGGAAATTGAGTCAGATCAGATGAAATGATTTGCCTAATCCACACTTGTTGAATGTCATTATGGAGTGATTCTGATCAGGTCTGGGAATACATGTGTTTCATGTAGCCTGAGACCACCATTGATTTCTCTCTGCAGATCTTTCTCTCTTTCTGCCTTCTATCTGTCTATCAGCTATCTAGCTATGTCTGTTTCTCTCTATATATCCATTGATAAATTCTAGATACTCACGAATTTCTAGATATGACTTTTAGTAATTTTTTTTACATTGCCCTTCTTATCCTTGATGAAAAGCAATTACATTCTGAACTTTAAAACTGAATTTCATTCTGTTCCAGAGTTGGGTTTGCCGAGACTGTACAGTCTAGAACTGGCCCTGACTACATGAGAAGGGGATTCCCCACCGAGGAGCTGGCGGCCCACCTGCAGCCATGGAATCACAGGACCGGGTAAAACAATTGAGAAAAGTGTCACTTCCTCAGGATTAAAGGGAATTAAGGGTACTTTCATTCTCCTCCGGGTAGAGAAGCAATAAGAGCACCCCTTGTGCTGGGTCATCACCCGATTGAATTTGACTGGACATCTGGGGGAGCAGTTCCCTCCCCCAGGATCTGGATGCAGGTGCTTGATCTGCCCAGCTCTGGCACTGCCCCAGCAGGGCTCAGAGGGGATGGCGGGCGAGTCTGGGTCGTGAGCCCCGGAGGTGGGCAGGTCTCAGAGGGCCACCGTTCTCACTCCTAAATTAGCGGTGGACCCCAGCTTTGGCCTTGAGCCCAGCCCAGCCCCGACTGCCTCAGTCCCTGCTGGAGCCCAACGAGACTTTCTCTTCCTCGGTCAGTCCATGTCTCTCAAAGCACAAACTTATCCTCTATTGATGAAGAGGGGGCTGCCCCCCTCCCTCTTCTCTCCCCGGCACAGCCATTGTTCCTAAGCCCAAGGGTGTGGGGGAGAAGTTTAGGGGAGACCAAGGGAAGCCCTCTGGACCCTCCAGAGTAAGAGATTCCTGGTTTGGCCAGGGAACAGTGCCCGTGCACCCGCAAAGAACTCCCTGTCCAGACTGTATTTACAACGGGCAGATAGACTGCAATAGCGGCTGCCCAGCCCTGGCGCGTCCCTGGCAGCCCCATGTTGATTTTCTCTTTGTACCCCTGTCACCCGGGACAGACACTAGTATATCCTTCTGGGTGGGACCCATGATTTCCCTGGTATAAAGAGCTCCCAATAAAGAGGCCCCCTGTCAATGTAGCCTGAAGCCTGAGAGATTGGGGGCCCGAGAAGTTAGGTAGTTGGTGAGGGTCACAGCCTGGTGCGGGTCCAAGGTGAGAGTTCAAATCAGGTTTTCTCTATGTACGTGGCGTAGTAAAATCTTGCTACCTGGCATGTGTAGGTGCTTAATAAATGCTTGGTGAATTGAACTAAAGATCAAGAAGGAGCAGAATCAGTGCTCGGGGCAGGTGAGGTGATGAAAATGCACAACCGAGAACTCAGGATTTACACAACTCTGTTTTGTTTTCATTTTCTCTCCCAAAGAAAACAGTTTCAGGCTGGAATAGCAACACGAATGGACCACGGGGACCTTAAGCTCACATAGAGAGATAGCAAGAGAACCCCCAGCTTGCTTTAATAATATGCTCTATCCATCCATCTATCCATCTAACCTTCCTTCCTTATTGGTTTCTTTCCTTCTTTAAATTCTCCCTTCCTTCCTTCCTTCCTTGCTTCTTCCCTTCCTTCCTTCCTTGCTTCCTCCCTTCCTTCCTTGCTTCCTTCCTCCCTCCCTTCCTTCCTTCCTTCCTTCCTTCCTTCCTTCCTTCCTTCCTTCCTTCCTTCCTTCCTTCCTTGCTTTCTTCCTTCCTCCCCTCCTCCCTCGCTCCTTCCCTCCCTCCTTCCTTCTTTCCTTCCATCCCTCCCTCCCTCACTTCTTCTGTAGTTCCCTCTAGCTCTGAGATCTTAAAAACCAATCCTTGAGTTCCACGCTCGCCATTTCCCTTGACACTTTGGTTTCCCTCTTCCAAAAGAGTTTTGGCTCATGCCATCTGGGAGGGATTCAACAAAGGTACCGTGCCAGAACAGCGGCTGGGATGGAGCCGTTGGAGCTGCATCGGTCAGACCACATTGGGAGAGTTTGTTTCTGGGAAGTGGGAGGGCATTCAGGGCACTGCAAGCCAGTGATGGAGCTCCCCCTCAATTCCTCGTCCACACCAGGCTTAATGTGAAGGGGGCAGGAATTTATAGGAAGGGCCTGCCTGGGGACTGCTGCCAAATTCAGTGCTAGGGAAGAGCTAGGAAGCCTTCCCAAGAGCCTGGTATAAAAGTCTCACTGGAGTGCTTTGAAGGTTTCCTGCACCCAGACTTTGGCTGTGCTCAACCACAAACGGCTCCCTCCCGAGCTTCGTCACCCCAGAGTCATTCCTTTGCGAAAGACACCGCTGCCCATGATGAAATGCAAACAGCCTTGGCAGGGGTGACCCATG
Source organism: Myrmecobius fasciatus (assembly GCA_023553655.1). Classification (NCBI taxonomy): domain Eukaryota; kingdom Metazoa; phylum Chordata; class Mammalia; order Dasyuromorphia; family Myrmecobiidae; genus Myrmecobius; species Myrmecobius fasciatus. Next base: position 212,970 of record JAJPUD010000994.1, on the reverse strand, counting down.
GAGCAAGCTGTCCTGGTCATTACTTCATGGAGTCAGGAAGAGCTTTTTGAGTCCACCCCTCTCATTTCACAGATGACAAGAAGAGTCCCGGGGGAGTCCCGGGATTTGAGAGCAGAAGGGGCTGTCTGTGGACTAGCAGTCCTACCTATGTACCAGAGCTGCCCACTGGAGAATCCAAGGCAAGGAAGCCCCTCCCTGTCAAGGCGGCCCATCCCCCTCTCGGACAGCAATAAGTTTATCCAGTTTTTCTCTCAGCAATGCCTTTTCCTCCCAGTTCTGTCCCCAGGTAGGCAGGAGGGAGTCTGTCCCTTGTCCACATGGCTGCACTCTAAATGCTCACAAGTCCTGCTGAGTCATCTCTTGTCCATGCCCAGTTTCAGCTGGACTCTCCACCAAAGCGTTCATCATCTTCTAGACACTCCTCTCTTGGCTATCTGGCTAGCCAGTGTCCAACCGTGATACTCCCTGATGACAGTATGATGGGATTATCCCTTCCTGTCCCTGAAAGCATTGGCTCTCTGAGTGCAGCCCAAGGTCACGTTCTATTTTTAATGGCCACAATGCACCATCGGAGACTCCTATTGAACTTGCAGTCCACTGAAACATCTGCTTTTTTCCCCCAGAACAAGTGCCATATACATATATAGACAGCTCTTCCCCCAACCCTTTCTTATACTCATGAAGTTGATTTTTATCCCCATTTGTCTCATGAAATTATATCTTTTACAATTCGGTCAGGAGAAGAATAGTTCAAGAATTTCCAAAAAAAAAAAAAAAAACCAAAAAAACAAAAAAACAAAAGAAAACCTGTAAGGGCCAGAATTTCAGCAGCACTCGTCCTTAGAAAGGCAGCTGGCGGAGGGGCAGAAGTGCATGGGTATGGGCAGAAGTACATGGGTATGGGCAGAAGTACATGGGTATGGGCAGAATGGACAAAACCTGGCTATTGATTGGATGGGCTGGGGAGGAAAAGAGAGAGAAGGAGGACTCCTAAGTAGAGACTTAGGGTGACAGGAACATTTGGGAAGTCCTGGAAATTAGGAAGGGGTGCATGCAGGCTTGGAGGGAGGATCTTGGGTTCCATTCTGGGCAAGCAGAGAGTGAGTAACTGTGGGACATCCAGGGAGACTGAAAAGGTGGAGCTTTGCCATGACTGGTCACTCTGCCTGCTTCCAGCTGGAGCCCACTTTTCCTGGGTAATCTCTGAGACAGCCTCTTTTCCTGAACTCTTAGTAATGAGTGAGCAGAGTGGGGGTGTGGGGGGGGGAAGTGAACTGGAAAGGAGGCTGGCCACCAAGGGGCTTTCCACTTTTGTTTCCAGGACTGAAGAAGTAATAACCCGGAAATGAGATAGTTCCAGGAGGTTGGTTTTTTCCTGACGGCTCTATGAACAGATATTGGTAACAAGCAAAATCATGAGATAACACTTGTTGTTACACAGTTTATGGGCATTGCTGTCATGCTGAGACCCTGGGAACAACCAGGAAGCACTCTGTGGAGGGATCTTAGATTTAACAAACATTTGCTGAATGAAAGAAGAAGTGAATGGACGGGTGAGAGAAGGAATGATGGAAAGTGAGACCAATCAGCAGCTTTGGTTACAGGGCATTAGCTCCCACTCTAAGTCTCCTCTATTGACTCTGATAAAGGGGCACAGGTCCCTTGCCACCCTTTTCTCCTAGTCCTTTACCTGGTGCATTTTGCATTCAGAATGCTATTCTTGCCTTGGGGCCAGGAGCAGACTGTTTTCTTTACCTCAAGATACAAATCCCTTTCCTTCCCATCCTCCTCCTGGCCTTCACTCGGGCTGCTCTTGATTGCCTCCTTCTTTCAGAAGAAAAGAAGAGTGAATACAGCTAAAGTAGAGGCAGGAGCCTGGGAGTAGACCGATGGGGTGAAACGCCAGTCAAGTACCATGAAAAATTAGATGGAAGCATACAAGAAATTACTCTCACTAGTAGATGAGATCTGAACAGCACAAATGAGACCCTACTTAGCTTTTCACATGAAGGAAAATGTTTAAATTGGCAGGACCCCCTACGTGAACTGGTGCCTTTGTAGGGGAAGCATTACAGACTGTCCAAGGAGGAAGGGGTCTCAGTGACTCCCAAGTCCAACCTGTGTGTGAAGGAGTCCTCAGTACAATACATTTGACGTGTGACATTCAGGCTTTTCTCCAGGCAAGGAAAATCCCCTGAAGATGAAGCCAGCCCATTCTACTTTTGAATAGCTCCATTTCCCCCCCCTCCCAGCCCCCTCCCTCACCATTTTAAGCAATCCTCTCTGTGTCTTTTTGTAACTTCAGACTTTGTAGAAGTGGACCCTGCCCTACAGGAAGCCTTCTGCCAACCTCCCCGCTGCACTTTTTCAGGTTTACTTTGTCTTGTTTAGTGTGGATTCCACAGGTGCTCCTTGGCAAACGGTGCCTTCCCCCCTCCCCAGCTCCCATCTCTTTTCTTTGCATCTGGGCTTCCCGGGCTCTAAGGGTACTTCACACAAGGCAGGTGCTTGTTGAATTGAATTAAATGATGTTTTCTCTCTCAGTCCAAGAGGCCAACTGAAGCCAGCATTGTATAAATACATTTAAAGTCAAACCTAAGAGTTTTCTGAATGGGAAGGGAATTGGAAGAAATCCCCTTTTCCAGAGGGGAAAAACGGGAAGTGGCTGGGGTTTAATGATGAGCTTTTCAGCCTGGTCATTCAGGGGACTGAGATTGCTCATGATCAGCAGGGATTAACACAGGATTTGTTAGACTGAAGGAAGCACTATCGATTGTGTGGGGAGCAGCCCCCCAACAAGTGGTCAAGCAGTCTTTCTTTAAAGTCTTCTGCCAAGGGGAGACCTGCCACTTCCCAAGATGGTCTTTTATACTGCAGGGGAAGGCTCATTTTTGAGCAGGTTTTCCTTCCATTTTACCCCTCTGTAATTTCGATCACAAAGCCTAGATTTATAGTTGTTATTCAGTTAGTTCAGTCATTCCTGACTCTTTGGGACTCATTTGGAGTTTTCCTGACCAAGTAGGGCATGTTTGTCATTCCCTTCTCCAGCTCATTTTACAGATGAGGAAACTGAGAACAAGTGGTTGTGACTTGGCCAGGGTCACCCACCTAGTAAGTGTCAGAAGCCAGATATGAACTCAGGACCGAGATTTCTGGACTTCAGGCTCAGGACTCTATCCATTGTGCCCCTGTTCTTATATCTGCTCAAATCAAGCTCCCTGAGACTGCAGTTGAAGGCCTAAGCAGGTCATGGGAATTGCTCAATGGCAGGAGACAGGGTGGCCATGCTGGACTTGACCAAACAATACCCATATTCCAAAGGTGGACGCCAGAGAAGGGAGGGAATATCCTTTTACCTCCAGCTTTATTTCCTGCCTCATGCCCGTACCTAGACAGGCCTGGTGGGCTACACATGAACTCTGACTTCTCTAACTTTCCCTCATCTTTAACTAATGGAGCTTGCTTTGGAGGTCTAACATTAGGACTTTACCCTTATTTCCATTCAGTTTGGCCCATTCTTCTAGCCAGCTGCTGCTCTTTTTCCCAATCCCAGTCTTGTTCATCCACTGCGTTGGCTATTTCTCCATCTTTATGCCATCTGCAAGTTGAGAACTCCCTCTCCATTGGGCCTTGACCCCTGGGCTTGGGGATGAGCTCAGCATGGAAACCTGGGACTCTAAGAATAGACAAATCCTCCTTGAAACAATATCGCCTTGGCACAAAGCCAAATCTGACTTAGTGTGCGCAGTGCTAATAGTGGGGAGCGGGAAACATCAAGCCCCTCTGCCTTAGAACCTGGAAAAAGGGCTATCTTTCAGAGAAAGCAATGTGCCTTATTTCTGAGCACCTTCTTTTAGAACACTGGTTTTCCAAGGAAACACACCCTCTACACTCTCAGAAAATCACAGAACCCGGGTTGAAAATCACAGAAAAGTAACTGCTTTTCATGGAGGAAAATGTAGGTGCAGGGCACATGCACTACTACCTGAGGCTATGGGAACACAAAACTACTGAGAAATTGGGTGACTGCCCCACGAACATGCAGAGCTCAGAGTCACTCAGGAAAAAAGAGCCAGAAGGAAGGACTGCCAGCGGGAAAATTTTCACCTGGCATTAATACATAAACAGTTGGCAGGTTGATGGCCAAAGACTTTTCAAACTACATTTATAGCTTTCCTCTATCCGCAGAAAGCTTGCTGGAAGCTTAAATGCTGACTGGGGTTTATTGTACCTCTGCCCCAAGTTGGTGGCTCATCCTCTCAGCTTGACCTTGGGATCTGTCTCCAAGGAGACTCAGAAATTGCTCCTCTAGACACAGGGACCAAGAGTCCAAGTAATTCCCAAACTAGTCATGACCTTGGACTGTCCCAGGAGGACCCCAGTCATTCACTGAGCACCCACCTGATCCTGAGGAGCAAAACACCCAAGAGTGGGAAAGGGACCTTTGAGGCCATTTATAGCAACAACCCCCCCCCCCATTTCAAGAAGGAGGGAGATGAGTGCCAGAGACTTAGCAAGGCCACCAGGAAGGAAAGGGCAGAGGAGGGATTCCAACTGACACACTACAAATCCAGCCCACTTTCCACTGCACCAGTACTTCATGTACTTCCTGAATGGCAGGAGTAATCAGGAGTGGGCTATTGATGGATATAAATGTGTTCAATCACAGACTCAATGTCGATGGTCCCGGACTGTTCTACGTGGCAAAGACCCAACCTTGGATCATCACCAAGTTTCTCCGGGTGATGCTATATAGGGATATGGCAGTACACCAGGACTTGAAAATCAATCACAACCTATCTTTAAAGTATGACCTCAGGGACAGCCTGAGGCTCAGAGAGAAACCGAGTCTGGATCAATGGTCTGCTGAGGGTCCCAAGTGGTATCTTGAACTCTGTTCTTCCTAACTCCACATCCAAAACTGGATCATTCTTATTACAGCTGTATCAATGACAACATAATAGGGATGCCATATTTATAAGCCTTCGTGAACAAATAGTTTAACATGTGTTCTCTCATCTGTTTTAGCCCTAGTCAGAATTTTTCTGAAAAATAAAAATACCCAAACATCACTCTCCCTCCCAACCCTCCCCCCCCCCACCTCTCTAACAAAGCAGTTTTCTTCTCAAGGTGATACTGAAGTTGTTTCATACGGGGAATATTGGACAATTCAACTCAACTCAACAGATATTTGCTAGGATTTTATGATGGGTCAGGCACTACACTGAGCTGTGAGAGTAGAAAGGTGAGCAATCGTTGACCTCAGCTTTGAGCTTTCAGTCCTGTAGGGGAAGGAGGGTGTGTGGATAAGTGGTAACAGAAGGCAGGGGACAAATGCCCTAAGTGACACAGAGTGCCATGGGAGCAGAGGGGCAGAAGGAAGGGGAGTGATTTTCAAGCATATGAATTTACTGTTCTTTTCTTCAATTAGAGACAAGGCAGGAAGAGGAGAAAAAATAGATTTGAGAAGTGAATAGATAGCTAAAATGTTGTCCAAAATTGGGGTTAGATTTCTAGAAAATATAGAAATGAGTATGATAAATGGTTAAAGGATATGAACAGGTAGTTTTCCAAGGGAAACAATTCAAAAATAGCCATATGAAAAAAATTTCCAAATCAATAATAATTAGAAAAATCCAAATTAAAGCAACTCATCAGGCGACATTGACAAAAAAGAAAATGACATATGTTGGAAGAACTTGGGGGGGGAAACGCCACAAAAGGGAACTGCTGATGGAACTGTGAATTGGTCCAGTGTTTCTGGAAGGCCACTTAGAACTACACCTCCAAAGTCCCTACACTATGCTTACCCTTTTGACCCAGCAATACCACTTAGCCCAGGTCCCAAAGAGATGTTTTTCAGAAAGAGGAAAAGGATCCAGAGGTCCAAAAATACTTAGAAGGGCTGTTTTTGCAGTGCAAAGATCTGGAAATTTCCTATTCATTGCAAAAGAACAGAAAAAGTGATTGCATTTAGATGTAATAGAATATTACTGCGACGTAGGGAGTGATGAAAGGGATGGCTTCAGTGAGACCTGAGAAGACTTGTATGAACTAATGCAGGGCAGAATGAAGAGAACGGGAAGAACAGTTTATACAATGGCAGCTCATCATAAGGACAAACAACTCTGAGTAATGGCTGACCACGTTTAGGACAAGCGCAAAAGCGTGCTACCTCCTTCTTGACTGGAGCCGTGTATTTTGTGGACATGACCAAAGTAGGAATGAGTTTGGCACGAATGGGCATTTGCTATAAGGGTTTGGTTTTTCTTCCCCCCATCCCAGTGTGGGGTATGGAGAGGGATAGAAAATAAATTATTTGTTTTTAAAGAAAAGCATTCAATTAAAAAAGAAAATATAGAAATGACGTACTCTTACTCAAGGATGCTCAGTGAAGGTTGGTAAGAATACAGTTGCTTACTGTGGGATCCTGGGCAAGTCACTTAACCCCAATTGCCTCAGCAAAAAAAAAAAAAAAAAAAAAAAAAAAAAAAAAAAAAAAAAAAAAAAAGAAAAGAAAAAAAAAGAAAAAAGAAGAAAAAAGAAGAAAAAGAATACCATTGCTTAGTGCCTTGCAGATCGAATCCAAAGGACTTTAAAATAAAATCAATGGGGGAGAGGATGCACATGAATTCATGCACTCGGTGAGATGCCTCGAAGAGGGGCTGAAAGCACAAAGAACAGCACTGAAATACAAAGTCCCCAGATCACAACACCCAAGCCAGGAGTCCGCGGCGTAAGTGACGGCCTCAATGCTGTGAACCCCAAATGTCGGCAGAACTCAAGAGAGACCAGTGGTCCTAAGAAGGAGGTGCCTGAGACTTGGTCAGAGGAAGCCCCAGGAGGGGATAAAACAACCCAGAGATCCAAGGGTTGCAGACCAAGACCTGAGAAGACGCTCCCCTCTCCTCACTATTCCTGGATACCTTGGACAGCGCAGTTTCCGGGAGGCCTCAGAGGGGAGCCCAGAGTTTGTGGTGAGGAAATGGAGTCAGGAGTCTGGCCGTGAAAGGCAGGATGGGCAGTAGCTTGAGGGACGGAGAAGGTGTTTCAGAAGGGATCCTCAGGCACAGAAACAAGAGCATCGTCCTGGGCATCGGGAAGAGCTTTAGTCAAGTTCTAACTATCTCCGCCATGTCTCTGGCTGCACTGGGCGCTGTCTCCTCCATACTCTCTGGGTTTTCCCGTTGCTCTCTCCTGATTTGCCTCTCCCCGTGGGGCTGCTCCTTCTGGGGCTGCACTAGGGCTCATCTTCCACCTCCCAGCCCCCAGCTCCATCCTGATCCTCCTCCTTTCTCTCGAACTTCCTGGTGACCACATCAGGTGTTCCAGTGATCACCTCACACCTTTCTTTGGCCCCATCCTCCTTTCTCCCCTCCAAGTCTTTCGCCAACAACCGTCCCAAGGTGGAAGGGGCTGCCTCAGGCTCCAGTGGGGTCCCCTTCCCTGGAAGACTCCGAGCGAGGGCTGGGTGACCCCTAGTCAGGGATCAGCAGGAACAGCTCCGCCGTGACCCAGCCTGCTCTGCTGTCTGGTCTGTAGGCAGAAGGAACCCCAGACTTCATTATCTTGTCACGGACCTCTCTCCTGGCTCTGAAAATCTGTGATTCCGTCACTTTTACAAAAGCCCAGCCCTGACTTCCACTCTGTGTGTCCCAGACCATTGTTATTGGGGCCGTGGTCCGGTCGGGAATCCTCAGCGGCTGTTGAGCTTCTCCTTCCAGGACTATTTTCCAAGTCCTCGACCGGCTTGGAGGCAGCTTATCTGTGACTCCTGCTGGTCCCAGGTCTGAGAGCCTTTGGGGTTAAAGCTTCTCCCTTCACTTCCCTTCAGTGCCTTGGCTGACTTAGCACCTATCGGGGCCCAGGACACTGCTGTCGCGCTGCGTCACTGAGGGTTTCATTGTCTCCTTAGGATTTGAACCTAGGTCTTTATGACCACAATTCTAGTGCCCTGTTGACTACACCTTTCAGGGTCATTGCTTTAGACAACACTGTTTCCCAATGGTGACAACCCATCTTTTTAAAGCTGTGGCCAAATGGAGAAAAAGGTGGCACCCTAAGCACCACAGCAGTCTTGCTCATCCCACAAATAGCTCGAAGTACAAGATCTTTGATTTATCTCCTCAAAGGGAGCATAACGCTGAAGGAACTGAATCATGGCAACCTTGATGTTCTTGATGCAAATAAAATCAGAGAAGGGGAAGTTCTGCACAATCCAAGAGCGGCCCTCAGGTTTTCTCTGGAGTGGCAAAGAAAGGGATTGTGGGATCAACTACACTGTGTGTCCTAAGACAGCCATGGGATAGTGGGGGTCTCCCTCTGCGATGCTCAAGGTAAGTGTTTGCAAAAAGACAGTCATGAAAACAAGGCAGCCTGTGTCAGCCTTGTTGTAGAGAAATTCTACCCCAAACTCCAGGAGACCTTTCAGATTAAATCATCTGCTTCGGAGCTTGGTGATTTCTAAGCAAAGTCGAAGTAAAATAGGCAAATGGCAAAAGAAGTGTTAGAAAATATGATTTAGGAGCAAGGCTCGAGGGAGGTGAAAGACTGGCAAAGTACAGAGCAAGCCTGGTGTCTGCATAATACGGTCTTTGAGAGGAGAAACAGAAGGTACCAGACACTGCGAACATCGAGCACCCCCAGAGAAAATGGGATTGATAATAGCCGAGCCACAAAAGAATCCACTACTGAGGTGAGAGTCATCTCTGACCAGCTGGCTTCCTACACTCAGGGAAGCGAGCAAGCCCGATCCCGGGGGAAAAGAAAAGCAAGGGAAGGACATGGTGTGCAGTCAAAGCCCTCTAACCTGACATATTGGAACAAGTTATTGACAGTAAAAAAATTGGAAATGGACACAGGAAGGATATTAGTAACGAGGGATATGGAAGTTCAACTGATATAAAATAAGCGTCTAAGGAGGGAATCAAAAGACACTAATTTGCAAGCACTTGGCTTACCCAACAGAGCCTTGTAACCAAGGGCAACGTCAAAATATAAACTTGTTTATACAGATTTATGGAGAAAGGTGGTGGAAGAGAATGAGCAGCATCCCTTCATAAAACAGCGAGAAACAATGCAGGAAAAATCCCAATTGCTTTGAGAAGGGCCACCAAGAGACCAGGCGGCAGGACACAAATCACAGCAATGCAGTCGGAGAGCCCTGGCTCCCCATTCTAGCCCAGAGTCCGAGATGCTGTGATCAGTCACCTCTGGGTCGTTCGGCTCCCTCACTCCCCCCATTCAGTTATCTGCTCAGCCTCGTTCTTTCTGTGGCCTCCCCAGCATCTCTAGATTCCTCTGGCACAGCCTCCAGCCTGGACCAGTCCCTCAGGACCTCTCTGCTGGACTGGAAATCTAGTGTCTCCAAAGACCTCCTTTAATGAGTTGCTCTGGTCTCTTCTTCCAGGCTTCAAAGTCTAGCTTCTCATTGCCTGAGTACCAACCCTCACCCCCCACTCAGTGCTCTCCACAACCTGGATGCAGCCCACTTTTCTAGACTTATTTCATATCACTTTAATTACATCACTTCACTTCATCCTAGAAAATGGGCTGTTCCCCAGCTTCTGCTCCATCCATCCTGGGATGGATTTCCCCCCATCCAAGGTCTCTCTTCCCTTTTGATATCTGGAGTCCCTCCAAAAAGCCCCTTCTTCCAAGAAGCCTTCCTTAATCAGCTGGAAAAGATGGCTCCCTCTCCTGATTTCTCCCAGCACTTTTCTGGATCTTCCTTTTGCATTGTTTTTCAGGTCATGGGACAGGTATTTGTGCTCGTATCTTCTGTATTTGGTTAGATTGTGAGATCCTTCAAGACTTAGTTCTGTCTCATTTCTACTTTGTGTCTCTGGTACATCACGCTCCGCAGATGGTTAGAGAGCACCGAGTCAGTGAAATTGGAATTAAAATTGTTTGATTGTTCTTCTGATCAGGCATTCTTAACCTGGGGCCCATGGTGAGATTTCAGGGGGTCCGTGAATGTGGCAGGGAAAAACTGCAGCTTTATTTTCACTGACCTGGAACTGAAATCGAGCATTTCCTTTGATCATGAACACAGGCAACAAACAGTTCTAAGGGGGGACCCACTGGCGTCACCAGTGCGCAAGACGTGTCAATGAAACACAAAAAAGAAATGAAGAGTTTCTGCTCTGCCTCATGCTCTCGAATATCTGGTGTCCCAATGGGAGCTTCTCTCTCGCCTCCCATGAGCCCCTCTGACAATCAATTCTGGGTCTGCCGTCCCTAAATCACGGATTTTAGCAACGATGGATATGGAAGTTCAACTGATATAAAATAAGCGTCTAAGGAGGGAATCAAAAGACACTAATTTGCAAGCACTTGGCTTACCCAACAGAGCCTTGTAACCAAGTGGCCCCAAGGGGCCACTTTAAAACTCTCCCAGTTGTCTAGTAGGCTGATGTTTGGGGGCTGAAAGGAGAAGCCCAAGATGTGAGGATCATAAATGAAGATCGAAGCCTTTAATCTTGGCTTTGAAAAGTGTTGCAGATGAATGGTACTCTAGATAAAGATGGGACAGGTGAAGGGACCTGTACTCCTGCGCCATTGGAGGCTGCTGTCCTCATGCTGGAAGGAGACTGAACAACATCCCTGTGCTAGGGTCAAGGTCAAGGGCCAGACTGTGGTTGGAAGACCCTGCCACAGGGAGCCCGTCCAGACTTGTGCTCTCTGAGGACCGAGTTAAGGGATTGAAAAGGAAAAGACTGAGAGGAAGGATATGGCTACTGAAGGTCAGTCATATGGAAGAAGCATAGATAATCCTTCTTGTGTCAAAGCAAAGTCTTGGAAACAACAGGTATAAGTTTCAGGGGCCCTCCCCCAAGGGGGTGTGCTGACATCCATGGCCCCTGCCCCCCAGGCTACTGTGATGATTAAATGAGATGGTGTTTGTGAAGCGCTTCACAGCCCCAAGTAAATCTGTCTGTTCCTAAATATAAAGACAAAGAGGTCTTCCTGTTATTTTCTTGTCTTGCTTGTTTTTGATGGAGGGCAGAGCCCATGATAAATCCTTATTTCTCTGTTATTCTATCCCAGGAATATATCTTTGTAGTTAAGTCTTCTTCACACAAATCAATATTCTTAGAAATATTTTTTCTCGGCAATGTGAATTGCACAAGCGGTACATTTAAAATGGTGTCTCTAATTCTTTTTGTGTGTCACGGACCTCCTGGGCAGACAGCCTGGTGACCCCCTTGGACTCCTGTCTCAGAATAATGTTTTTAAATGCATAAAATCAGATCTGAAGATTGCAAAGAAAAGCAAAAGTTAGTGGGGAAAAAGGCTTTCCCCCCCCTTTTTTATCCATGTTCTCAAACCTCCTGAAATCTATTGTTAAACCCCAAGAAGTCCATAGACCCTCAGTAAAAAGCCTCTGCTTTAAACAACCCCTCTGGTGGGGATCCCACTGGGCACAATCCCCCCTCTCTAATGTGTCCATTTTCTAAGTTCAGCTTTTTTACATTTTCCATTAGATTTTTCCCAGTAGGTCATACCCCCGTAGACATACACGCACTATGTGTACAACAAGGCTGAACCCACAGGGCTACTCGGCACTGAACCTGATGAGAAGAGCGTTTCAGACTCAGAAAACAAGCACCCTTTTAATTGAAATTTATATTTTAGCAACTACCTAGGAGACGAAAATGGCAGTCGAGTCTGCATTTTCTCAAAGATCTGGCTGGCCTTTTCTCTTATAGACGTTAAGGAAATTGGGCTTGGAAATTAAGGAAGCTCAGCAATATGTGTCTGAGTGAGTCAGCATCGACAAGCAGAAAAGGGTTTTTAAAAAGGGAAAAGCTTCCTCATAGCTACTCTTGGGAACAAAGTCAGGTATACTTCAGTCAAAAATAGACAATCTTTTAAAAATTGAGGACCTACTACGTGCTAGTCAAAACTACCGGAGTCCATATGGTCACCGAGACAGACTGCAGCAGAAGAAGAAGTCCGAGAGGCTCGGGAAGATGCCCAGAGACCCTAGGGAGAGGAAGCAGGGCAGAAGTCTGGGAGAGTCACGTAGGAGGGAAGCCAGGAGAAAGCCACATTTGGAAGCCAGGACGGAAGGATGATGCCGAGGCTGTGGGAAGGACCAGGAAGGTGGGTCCCCAGAGAAGGCCCCCGACTTGGCAGCTAAGGGACCATCGGTGACCTCTGAGATGGCAGCTTCAGCCAAGTCACCGGACCCGAAGATGGATTGCCAGGAACTTCAGGGAAGTGGGGGCTGAGGGTAGACGGGGCTTTCTAGCAGCACAGCAGTGGAAGTGAGGAGAGAGAGAGAAAGCTATTGTGAGGGATGGCAAGATGGAGGGCAGGACAGGGCAGTATGGATGACCCAACGGGGAGGAGATTAGAGATGGAACACCCAGAGGGTTGGTCAAGAAACATTCTCCCAAGAGGTAAGAGGGCAGGGACTCAAGGGCCCAAGTCAAGGCCAGACTGATGGAGGAGGGGGCAGCTTTATCCTTGGAGAGGGAAGCAAAGGTGGGGCCGGGGGAAGAAGCAGAAGTGGGGACCATGGGCCGGGAGGGAGGGAGCTCCCAAATGGGAACTGCAATCATCTTAGGAGACCTGGGTGGCTGTCTGCTGAGGGGGATGGGCTGGGGGAGTACAGCGCAGGTGGGATAAGGAGCACCCAGAGGTAAAGAAAAAACTCAGGGTCAAATGGCAGGAATCAGTCCCAGCCCATGTGATTTGGGGACTTCCTCCAGCAGTAGTTAGCTGCTACGAGAACTGTCATTACTGTGGGAGGAGTCTGTCCTTGGGAGTCCCCAGGTCCAGATGTCCACAGCTGGCCCTGCCAGGAGCCATGTGCTTTGGACTTAGTTGTTTCTCCAATGGCAACACTCACTCTTTCAACACAAAAACGTTTTCTTTTTCTCTTCTTTCTTTCTTTTCTTTCTTTCTTTCTTT
>JAJPUD010000994.1:187087-199949 GCA_023553655.1 Myrmecobius fasciatus | reverse complement strand
GACCTTCCCTACATTCTGGTAACATGGACTCAAAGCTCCACACTGTTCCAGGTCTGGCAGTGAGAAACCGCAGTGATGTAGTGCCTGTAACCTTTTGAGTTAAGCTTGCCATTTAAAATTTATTACCAAACTAATTACAATAAACTGCGGAGTGAGGAGCTCCTAGGAAACCTCAACACACTTAATCTCTGGCATTAAAATAATCAAGCTTAGAACAATCTCATTTACTCAGCTCTAATAGCTTTTCCTTTCTTGCCGTCGACAAATAAAACGTATAAGCCTTGTCCAAATCAATTTGCTGCCTGACGTGGATTAGACGTGCAGAAAGGGAACAAGGCCCCTGCCTTTCCATGGCGCCTTTAATCGCCCCGGCCCCCGCCTGCTCCTGCTGCAGGAAAGACTCTCACGGAGGCTCACGGAGCTGCAGAGGACCTCGGGAAAGCGGCAGGAGCTTCTATGGCGACCTGGCTGAAGGCCCATCCAGCCTCTAGTTAAATGCACCACCGGAGGGAGGCCCTTATGCCCCGCTCCAGGAAAGCCTCCCAGCACGTCCCCACGAACCCCTGCAAGTCCCGGCCGCCCCGTCCCCTCCTCCTTCCCGAGCCCATCTCTCCAAGTTGCCATCTGGCCCAGCTGCGTTGCTTTCAGCCGTCACCCCGGGCGGCCGCAACCTCTCCTAATCCGGGTTCCATCGCCCAGTGCTGGCGGCTCCTTCCCACCCAAAAACTCAAGCCCGCGCTTTCTCTCTCCAGCCCCCAACCAGGTAACAAAGCTCGGCGGGCTCTTCCAGGACGTCTCCGGGACGGCGGTGGCCCGGGCTCTTCCAGGACATCACCGCGATGGCCTGGGCTCTTCCAGGATGTCTCCGGACGGCGGTGGCGCGGGCTCTTCCAGGACGTCGCCGGATGGCGGTGGCCTGGGCTCTTTGGCCTTCGAGAGCGGCTTGGAGCCCACCCACTTGTGCTGTGGGCCGGCGCACTTTCCAACAGAAGGGCCCGAGAGAGGCAGGCTGTCCGGCGCCTCCCTGAGCTCCGCACCCACCAGTCCTCCTGCCTCCCTTTCGCGCCCCGCCATCCTGAAGGGAAGTCAGGGGAGCCCGCGATGGCTTTCATTGATCACCGCGTTCATCCAAGAGCTTAGGACCGTCCTTTGAATGATGGGCCCTCAGATCTTGCCAGGGAGCGCCACCATCCTTATGGGCCTGTCGTGCCCACCTTTGGAAAGCTGGGGCACCGTGTGCCCAACTCCAGGCCCCCGTACATCACCGGGGTGCCATTGTCCACCCTGGGATGACCCGGCTCCGGGCGCCTTTGGGGAAAGGAGCTGGCTCTCTTTTATTGTCTTCCTTTCCCTCAGAACATTGCCCTTCCTGAAGACTGAGCCCAGGAGCAATCGAGAGATTTTTCCGTCTCCTCCCTTCCTTGTTCACCTCTGAACTCCCTTAATACTCATTTTCCCCCCGCTCTCAGGCTGGCATCAGGAGGTTCTGAGGAGCGGGTTCGAGGTCACGGACAGCCACCAGCTTTGCCCGGGGGGACTCGGGCCAGGCCAGGGGTCTGGATCTCTTTGAAACGCCCTGAATGCCCAAGGAGGCAGCTCTAGCCTAGAGCAGAGCGGAGTCTTCCTCACTGAATGCTAAGGCCTGAAGAAGGCCAGGAGGCAGCCTCAGGGCTCCCCAGCCCACCGGGCTGCTGCAGGAGGCTCAAGCAGGGAGAATGAAGCCTAAGAAGGCATAATGCTAGGGTCAGATGTTCCTGGGCTTGGGCTGCAAGGGACCTAAGAGTCCAAACCCTTTCCTCTGACGGATGAGGAAACTGAGGCCCAGGATGAACTATCCAAGGCCATCTGTGTGTGTGTGTGTGGGGGAAGATTCTGCTTGAAACTCAGGGGTGCCCTGGCCAGAGCACCGGGCTTGGAGACCATTGGGCCTGAGTTCAAATCCACCCCCAGATACTAACTGTATGGCCCTAGGCAAATCACCTGACCCCTCTGTCTTAGTATCTTTACCTAAAAATGGGGATAAAAATGTACTTAGACCATAAGGTTGTGACAAGGACCGAATGAGATCATTCTGTACTTAAGGCAGTGCCCGGCGCATAGTAGGTGCTTAATTGTGCTCTTCCCCCCCAGATCCAGCCCCCTACTATTGGTGCTACTCCACCTTCCTCAAATCCCCAAGACAGAACCCACCTGGCCAACCTCCTTAATAAAGTTCCTTCAGCTTCCTCAGGGCTCCTCCTTTCAGAAGATTGGAGACTAGGACTTTCAGGAAGTGATTCCCCACCCCCCACCAGAATTTATGTCCATTCATTAGAAAAAGATACAATTAATCATTTGATGAGCTCCCCGAGGGCCGGGATGGAGGGATGCACTTTTGGGTCTTTGGTCCAGTGAACCAGCACAGCTTCCCATGGGTTAATGAATTGGAATAGGGCTTCAGAAAGGGTTAAATCATGAGATCATGTCGTAAGAGCTAAAATGTTCCCCGGGAGCCCATTTCTTCCAACTCATTAATTTGCAGATAGGGAAACTGAGGCTCAGAGAGGCAAGATGACTAGCCCAGAATCACATAGTTCATAGTGGACATTGAACACTCTCCTCTAGCCACTACATCACATGAATCCAGAGCTGCTTGGGGCGCTAGGTGAACAGAATCCATAGGACTCCTCATCTTCTGGAGTTAAATCTGGCCTCAGGCACTTCCTAGCTTTGCGACCCTGGACAAGTCCCTTCCCCCGTTTGCCTCGGTTTCCTCATGTGTAAAAACGAGCTGGAGAAAGAAACGTGTCTTTGCCGGGAAGACCACAAATGGGTCATAAGGAGTCAGACATGACTCAGACTGACTGAACAGCAACCATGTGCCTCTGGGCTCTTTCAAAGAGCCCTTGGAAAGGAGTTAGTCAGCCCTTTGAGGGCAGAACAGCTCAGCTCATGAATCAGCTCAGAAAAGGGGCCATCTGTCATGTCGAGGGGCTGCTGGGGGGGAGGGCCCACTCTGCAGGGATGACTTCTTAGTGGATGATGTCGCCCAGGATCCTCCTGTACTTGGAAATTCCCACACAGTCCCCTTCTCTCCCCCTAACCGTCTCCAATGGAGAGGGATGCACCCCACAGCCCAGGAAATTCAGACGGCTTTGTACACTTTCAGTCCCCGAGAACGGGCCGCTAACGGCTCCCAGTGGGAGCCTGGGACTCTGACGTCCCAAACGACAAGAAATGCAGATCGGGGAATTCATTATCCGGGCCAGGGGGAGCACAGACATCAAAGGGGGGGGGTCTGCGCCCTGCCGTGTCCAGGGGCTGCCCGCTTTAGGCCTAAAGTTAAAGGAGAAGCTCTCTTTGGGGCTTGAGGGCTGGAAGAGACCTCTCCACCCCTCCTCCCCAGGCCCCTAGTTTTAATAATTAGCAATAAATGATGAAATAAGTAATCCTTATTTGTAATACTTGGTATTATTAGAAATAAGTAATACTTGGTAAGGTCACAGAGGAGGCATCAGAGACAGAATTAGAGCCCAGACCCTGTTACTTCGCTCTTTCCTGCTCCCATCCTCAGGAATAAGCCCCCCGTCTCCCCAAAATTACTTCTGATTTGTTTTCCAGATTGTGAGCTAGCCCCCAAGTTGCCGCCTCTCAGATGGCACCGCAACCTGCTCTGGGGGAGGGAGATCCCCATACCAGAGGGGTGGCAGATTAGCCTCCAGCCTAAACCCTGCCAGACCCCCACATTTCATAGGCGTTTAAAGCTCTCTCCCAATGCCCCACACGGCCATTCTCTCTGAGAGCAGAACGGTTCACATTTTAGCCTGGCGCCAGCTTTGGGGTGAAAGTCATGCTCTGGCTGCCCGCACTGATTCAGAACCTCACTCCTTGTCTGTCGGTCCACATCCATGTCTGAGTCTTTTACAATAAGAGCTCACGTGCCTGGGTATACTTAAGTCATTCCCTCCCTCAGAAATAGTCAGTGGCTCCCTATTGCTTCCAGGACAAGTCACATGGCTGGGCCTGGCTTCTGAGACCCTCTGCAATCAAGTCTCATTTTTTACAGCTTCTTCTCAGGTTCCCTACTTCTACTCTTGTCCTAATTTCTTCCTGCCCTCCCAGCACATCGTTCCCCAGGTTCTGAACTGTGATTCCCGTCCCACTCACCCCAACACAAACACAGAGTCCTTCATCCCCCTCCTCTAAGCACTGGTCCCTCCCTCCTTGATTACATATTGCCGGTCTATCCCATTTGTCCTATAGCAGCTACCCCACCGTGTGGAGTTCTAGTCACCCTTCCTCTGCAAGCCTCCTGAGGACAGGACATTATTTTGCTTTTCTTTTATGGTTATATATCTTGAAGATTTTCTTCTGTTTTTAATATAAACTTGACAAACATCAACCAACATTTGCATATTCAAAAAATAGAAAAAGATGAAGCTATAAATCCCAAATTATGTACAGCTTGTTTGTAGAGACTCATTTTTACTACACAAGTACTAAGAAGGTCCTGTTTGTCTGGATACTTTTCTGAACTTCCTTTCCTTTATTTTCAATTTTTTTTTTCATTGTTGAGCTTTTCTTTTCTTTTCTTTTCTTTTCTTTTTTTTTGTTGCTACCACCCCACTTTTCACTTTTTCTTCTCTCCATCACAATTCCATATCTTGCAAAAAACCCGAAAGAAAACCCAAACCTCCCTTTTAACAAACAAGCACAGTTGACCAAAATAAAAGCATCTATTGGTCCTATCTAAAAATGTAAGTCTCATTCTGCGCCACCTCATGCCTGCTTTTCTGATAAAACTGGGAGCATTGGTTTTTTGAAAGTCAGGACATTCACTCCATTGATTTCCAAGTTGTTTTTTTGTTCACTGTTGCTGGTGTTTAAACTGCCCTCCTGCTAGCATCAGTTAATCCAGACATAAGGCACTGGCTTTTTCTTATCTGGACATTTTATTTGCTAGGAGGGGCAGGAAAAGGAACTTTTTGTGGAATTAAGAGAAAAATGAAACTTCAGGTAAAAATTCTGAGAGGACCAGGAAGAGAACCACCTCCCTCTAAGGCAGCTGTAGATACCAAGGGCTGCAGAGCATTGTTTTCCAACATCTAAGTTGAATATAACTATTTTTTATGGTGCTGATAGCTAAACCAGGTAGGGTGAAAACAGAGAAAGAAAACTATAGACCCATTTCCCTAGTGAATATTGATGCAAAAATTTTAAATAAGATTTTAGCAACGAGATTACAGAAAGTCATCCCCAGGATAGTACACTATGACCAAGTAGGATTTATACCAGGGATGCAGGGCTGGTTCAACATTAGGAAACTATCAGCGCAATCAATTATATTAATAACCAAACTAACAAAAACCATGTGATTATCTCAATAGATGCAGAAAAAGCATCTGATAAAATCCAACATCCATTCCTATTAAAAACACCAGAGAGTATAGGAATAAATGGGCTTTTCCTTAAAATGATCAGTAGCATCTATTTAAAACCATCAGCAAGCATCATATGTAATGGAGACAAACTAAAACCATTCCCAATAAGATCAGGAGCAAAACAATGCTGCCCACTGCCACCGTTATTATTTAATATTGTATTAGAAATGTTAGCTTTGGCAATAAAAGAAGAAAAAGAGATAAAAGGAATCAGAGTAGGTAGTGAAGAAACCAAATTACCACTCTTTGCAGATGACATGATGGTCTACTTAGAGAACCCTAGAGACTCAACTAAAAAACTACTAGAAACAATTCACAACTTTAGCAAAGTGGCAGGATTCAAAATTAATCCACATAAATCATCAGCATTTTTATATATTACCAACAAAGTTCAGCAGCAAGAGATACAAAAAGAAATTCCATTCCAAATAACAGATGATAGGATGAAATATTTGGCAATCTATCTGCCAAGGAAAAGTCAGAAACTATACGAACTAAATTACAAAACACTTTCCACACAAATAAAATCAGACCTAGTCAATTGGAAAACATGAAGTGCTCATGGGTAGGCAGAGCGAACATAATAAAAATGTCAATACTACCCAAACTAATCTACTTATTTAGTGCCATACCAATCAAACTCCCAAGAAATTATCTTACAAATCTAGAAAAAATAGTAGCAAAGTTCATTTGGAAGAACAAAAGGTCAAGAATTTCAAGGGAATTAATGAAAAAAAAAAGGCAGATGAAGGTGGCCTTGCTGTACCAGATCTAAAACTATGAATATAACTATTTTCAGTATTTTGGAGTTGATTGCTAGAAACTCCAAGTGAAAGACCTCTTTTAGGGCAAGAGATATTGTACAATATATATTTGTGTAGATTTGGGGTTTCTCCATCTAAATAAGAGTGCTCTACTCATGAAGACACTAATGTGAGTCATTAGAAGGCAGCAAATAATAAGCTGCATCAAGAGTTAGGTCCAAAGAAACCAAATGCAGGAAAAAGATCCGAGAAATGGATCCAGAAGCCAGGAGTCTTGGAACTGGAGCTGAGGAGAACTAAGAGGGAAGAGTGACTATGGATGAGGGGAACTGATCTGATTGGAGTCAAGCTCTACTGTTTGAAGGGACTTATTGGAGGAAAGGAAAGACCTCTGCCCTGGCTGAAGAGCTGGAGGCAGGGCTGCTGCCAGCTTGAGTTTGAAAGGAATGCTTTGAGGCCTTCCTCTGCTGCCCTTTACTGCCCTTTATGGCTCAAGAGGAGAAAACCTTGAACTTTCAGAGAGATCTGGAAAGGTCTGCAGAGCCAGAGTTTAAGGTGCGATGAAACTGGTTCGTGTTAGTTTATGGCTGCTCCCATGGCCCAAGACTACTAGAGAAGTAGTTTCCCTCCACAGTAGGAGAAGTTCAGGAGAGGAGGAGGCAGAGAGCGACACTCCGGGCTGTGCCCTAAAAGAGACCCTTCTGGGCTGTGGGCTGGAGTCCTGAGCTGCCCCGCCAACCTGCGTTTTCCTACTGGTTTCCCCACCCCCATGCCCTCCGTGACACCCTCGTGTGACTCAGATTTATGGGAGAGCTCTTGCTTTGATTACTCCGGCCTTTGTATTTTATTGAGTAAGTGTTAGGCTCTGATTAGTCTCATTCCTGCTATCTTGTTGTTTAAGACATGGTGGTGTCGTTGTTACTGATTTGTTTAAATGAGAATCTCACCCGTGGGGGCTTGAGAGTTGTAGCTATGCATGTCGATATGTAAGTCTCCCTGGATGACAGGGTCTCCCCTAGAACCCGAGCATGGCTGTTTCTACCTGAAGAACCCCCCTTTCCTGCCAGTGTGGTGGCAGATGGGGTAAGTCATCGCCAACCCAGGAAGGGAGAAACCTTGAAGAAAACGGGGTTGATACCTTGCCCCAATCTATGCCCCGCTCCCGGGGTCTTCCTTCCGCTTCTCTAACTCTCTCTTTTGTGCACTAGAATCTGACTTTTCAATGGGTGCCCACTGCCAGCTCTTGCTACCACAAAAAGCACTGCTACAAATAATTGTTACGTCCCTTGGTCCTTTTCTTGTCTTTGACCTCCTCGGGGGATGACCCTGGTAGGGTAATTCTTTTAGTCAAAAGACATGTTGAGTCAGGGATTTGGGGGGGGTCGTTGGAAATGGCTTTCCAGCCGGTCTGGACCAGTTCCGAGCTCCACGAGATCCTTGCTCAGAAATGTGACATTTCCCTTTTTGGTTCCCTTTGAGCTGTGTGTGTGTGTGTGAGGGTGTGTGTGTGAGTGTGAGTGTGTGTGTGTGTGTGTGTGTGTGTGACCCACATTTTAACTTCTGCCAAAAGGCTTTGATGTGGAACAAAGAGAATGGCCTTTTTTGGGGAATCTCTAGGAAGCTTACAAATGGTCTAAGGAAGATTGCCCAGGATGCCTCTGACATTAAGAAGAGAATGGACAGAAGAGAGTGGGCGAGCTGGAGCAAATGGAGAGCGGGGAGGCGTGAAGGAGATGGAGAAGACCCTCCTGAGAGAGGAGGGCCGGCCAGGGGCCCTACTGTGACCAGGGGAGCTGGGCCAGGGGCTGCAGCCCCAGGAGAAGAGTCCGTGCTGACCTGCTGGGAGCCTGCTCTGGTTCCTGTGTCCTTTGCCTGGTTCCCTCCTCTGTTATGGCCAATTTTGATGCCATTTGGCCACCCCAAAGCCAGCTGTGTAGCTGGCTGCTGTATACCAGGACAACACAAAAAGAGACAGGGCAGGAGGAGAGCTGGACACAGAAGTGAAGGAAGAGTAGCCGGCAGATCCCCTGCCCCCATTATCAAAGCCCAGAGCTTTTACCGGGGATTTATGGGAGAATGTGAACAAGAGCTGCAGAAGATGTAGGGTACTGGGGGGCTGTAATTTGCCCTGGCAAATGGCCTGTGCCCGCTGATTGAGATATTAAAGTCTCTGCTAATATCACAGTGCTTGGAGTATGAAGAGCAGAAGTTCTCATTGTGGCTCTAAGAGATTAAAAACACTGTTATTTATGCTTTGCTTTTGAAAGGCAAGAGCCTGGACATGGATCCCGACTGAAGCCCTTTTTATAGTGTCTATGATATAAAATAGAACTCATCGCTGAATTTAGTCAGAAACAAAAATCAGGCGGTAATCGCACTGCCCATCAAATTGAGGAAAGAGCACTCACCTATTAGCAGATTAATGGCATTTCTTGCACAAAATAAAAGGCCGAGGAGAAGTGGAGTCATTACTATTCCATCGGCTTTGGGTGGAATTCTAGAGCTCCTCATCTGCAGAATTTATGGCCAAGAGAAAATGGCGGCTGAGGCTGCCTCTTGTGGCTTCAGGCAAGGAGCCACCACTCCTGGAGGGCCAGGGCCAGCTCTCAGGCACCTTCCAGCTCCTCCACTTGGGTATTCAAGATTTCTTAAATTTGAATTGGTCCAATGTTCCAATTCAGCCAAACAAACAGTTCAGTCGAAACCAGCACCCCACTTTGCTGGATCTTAACACAAGAAAGAAAGAAGGAAGGAAACAAGGAAGGAAGGAAGAAGAAAGAAAAGAAAGATGAGAAAAAAGGGGCAAAGAAAGAAGGAAAAGAAAAAAGAAAGAAATAAAGAAGAAAGGAAGGAAACAAGAAAGGAAAGAAGAAAGAAAAGAAAGATAAGAAAAAAGGAGCAAAGAAAGAAGGAAAAGAAAGAAAGAAAGAAAGAAAGAAGGAAGGAAGGAAGAAAAAGAAGGGCATTCGAGTGGCTCCAAAGTATTGGCTCCTCAGCTCCCTTACTGAGACTGTTCCTATGATGTGATGTCACACAGGTTTCTGCAAATTGAATTTGTCTCTCTGTCTCTGTCTGTCTGTCTGTCTCTCTGTCTCTGTCTGTCTGTCTGTCTCTGACAATTCAGTTAAGATGGCTTGCCTTTGACGAGTAAGAAACGCCGTGATCACAATTTGGTTCATTGTCGGGCCGTGGGCCATTTTTCTGAGAATGAGAACCCGACAATTTAAGGACAAGGGCATTTTTTTTTCCTATTGCACGGGGATAAGAACAGGCAGAGAAATGTTTTGGGACCAGAGTTGAAAGAGGTTTGAGTTAGGAGGGAGAGGTAAATTGGCCATTGCTCCTATGCCGGAGCTCGCTCCCTTTTGGGACACTATAAGCCCAGACGGCCAGCGGTGGGCCAGCCTGGCACGCTGGGCGCATTACGCATCCGGGGCCCGAGCTCACGGTGCAATGGCCGGCCCCCAGGGAAGCAGCAAAGCGCCTTCCTTACTTGGTCCTCGAAGGAGATGGCCTGCGCCACGTCCCGGGGAAAGCCGTCGATCACGATGCCCTCTTCGTCGGGCATTTGCATCAGCTTCTGCTTTATCTCCGTGATGGTGGTTTCCTGGGGGAAGAGAAGGGAGCTTTAGGCTGGTGGGTCGGGCAGGGGAGAGGGGCGCGGACCCAGGCCACGCCAAGGGGCTGCCCGTACCTGCGGGGCCAGTTCTCCCGTGGTGATGATTTTGGCGATGAGGCTCCATTTCCGGTTGCTGCTTGTGTTGTGGATCCTTTTCCTCAAGAGCTCTCCCACGGAAACGTACTCAAACCCGAAGCGCTCGGCTATTTTCAAGCTCTGCGTTCCCTTCCCGCTGCCTGGGCCACCTGTTAGGGAAGAAGCAAGGGCAGGGGATCTGCCGTCACAACGCCCAAGACGGCCGTGGGACTTTTCAAAGAGTTCCAGGAAAAGGCACACCTGGGGTAGGGCAATAGGGCCTTTTGCCCAGGGTGCCGAAACTTAACCAGTACCCCAGATGAGCTCTCCCCGGGCACCAGAGTCTCTTTCCACAGGGACTCCAGTATTTATTTGTCTTAAAAAGTTCATCTGAGGGAACATCTCTGTATGGTCCTAGAGGTCAGGGACTGTTTGATTTTTGTCTGGGTGCCAAGTACATTACATGGTGACTGGCACAGGAGGCATTTAGTAAGTGCTTATTGATTGCCTAACTGATTGATTGCCGGCCTCAGGGGCACAAAAGGCTCAAAAAGGCTCCGGGAAAGGCTCTGGGCCACGGCTGCTTGATCAGTTCCATTTGCGGAATTGCCGGGAGGTCAGCATGCCCCTGAGTGCACATCCAATGCCAATGGGGCAAGGGCAGCGGTGGCCCACTCTGACCTTCTGTCCTAGATGAAAGCGCGAGATTCGGGATGCTCCATTGCCAGCCAGGAACTAGATCCATAAAGTGCACTCCAAAAAATCCTTTGGCACCTTTTATCAATCAAGGTGAGGAAAATAACCCCAAACCTTGATAGCTTTGCCCCGGAAAAAATGGGCAAACCAGCGTTCTGTGCTTCAGGGTCCCCACAAGCCAGAGTGGGGCATTCTATTATTTTGCCAACAAATCGGTGCCCACTTGGGGCTCACTAGATCTCTTGGGGCTGTTGGTTTTGAAGTTTTAGGATAAAATGGTGTGTGTGTGTGTGTGTGTGTGTGTGTGTGTGTGTGTGTGTGTGTTTGTGAGACAGACAGACAGACAGAGACACAGAGACAGAGAGAGACAGACAGAGACAGGAGAACTAGGAGCAATGGACAGAAGTAGGCAGCATAGCACAGTGGCTAGTGCACCGGACTTTTGCCAGCAAGACCAGAGTCCAAATCTCTCATTTGACACAAGCAAGCTGTGAGAGTCCAGGAAAGCTGGCAATTTCTCTCTACCTGTCTCCTTGTCTCTAAAAGGAGACAGAGGGAGACAGAGAGGCTTCTGGGAGGGGTTAGGGTCTGGCCGGGGGCTTCTTTGTCCCTGGGTGACTGCGTGTCCGGGACGTCATGGAGAGGATTGTTGTTCAGATGTGAATCAGCCGGGGTGATTTCTGCTGTTCCCCTCAGCTCTCAGAATGGGATTCCATGAACCCTTTTCCTGACCATCGAGGCCCTGAAAGGCTGTCCTTCGGCTCTTCTCCTGTGCCCTCCACCTTGCGATCTTTCTGAGTTTGAGGGGTGCAGGTGATCCCCCTAATTACCTCCGGAAAGTACTGACACATCTATGGAGTGAGCCGCTGTCTACACGCTGGAGTCCGGAGGAGTCAAGGACATTTCCCAAAGGAGGGAACAGTTACGGTTTCAAAGTGAAAGCCAGACCAAAAGAAAAAAGAGCCCTGGAAATGACCGTGAGCAAGTCCCCAACTCCCCTGGGACCTCGACTCTTATCTGTGAATGAGGGTGGGGGATGGAAGGTGTAGAGGCTGACTGGGGTCTTGGGTGCCTGGGAACAAGCTATGTATGATTAAAGTAAAGGAAACATTCCCTCCTTCACACACCCACACACACACACACTCACACACACGAGCAAGCACACGTGCACACACATGCACACAAGCAACCGACACAATTTTGGAGGGGGAAGCAATCGGGGGAATGGGCTCACAAAACCTTCAGAAAGCAATCTGATCTTCCCCATCCCTCCATACCACCACCAAGCACTCAGTAGTCCTCGGCAGAGCCTACCCTACCCCTTTCTCATTGCTGTGTCTGTCTCTGATGCTTCGCTGGGGGTCCTGGGAAGATTTTCTTCCTTAATTTCTACATCACTAGACTCTCAGCTTCAGAAAGCCAAGGCCTGCTTGGCCAGGATGAGGCCTTGTATTGGGTAAAGTGGAGGATATGCTCATTAAACTGAACAGAGCTGAATGGAGATGCATCCACAAACCAAGAAGATGCTGCTTAAACCTGGACCTTCTCTGAATTCAGTGACTTCTGGTGTCCCCCTCAATTCCATCATGGGGGAATGGGGAGGGAACTTCAGACCTACTGGGTGCCAGGCCCTATTAAGGGCTTTATCAATATTCTCTCATTCAATTCTCACCATAACAATGTGAGAGAGGTTCTAAATCCTAGAAGAAATCCCCTTTACTCAGACATCATTCAATTTGTGCCCAGTATTCCTATAACTGAACAAGAATCATTTTTTTTGGGGGGGGGAACTTGGGGAAAAGAAACGGAGCCTTGTCGCATCCATGTTAGTGGGTAATTCTAAAACAGGGATGGAATCAGCCACAAATGCTTGTCAACCCTCCCCCTTCCCTACCCCTGGCGAAAAATCACAATCTTGAATTTCTCTCTTGTCAACTAAACCCTTTTGGTGTGGAACAGGTCTTATAATGCATTAGAACAGGTTTTGTAATGCATTAGAACAGGTCACTTATAATGCATTAGAACAGGTCTCTTATAATGTATTAGAACAGATCTTATAATGCATTAGAACTCTTGTAATGCATTAGAACAGGTCGTAATGCATTAGAACAGGTCTTGTAATGCATTAGAACAGGTCTTGTAATTCATTAGAACAGGTCTCTTATGATGCATTAGAATTCTTGGAATGCATTAGAACAGGTCTTGTAATGCATTAGAACAGGTCTCTTATAATGCATTAGAATTCTTGGAATGCATTAGAACAGGTCTTGTAATGCATTAGAACAGGT
>JAJPUD010000994.1:146764-170373 GCA_023553655.1 Myrmecobius fasciatus | reverse complement strand
AGAGAGAGAGAGAGAGAGAGAGAGAGAGAGAGAGAGAGAGAGAGAGAGAGAGAGAGAGAGAGAGAGAGAATTTAATTAGCTGCCTAGCTGAGCAGCGGCTGATGCTTTGGAATGGAGCAGGTGCTCTTTCTAGGCCTGGGGATGGAAGCAGCCTCAGAGAATGGCCCTGGGCCAGTCCCGGCCATTCGGCCACCGCATCAAAACTGGACAGAACCTCCTCAGTACCATGGAGCAGAGTCAAGGAACTGGAAGGAAATTTAGACTTCATCCAGTTCAATCTCTGCCCCCCCCCCCCACAGATGAAGAAACTAGGCCTAGAACATGGCCATAGAACCAGGAAATCTCTGGCAGGTCTTTGCTAATGTAGTTCTTCCACACTGTCCACTCTCTCCATACTTTGCTGCCTTTTTCTAGTCCAACCCATCTGTGGAAGAGAGACCCATTTAGTAAACACCTACTATGTGTCAGGTACTGTGCTAAGCACTTTGCAATTCTCATCCCATTTGGTCCTCTACAACATATCCTACAAGTGGTCATCGTGTCCGACGTTGCCATCTGCCACCGTTGAGGGACAACTCACTCCTTCGCAAGGCGGCTCGTTCCATTTGTGGATCATTCTCATTGATGGAAAGTTCTTTCCTTACAGCCGCTGCATAGCTCTTTTCAACTTTCTAGTTCAGTTCAATTCAACCACTTTTTAAAGCACCTACTATGTGCAATAAACTTTCCTAGGCACTACCCAAAGACAGTGTCCTCAGTGAGCTTACCTTCTGTTGGGAGAAGTATGCACACAATTAAGTACAAAAGATGTCTGGAAAGAGAGCGCATACATTTGTAAGTACTGCGCCAATTTCAAGGTATTCCCAATCACATAAAAGAATGCTCCACGTTACTAATAATAAGAGAAATACAATTAAATAAAACCCACCCTGAAGTTGCAGTTTATGCCCAGCGCATTAGCAAAAATGGGAATAGTCGATGTTGGAGGGTTGTGGGAAGAGGCATACAAGTGCATTGTTGGTGGAGTTGTGAATGAGTAACCATTTTAGAAAGCAACTTAGAATTATGAAATAAGTGATTAATATACCCATATACACTGACCCTGAGATTCCAGTCCCATATACACGGGAATATTTTTGTGGTAGTAAAGCATTGGAAACAAAGTCAATACCCATCAGTTGGTGAAAGGCTAAACAAGTAAGTCCATGTGGTCCACGAGTGCAATGGATTCTTAACAATCTGTAAGAAACAACAGATGGGATGAATCCAGAAAAGCCACCAAAGGTGAACATGATCTCGTTGGGGTGAATTAAACTAAGCCAAGAAAACACATATAGTGATTCCAACAGAGGAAATGAACCACAAAGACCACAAAATCACAAAATAATACAGAGTGAATGTGGCAGAATTACAAAGAACAAGATGACTCCAAAGACGCAAGGGGAAGAAGAAATCACCCCTCCCACAGTCCTTTGCAGGAGTGGCAAGTCCATGGGCCTGAGACGTTGCCTCTATTTTCAGGCCTTCTTAATGTGATCAGTTTTGCTCATTTTTTTCCTCTTCTTTATCTCGTATCTCCTAAAAATATTATTTGTTCCATGAGGTGGCATTTTGGATGCAGGTAGAAATTCTGGGAATATAAAAAAATAAAAGATATTAATAGAAACTGATTTCAAAATATGTCTGTGAACGGAGAGCTGGCTGAGGCTGGGCAATTGAAGGCTTGAATCTGTGCTCTAATCTAGCCTCCTTGTGTAGCCTGGGACAACTCACTTAGCCTGGTGACCCAGGCAGCTCAGAGAAAATGTCAGCTTACATCATTTAACCATTTCCTCTGGCAATAAAATCACAAGTCCAGTCTCTTTTCTGTTTCACAAAAAAATAGCCCTTTTTGCTCACTAATTCTTCAACTCGAATGTACTCCGGCACAGGCAGGACAGTGAACGCAGGGCTCTGGTCTCACTAGAGCTTAGTTGGGGAGGATAAGTGGATACAGCCACTAAGTCTTCTCTTCCCCAGACAAATATCCCTCGTTCTTCAGTTTATGCACGAATGGGATCTTAGGGCTTGGCAGCCCTTAAATTGCCCCACCTTGCAGGCTCTCCAGCTTCTCCATGCTCTTCCTCAAAGGGACTTCCCAGAGCTCAACACAACACTCCTGACACGGTGGGACCAGGGCAATGAAACCTGAATTACCTCCTTCCAGCTGGCACTAAGCCTCTCTTAAAAGCTGTATTTGCCTTTCGCTGGCAGGATCAGGAGGACTCCAGGCAATTAGGAACCATTTGATTTAGTGAAAGGAGTGGCACAGTCAATAAATCACGAATTCTGGAAACTGGTGAAAAAGAAAAACAAACCAGTCTTAGCTTCTTTTACCGTTTTGGGCTGTGCTGTGTGTGTGTGTGTGTGTGTGTGCTGTGTTTGTGAGTGTATGTATGTGTGCTCTGTGTTCCTACACCAGCCATTTAGTATAAGGATGGGAAGGGTGGAAACTCCTTTTTGCCTTCCTTCTTGTCCTTAGCCTGTCCCACTGACCAGCACATAGTAAGCACTTTGCTGACCAGCTAGCTTACGAATGGGCAGCTCTTTGTTGGGTTTCAATGGCCTGAGGAATATGTCTTTACCAACCATGGGCACCCCCTTTCTGTTCTTCTTGGCTCGGCTTGGAAGACCCCCAGTGACTGTTCAAACTGAGATCTTCTGTGACCTTCCTCACGAGGCTTCTTCTGTTCCTCAAGAACCACTAGGTCCCTTCATTATCTTGCATTTATCTCCTATAAATTTTGCTCACAGTAAGTCCATGTTGCCTTCTTCCAGAGAATGTAACTCATTAAGGGGAAAGATTGTTTCATTTTTGTATCTGTTTCTTCTTCTGCAGGTAGAACCACTGTTTCTCTTTTCCATAAGGGCTGAGGAGGTGGATTAGGG
Source organism: Myrmecobius fasciatus (assembly GCA_023553655.1). NCBI lineage: Eukaryota > Metazoa > Chordata > Mammalia > Dasyuromorphia > Myrmecobiidae > Myrmecobius > Myrmecobius fasciatus. The sequence goes on along the minus strand of JAJPUD010000994.1, from coordinate 167,445 downwards.
ATAGGATAGAAAAAGAAAAGTGAGTCATTGTTAAAAAAAAAAAATCAGACAATAGAATACAAGAAAGGCCAGGAAGAAGCATCAAGTAGAAGGTTGGCCTTAAAACTACTATATATCATGATTTTTTGAGATAAGCTACACAGAATAGAGATCTATAGTTTCATATACAGCCCCTCTTTTCTATTCTATCATTCATATGGAAATGCCCATTTTTATTTGATATTTGTTAAGCTTAGAAGAAAACTAATTTTTTTGAAAAGTAAAAAGCTAAACAATAAGGTCTTAATGCATTTTTATTGATTACTGTAAATATATATATATATCACATAGTAACACCTTATAAATTTGAAATTAGCAGTTTATAAGTTCCAACACTGTTAGTACTACCAACATGCATTATTGTAGACTCATCAGTCATAGTACCTTTCAGAAGCTGGATCACTCTTACTTGTGAATTTACAAAAAGATAAAAGCTTTCTGAGCTCATTTTGAACATTCTACCATACAGACATCTCCACAGCACTGTTGTCCCATTAGGAATTTTTAAGCATTTCTGGGGCTTCTTGCCCTTTCTTCTGATCGAGGAGGAAGTAGCCTCTGCTGGAAACAAATAGCCGAAGATGGCATTGAGCCGCCAATTACTGGTTTTCATGGGAATTCTGTCTAAATGAAGCAGGAAGATCAAATATGCCCAGGAACAATAGCATCAAGTTACGCCCAGAAAAACTAATTCTGGTCTTGTAAAACCTCCAAGATAATTTGTTCATTAAAGTAATTGTTTGCCCAGCACAGAGTCTTTGGGGGCCTCAGTTTGAAGAATTGTGGGAGTTCCCAGCACTGTGGTAGCAGGCTAGCAATTGGGTGGATAATTGGTTTTGCTGGAGCTGCTGTCCTGTTAACACCTTTAAAGTATTGCATAAAGAAACCAGGCAACTTTGTCTACATTTCCTGGCTGCTCCATTCACATCACCTTTAATCAGACCACCTCCTCTCCCACTTTGCCTTGGACCCCAGCCCTGGGTTCTTTGGCTTTGATGGATTAGCTTTATCTTATTCTGTAGGGGCCCTGCCTGGTGGCCCTTCCCTTGCCCCTCCATGGCATGCTTCAGCTCTTGAACCTCCTCTTCCAGTTCTCGCTTATGTATTGTCTTCCTTAATAAGAGCATAAATTCTCCAAAAGTGGGGACTGTTTTGCTTGTTTGTATTTGTATTAAAAGGGATTATTCAGTATCTTGCACATCTGTCTGTCTGTCTTTCTATCTATTCATTCTTCCATCCATTCATCCTTCCATCCATATCTTTTTTCCTTTCTTCCATTTATCCATCTCTCATTTCTCTCTCTCCATCCATCCATCTACCTATCTATCCATCCATCCATCTTTCCCTCCACCTCTCTCTTTTCCTTCCTCCTTCCCTCCCTCCCTCCCTCCCTTCCTTCCTTCCTTCCTTCCTTCCTTCCTTCCTTCCTTCCTTCCTTCCTTCCTTCCTTCCTTCCTTCCTTCCTTCCTTCCTTCCATCTCTCAACTCTATCTATCTGTCTGTCTGCCTATCCACCAATCCATCCATCCATCCATCCATCCATCCATCCATCCATCCATCCACCAACCCATCCATCCATCCATCCATCCATCCGTCTATCCATTCATCCATCCAACCACCCACCTATCTAGCAATGCTCCAGTATACTTGATGTTATTGTTAGCCAGCAGGAAACTCAGTGTTGAATGGCATTCAGTGAGAATGGCATGTAGACTGCACTCGGAGAGACAGAAGGCAGCACTGGATTAAATAATGGCCTTGGAGCCATTTGGAGGCTGTTCTGTGGCCCTGTTGGGGTTTTCTTGGTAAAGATCCTGAAGGGATTGGCCATTTCTTTTTCCAGCTCATTTTACAACTGAGGAAGCTGAGGCAAATAGGATGAAATGACTGATCCAGGATCACATAGCTACTATGTGTCAGGTCTATAATGACTTCAGGCCTGGAAAACTATGCACTGGACCACCAAACTGCCCCTTGGACTTTGGAGTTCAAAGAGCTGAGTTCAAATCCTGACCTTTCATCTTACAGCCTCTATGACTTTGTCCTTAATCTCCCTGGACCTTGGTTTCCTCATCTGTAAAAGGGAGTTGATCCCTCCAATTTTTGACCTATGCTCATCTGCATTAATGGCTTTCCTGATTACTCAGATGAATATGGCCTTTTCAGAAAGACTTTGCTCACTTTACCTTTGTAAACTAGGAAGGATGAGTACTCTTGCACCCATTTCCAAGGCTCCAAGGAGAGTAGGTGAGGGGACAAAGCCTGTCAAGGAGCAGGTGTCGGAACTGGGATCTTCTGCAGACTCACAACATGGGCCTGACAATTGTGTCTCACCCTGAGGAAAGAAACGAACCTTTTTGTTGAGAATCAAATACATTTTTGGTTACTTATTAGAGATGCTTCTCGAAGACTTGGGAAGGATCCCCCAAAGCCTCAGAAACGCTGAGACTCCCAAGGACGTTACGATGTTCTTGGCTCTTAGTGCGACAAGAGGTCTGGCCAACTCCGACCTTCCTTAATCTACCTGAAGGGGACAGGAGCTTAGAACAGGGGTTCCAGGTTAATTGGTACTCCCCCAGGTCCTGCCAGTCTAATTCCCTTTTGTGCAGTTGGTTCCTAGATCTCTATGTCTAGCCCTGGACCTTCCTTCCCCAAGCCTTGGGCTGCATCTCCAGCTTCCTCGTGGACTCTTGGAGCAGGATCCCTGAGAAGCACCCCAACTCGCCCCGTCACCCCAAGTATCCCCTGATGAAGTTCCCCCATGCGCACCCCCTTTCCAAGATTCCAAGTTCGGGTCCCTCCCTTTTCTCACTCTCCTTGATGACTTTTGTGTCTCAGGCTTGTTTCCTTGAGCGAGGCTCTCCCCTGTCTCCCCACCATGCCCCTGCTCCAGCAGCTCCAGAGCTTCCCAGCGCCTCTAGGATGGAGCAGAAGCTTCTCCCTCCTCCTCCGCCTGGCCCCAGCCCGACTCCATCTGTCCACGCTCCAGACTTTCTGCTCCTCACACACAGCTCTCCCGTTCTCGTCTGCCCCTTTCGGCTGCTTCTGCCTTTGCTTGGACTTCCTCCATCCCCCAGCCTCTGACAACGTGTTCTCTTCAATCCTGCGGCAATGACACATACGCTGCCTTTTCCGAGCTGTTCTCCCATTTGTGTCCCCTTCCCCCCGTCCCTATTTTGGAAAGATGCCCTATACTTGATTGTGTGTCTCACCCAGTGGAAGTAAGCTCCCGGAAGGCAGGACAATTTAATGCTTTGCCTTTGTAGCCCTCGTGCTAAGTATACAGTGGAGTTTAATAATTGCTTCCTCTTTGGTTGAGCACTTGGAAGCACTAGTGACTTCTGAATTTCAGAAATAAATATTAAATGTCCCTTTCTTTCTGCATTAAACATTCCCAGGCCCATGGACGGGACACTCCCTCCTCATGAGCTTGAAAAGGGCACCTTAGCATCCTGCCATTTCAGAGTGTGGGTACCACAGCAGCGCCCCGGAGTATGAAAGGAGTGACCTTTGAACCTCGAGCCCAGCATTAACTGGGGCAAGAATTTATCCAATATCATTGCTGTCTTTGGACGTGAACTTGGTCAGAGGGCTGCTAATATTGGAACTGAACTAAATTGAGCCTTCTGTCCCCAGAGACAGAAGAGGGAGGGGGGGCAGGAGGAGGAGTGTTTGTACATTGGTTTTGGAGTTAATACTCCTTATAAAATCCAATCCTTGATAAGTGGACCTGGATTTCTTATTCCTGGCACCCAATGATGGGGGGCGGGGAGGGGACATAGCTGTAATACTTATGCTGTAAGCTTGGGCCCTCACAACTTGGGGTGTCCTAGAGCCCCTTGGGACAGGTAACAGTCTGCCTTTGGGAGAATGAGCCAGAAGTTGTCTCAGATGGGCTGCTATCTGCACCTTTGGAGATTGCAGATCCGTTGGGATGGTGGGGAAAGTCTCTGGACTTGCAAGTCCCATTAGCAGGAATTTAATCTACCCCCCCCCTTTATAGATGAAGAAAGGGAGGTACACAGAGAGGAAACCACTTGCCTGAGCTTGCACAGATGCTGAATAAAGCCAGGATGGAAGGCAAGCCCCTTACCAACCACTCAATTGCTCCTTCCATTGCACAATCCCGTGGTTCTGGACAGTTTTACAGCGGATGCTTAGAATGAGCGACGGCTTTTGAATCTTTCCCAATCCCAGAGAATCTATTAAAATGAAATGAAGGTATTCTTCTAGTCTGCTCTCGTGGAGCACACACAATATGTTCTAATGAATTGCATTGTTATTTGTATTATCCGGCCAAATAATCGTTCTAGGAGACACGGGCCAGAAATGTCTGAATCCTTTGTACACAAGAGCTTCACGCTGACCTTTTGCATATTTACCTTCTCCCTCCTCTCCGCCCCCAGCACATGTCTCATGCACAGCCCATTAGTGATTTAGAAATTAATCAGCCCAGGATGAGTAAAACAGAACATTTCCACCCCGGAAGATAACGTGTTGTTTCTGAGCATTCGGTCAAGAGTCACGTTGGTGGATTGTGGCTCATCCAACTTTCCAGAACTTAACATCTGCTACTGTTTTTGTCTTTTCCATTTGACTGTGATTATTTATTAATGACTCTAATGTAAGGGGGAGAAGGAGCAGTCTGCATTTCCAAGAGCATGCTCCTGGGTGCTTTGAGTTTGGTAACGTGGCTCCTTCCTTCATCCCCGTGGATTGCGTGTCCTCTGCAAGTTAGATTTTGTATACATTTTCTTTGTAGCCTTATGCATATGTGTATTTCCTCAGGACAATGCAAAAGCATCAAACGCTCATGGTAAATGCTCCGTGCAGAGTAGGAGCATAATAGGTGCTTGTTGGTGATGGGCCAGTAGACCTCCATCAGCACTTGTGACAGAGAGAGTCATTGCCCTGGAGCAAACCTGGGGACCAGCTTCTCTGAATCCAACCCTGTTGCTCCATGGATATGAGCTTCTATTTAAACTCCATTCGTTGGGTGTGTCAGCGTGTTGCTCCTTTGGTCGTAGCCATCGAGGGTCACTTCCATGTTTTAATAAGTCAGCTTCAATGGAGAAGAATGGGTGACTGGTAGCCACGTGGCTCAGGATGTGGTGTGGGATGACAGCCATTCTTAATTAGAAGGTCGACTCCTTGAGGGCAGAAGACTTGCTTCTGTTTAGGGATCCTCAGCCTGGTCCCACCGGCTCCTAGTGTGTGCTCGGGAAGTTGAAGCGATCAAGGAATCCATTAATCCATAGGATTTATTTAGGGCTTTCTGGGCATCGGCCACTAGAAAGACAAGAAAAGGAACGAAGGCAGGCCACAGCTGACCTTCTCTTTGAGTTTTCTGTTGAATGGCCAGCTGCCAAATTGCTAAATTAGTTTGAACCTTTTAGATTATGCAAAAGAAGAACAATAATTGGGGGGTGGGTTTTAAAATGGTAAGCAGATATTTTTGCTAAGCGAAATAGCACAACTGCCTAATTTATTAGAACGTGTTCATTTAAAACGTTATTAGGAAATTCACAGCCATTACAATTGAACAATCCTTGTAGGGGCCCAAACCTTGCTTTCTCTGCCTGAAATTTTACTTAGGGGTGTAAGTGTTCAGGGAAGACTAGTACCTCTGGGGTGAGAGCTGCTTTCTATCTTTGGGGTCCTGATCCACCCGACTCTCACCTGTGACTCCAAGAAGCATGTGCAGTAGCCACAACCCAACAAACCACGTAGGCAGACCAGGTGAAGGGTAAGTGAGCGTCTCAAACCCATGGGTGACTTAGGGGAGCACGTGAAGACTTCCCCTGGCGAAATGGGTGGATGAGAACAATGTGTTCCAATGGCTAGGAAGGCAGCTGAGTTTGTAGTGCTTGCTCAGCCCCCAAAGCCACCAGGGTCATCCGCTGCATCTTGAGCCATCTCCGGTCATCTTGACTCTGTCCTGCCACCGGCCTGTGATGACTTGAGGACGGAGAGAGGCCGATGACTTTGTGTGACTCCGCCTCGCTTAAATCCAATTTACGTGTGACTCGAGACATCCCCCCCTCCACACCATTTTGCCACTTTCCCCCCATCTCAAAGTTCTGCGGCAAGCTAGTGACAAAGCAGCAGGTGTGGGCACCCTGGGAGCTGTAGTCACAGCCCTGCACCCAGGGGCCCAGGCAGACCTAAAGACGAACTGCTCTCGTTCCGAGAGCTCGGCCGGTCAGACATCCAAAGGGCGGTCCTGAGCCCCCCAAGGCCACAGTGAAGCCAGGGGAGGTTTTGCATCAAAACGAACACAGTGAACAAGCTTGTATGTCCCCCCCTCCCCAAGGAGGGAAAGGCAGGCTCATGACAGTGCGATGGTCACTTGTAATAAAATACCAGACTGCCATCGTCAGTGTGAGTGCTCCCACTGCGACACATCCCCAGGAGTCAAGGGAAGACTTTCTGAAGACCTGGAGACCCTCCTCATCGACGTGCCGAGTGGACAAGCCTCTGCTCTGGTGACTTCGTGCTAGGGTAGGCTCAGATGTGGCGGGGAGTCCTTGGGAGCAGGGAGATGGAGACAGCCACAGCATCTGTGGCTCATCTGTTCAGGGCACAAAGCGGGGCTCGTCCTGAGCCGAATGCTCGCGTTCGACAGAAGCACAAAGTCTCCTCGGAGAGCTCACGTCCGCAGACTGGAGCGCTTTTCTGAGGGGGCCGTCCCTTGCTAAGTTGGAGGGTGAGTTTGGCCGGCACGCAGCTGGCAAGAGCGGGGCAGAAAAGGAGCGGGCGGCTTCCTGAGACGCGGGCAGCAGCCAACGCCAAGACGGTTTGACGAAAATGAAGGGAAGATTCAGGAGTGGCGAAGCGAAAAACGAGAAGTCCACAGACCGACCAGCAGGACAGCCCATCCGTCCCTGGGAAGGTGGCGTCCGATTCCACCAAAAGTGAAGTGCCATCGAACCGGAGCGAGGAGAAAAGTAAGAGGGGAGACGAAGTCCCGTTTCATGCTGACTGTAACAGCCCAAAGCACTTTTATGACGCCCTAGGGCAAAGGCACACGGTGCTTCTCAACTCCTCAGTGCTGAGGGAGCCACCCCGGTGGCTCAGTGATCGGTGACAAGAACATGATCCCAGAGAGGGGGCCCGAGCACGTCCGGAGTGTTCTCAAGGCCGGCCGGATCAATGCTGAAGCCATGGACCGTTCACCTCAGGTTGAAGTCAATCCCTCTTACCTGAAGAGGAGCTTTGAATGCTCCTTTTAGGTGGCAAGGTGCCAGCTGCTGATCCTCTTCCTGCTGGCATTTACAAGGGGGGGGGAAGCCACTGCTCATTAAAGCTGACTGAAATTTTCTGAGTTATAGAGCAAGAGGAGGTTCAAGAAGTTCGGGGATGCTTCTATTGGCCATCTTTATAAAGGTAAAGGGAACGGATTGCCCCGCAACAATCTTGGGGTGTGTGTGAGTCTCTCCCTTAGTCACCGCTGGCAAGATTCTAGCCAGAGTCCTTCCCAAGGCTGATCCTTCCATGGAAGATGATTGTTTACCTGAGAGCCAGGGAGGCTTCCGAGGGGGCCCAGGCACAGTCACTACGACGCTTGCTGCCCCACGATTCCGGGAGAATTGCCAGGAGCACGACGGAGGTCTGCCCACAGTGTTTGTAGATCTGATCAAGGCCTTTGGTGCTTCGGTCACCAGGCCTTATGGGAAATTATGTCGGGATCTGGTTGCCTAGAGAAACCCATTGGTGCCATCCGTCACTTTTACCACAGCGCGCTTTCTTGGGCAGTGCTCTGGCACTCTGCCAGTTGCCAATGAAGCGTACAAGGCTCCCACGCTTGATGCTTGCCGCCATGCTGTCAGATGCCTTCCACAAGGACAAACCTGGAAGCCAGGTCGGCTACTGAGCCAATGGCAACTTCCCCTCAGGGAAGGGAGGGTGGCTCGGTGCCCCCGAAGCTGAGATGTAACAAAGAACCAATCAGTTCTCTGCCGCTCCCGCTCATTTGGGCCTAATGAAGAGCAGCAAGGATCTACCGGACCTCTGCCCCACGCCCCACACCCCACAACCCACGCCTCACGCCCCATGCCCCACGCCCTCCATTTGAGGAACCAGCAGTTACAGAGAAGGTTTGGAGGCTGCGGACACTCTCCAGGGATGTCCATCCTGACAACGGGCTGACACACATGCACAGCTGGCTCACTGTTGGGGAGGCTCTGAGGGAAAGTGGGGGAGAGCAGAGGGATTGGACCGACCCCAGACTGAAGGTCTCCAGAGCCGTTGTGCCCCCCTCTCTGCTGTGGCCTGTGAAATCCGGACAGAGCCGGCGCCGTGGCAGGAAACGGAGCTGCCTCCATGAGGGTTGTGTTAGGGTGATTTGGAAGATCTCCTGGCGGAGAAGGGGCCAGACCCGGAGGTCCTCTCAGACCCACAGAGCCGAGCTCTGCTGCAGAGAGCGCAGCTCCCGTGGGCCGCCGGGCTGTTCCCGTGCCAAAGGCACACTTGTCAGAAAGATTATCTTATGGAGAACTCGCTTGGGGCAAGCGCCACGGGGCGGTCGCAAAGAGTGAGCAAGGACCCCCTCGAGGGCACTCCATGGGAGATGCTGCCCAGGAGTGCCCGGCACAGCGGCCCTCATCAGAGAAGGGGCCGAGCTCTAGGGGCAAAGCAGCAAGAGCTCGGGAGATATGGAGATGGGCAAAGTTAGAGAAGCCCCCGAAATGCTGATGTCCCACCTGTGGCAGAGCGCTCGGGGCTCCTATCAGTCTGGTCCGATCAGCCAGCCTGACTCGTCCCACCTGTGGCAGAGCGCTCGGGGCTCCTATTGGTCCCATCAGCCAGCCTGACTTGAGTGTCACATGGTGATGCCATTTTGGTCCTCTCTGAGAATGAAGGACAGCCACCAACCCTGAAATAAAGCTTTCTGTGCCTTCAGTGGGAAGCCACTTCCAAACGCGCGAGTGGGGCAAGTAGAGGGGGTCTGGCTCCCTGTGGTCATCAGGTGACCCTTCTCTCCCTTGTGGCTGTCCCAGGTCTGTGACTTAGCAGACGCCCTTAGCATGTATCAAGTCTTGTGCACTGAATCAGGGGACACAACCAGAAAACGACACAGTGCCTGCTCTTGGGGATGCTCCCCTCCTAACCGGGGGCAATGGCACACATAGGAGGGTTTGGCTGAAGGGCTAATGGGGCCCTTAGGCCACAGGGATGGAGAAAAGAAGGCAAAGCATGATGGGATGGAGAAAAGGCAAAGCACAACGGGCTGGGCCCAGTGGCTTTTGTCTCACTGAGAAGATAATTGGTCCCGCATTAAAGCCGTGTGAGCTGACTGTCCATCCCAGAACTAGCTGGACGGCCATCTGAAAGAGCAAGCTGGGAGCAGATCCAGAGTCCCAGGCTTGCTCCCGTTGCCAGGACAGAATCGGAGAGCCAAATAAAGTCCTCTGTGGCACAAGCGCTCAGAAGCAAGTGAATTGGATTTGAGTGGGAGAGAGCTGGGCAAGGTCACCTGCCTCCCTCTCCCCTCCAGAGCCATCTGGGCCCAGCGGCCGGATGGAGGTCAGGACGACCGGAGATGGCCCTGGATGCAGTGGGAGACCTGGGCCCTTTTCAGCCAACAGAGGTAATGATCGTAGGGACAACAAGCAGCCGCTTCTTTCAGGTTAGAAGCAAATCCCGAAGCAGAGCTTCCACCATGGCTCCCTCCACCTCACAATGAAGGAAATCAGCAGGAACTTGAATTGGGAACGAGTCCCCTTTTCCCGTAAGGAGCCCCCTCCCAGACAGGGGAGTCCCGTACCAGGCTTGCACCCCTTTTGGATGTCCTCCGGAAGCTCCCTGTCCCTGCTTTCCTTTGGGTGAAAAGAGCTGTGGTTTGTCCTTCCAGCACGCCCTTCCCAGGGGCTCCTGCCTTCTGATTCCCGGCCTTCCCTGGTGGCCTTCCCGTGCCACGCCATGGCCAGGAGTCCCCTTCCTCCCGGCGCATCTCCGCCATCTCTAGGAGGTCAAATGTGCCTCTGTGGCTTGCGGTCTCCACATCACCTTGCCTGCTTCTTGTTCCCTGCATCCCATCCCCACATCATCTCCTGGGAATTCTGCCCTGCTATTTCCCTCAGTCCCATCCGGCTTAAGCCTGCATGCGGGCAGTTCTCTCCTCCGGCCTCCATTTTTAGCTTGATTCTCTTCCCCGAGATCCCAGACAAAAGTATCCTTCCTAGCTCTCCTTGGGCACCCTGTGGCCCTGCCTCGGGGAGTCCTGGCTCTCCTTCCTCGTTCACAGAGTCTTCTGAAGGCCGGGCTGGGCCGGGCGGGAGAAGGCTCAAGGCCGAGGCCTAGATCAGCCCCCTGCTTGTTTAAGGCAGCCCCTCGGGGTCTCCCTTGCTGTCTGAGGTAACTGTCTCCAAGCCGCTCCAGCTTTGAAACGAGGATCCAGCGCTGATCTTCCTAGAAACTCCGTCATCTTCAGCAGTCAGTGGGCTTCCTTCCTTAATGAGAGAACGCCCTTAAAATGAGCAGAAGCGGGCAATGAAGGTCTGCCAAGTCTTCCAGTGCCCCCTAAGGGCTGGGAGCCCGAAGGGAGAAGCAGCCGAGAGCCTGCTACTAAACAAGGGAGAGTTGGGCCAGAAATAGAACTGCATGAACTTCTAAATGGAGAGTGACGGATAGAGTCAGTGACAGAGACCACCTTTGACCTTAGGTCCCCCTGACTTCAGGGCCAGCACTCTGTACCAGTAATCCATACAAAAAGCAACCAAACGATCACACCCACTGCCCCGTATTTCTGCAGAAAGCACCAGCGTCGTGTCTGGTCTGCACCCAGGACGGCAGCGTGCACAAGGGGAAACCCCACATCCAAAGGAATGAATGCTAGTCCTGGAGAAGAGGCGACAGGAGTCTCCTCCCTTCCTTCTCTGGGGAGGTTGGGGACCGCCGCTGGGAAGGTCGCAGGCGGCCTCTGCTGTCGTGGGCTCGTTCTGAAGCTGCCTTTTCCCCTTTGACTTTTAAATCTTGTCACAGGGCCTGGCTTGCTAGGCGAGGATGGAGAAGGGACAGATTCAGGATGGAAGGTGATGTGAGAAAAATGGGCCCATAAAAATAATATCAAAAAGGAAATTATCCGGAAAAAAGAACTCATCAAGCAGGACATTGTAAAAAGTTGCCTACGTTGTATTTGGCCAAAGTCACCCAGCAGGGAAAGAAGAAGACTGCTTTTCCAACTTCAGAATTCAGAGATCAATAGGCCAGTGTGTGGGTTCTCTATCTGCCTGGGCACGATTTGGAGGGGCTCTTTGAGAGCTTCTCGGTGCCCCGCCACCCAGCTGGTGACGAGTCAGCCTCTCCGTACTTACCTGGGCTGGACAACAGGCCAGGGTCCCAGCCGGGCCAGCTCTCCCCACCCTGGCTTGCTGTTTGTCTCCACTGCCTCCTTCACCAAAGTTCCTGAGATGATGCGAGTATGATTGCCCAGGCAGGAGACTGCAAGCTACCCAGGCCTTCTCCACTTGGGCAGCTCCTCTCCAGGAGCCCTCCGCATGGAGGACATCTGGCGGTCTTCATTTTGTCTTGATCTTCATGTCGGCTTTATTCTTTTTTTTTAATTGACAGAGAAAATGAAAATAAAATACCACTGAACTCGATAAGGGGCATGAGAGCCTTCACTGATTCAATGAGCAAGCATTACGAAGTGCCCGTCTCTGGGCTTGGAGCCAGGGATACGAGGTCAAAGAAGGAAACAATCCCTACCAGTAATGTTAGAAAACAACCGACGTGGGTTTTTACAGCATAAAAGTGAATCAATACAAAACGTATTCAAATAGTTAAATCCAAAAATTGTCTAAGAGGGAGAGCACAGACCCTTGGTGCACTGGGGAAGCTTTGTGCAGAAGACGGCGCCCGAGCTGGGTTTTGAAAGAAGAAAGGGACTTTGAGAAGACAGGGAAGACAGAATACCTTCCGGGAGGGGGCACAGCTGGGGCAAAGGCTCGGCGAAGGGAGATGAAGCTCCACGTGTGATGAACAGCCCAGAGTTGTCTTCTCTTTCCTCCTGGAGGACAACTGACTGGGGAGTTTTCTGATGGCTCAGATGTAAATGCTCACATTCAATAGTCACTTGTCATGAACTGGTCGGAGCAGAAAGCCAAAGGGTGATAATGAACAGCCATGTCATCAGATCCATGGCTACAGAAAGCCCTTTGGCAGCTGGGGGGGGGGCTGTTGCAGTGGCAGAGTCGGGCATGGAGATAGATTAGATCTCCATCACAGTAATTCAGGTGATGGAGACCCAACCCACAATGAATGGGAAGAGGGAGAGTCTGAGGAGGGAACATCTGCAAGATGCTGCTGATTGGATGAGGTCGAGGGTGAAGGTGATGTCAACCCCAAGGCTATGAAGCTGGGCTCCTAAAGAACAGGGGTGACCCTGACAGCTATAGAGCAGTTAGGCAGAGTGGTAAGTATTTTGGGAGAGGGATGGTGAGCAATGTTGGACGTGTGGGATTGGAGATGTCTCTGGGACATCTGGCTTGGCGTTCATTGGGCAGCTGGTGACTTATGGCAGCTCAGAAGAGAGCCTGGGGCTGAGCACGGGCACCTGCACAGACGGCTCCTTAGCTCTCCAGGAAGTCACCCTGACAGATGAGCGTGGGTACCTGGACGGAGCCCCCCTTCTGAGGGCAGCACAAGTAGGAGCCGTCAGATTAAGCCAAGGCATCAGAGAGCCGTGGACTGGGAGTGAAGCTGAAGAGTTTGGTGGAAGCCCCAGAAGTGCTGAACGTGCTCCAGGGGGGCGAAGGAGCAGGAGTTCAGTGGGCGTCGGAGCCAAAAGTTCCGTTCAGATCAAACCCAGTTACTGCTACGGCCCCGGATTGCACTTTGAGAGACGCCTTCCTTGACGGCTAGGAGTGCTCTCAGCCCCTTCACCCGCCCAACAGTGGCAAGAACCACAGACTCTGTATGAAGAGGCTCTGGGTTCTGATCCTGGCACCTTGGGCCAGCTGCTCCGTTAGGGGTCTGTGTCCTGAAGGTTGGATTCAGGTCTCCCAAGGTTCTCCTAACTCCACGGCCTTGATTCCAAGTCAGGCAAACTTACTGGAAGGGAGTGAGAGCATGAAGAGATTGTAGCTTTTGGGACAGGGCTTCAGAGCTTTCTTCCCAAGAAGAACGAGATGGGAGGGTGGCTCAGTGATCTGGCCAATTTACCAACAGAGGAGACGGGTTCACTCTGGGGAGCCTCCTTCCCCAAAGTGGCAAGAGCGGACGATCAGGTGAGCCCCACCTGGCTCTAGAAGAAGGCCTGAAGGCACTCGCAGTCCTGGAAGGAAATCTGTGTGCCAGGAGTCTGGATGGCAGGCAGGGAGCCGGGCAAGGCCCTCCCTGTGCAGTTTCATGAGTTTATCAATGACTGGGATAAAAGCTGTGATCCAGTAAATTTGCAGGTGGGGCCTGGACAGAGCCAGGGCTCCAAAGGGTCTTTCCCAGGCTAAAGTGTTGGACCACACTTAATAATATGGTTCAGAAAAATCCCTTTCAAAGGAAGGTGAAGGATGTATGGCTAGGCAGCTGAAAACAATCCTGAGGTCTTAGGGGACTGCTGACTCAGTGTGAGTCAGGAGAGCGACCTGCTCTAACCATCTTCCAGGATCAGGTCAGGGTGGAGCAGGCGTGGAGAGCTGAAGGAGGCATTTTCAGGATCTGTAGAGCCAGCTGATCAAGTGGGGAAGTTAGTATTAAGCACAGTTGTTAACACCCTGCCAGTGGGCCAGCCTGCTCAATGGTGGGCAGAGAGGGGCATTCGGTGCTTCCAAGGAACCGATGTCAGCCAAAGCCGTGGCGCCTTATGGGGTACTTTAACGGTTCTGGCTCTCGTCAGAATGAACTTTAAGCAAAGCACTCGAAAGCAAGCTTTACTGCATTTTGCTCCGACAATGCCAAATTGTGCTGGGAAGAAAGTCTGGAGACGCCTGGAAGTTGTCAGGAAATGCTCCTCAAATCATCACCTGGAAATCATGGTCACTTGGTGGAAATCAACTGTCACTTGGTGATCAAGATAATAAATACATAATAAAGAAGTAAAGAATATAATAAAGAAAATAAATACATATATTATACATATAATAAAGAAAGAATATAAATATATCATAAAATATAATAAATGTAGAATAAAGAATATAATAAAGAAAACAAATATAATAAATATATAATAAAGAAAATAAATATAGTATAAATATAATAAAGAAAATAAATATGTAATAAAGAAATAAAGAAAATGAATATGTAATCAAGAAATAAAGAAAATAAATATATCATAAAATATAATAAAGAAAATAAATATAAATATGTAAGAAATTAAGAATATATTAAAGAAAACAAATATAATAAATATATAATAAAGAAAATAAATATAATAAATATATAATAAATAAAGAAAATAAATATATATATATTATAATATAATAGAGAAAATTAATGTCATAAAAATGTAATAAAGAAAATAAAAATAAATATATAATAAAGAAATAAAAATATAATAAAGAAAATAAATATATATATCATACATATAATAAAGGAAATAAATATATATAATAGTATACAGATAATAAAAAATAAATATATCATAAAATATAATAAAGAAAATAAATATGATAAATATATAATAAAGAAAACAAATATAATAAATATATAATAAAAATAAATACATATATTATAAATATAATAAAGAAAATAATATAATAAAGAAAAAATAAAGAACATAATAAATAAAGAAAAGAAATATATTATAAATATAATAAAGAAAACATATAGTATAAATATAATAATAAAGAATATAATAAATATGAAATAAACAGAGTAGATCATTTTAGCATATTTCTGGATTTATCGTTAATTCAAACTAGATCCAAGTGATCCAGGGACTGGCCCAAGTTAATGAGATAATCAAAGCCACCATGAAGGGAATTGGTTTAATCAAGAGCTTACCCACCTAATTTTCTTTTATTGTAAAAGATCATTTTGTGTCTGGGTTAGCACCCAAGTAGAAACTCCTTATTAAATATTAATTCACACCGTGGCACCTGAGAAGATGGTGCTTATGGCAAGATCATGAACGGTGAGGGGGCATGCAAGCCCTTTGTGGTACTGAGCTCCAGTACTGAGCGCCAACTCTCTGGGCTCCTGTTCAGAGGAGATTTGTAGGTAACACTGTGCAGCATAATGCAAGCGCCCACAGTGTGCCAGGCCCCAGGGCAAGGGCTTTACAGAACAGAGGGATGCCCAAGGCCACCTGGCTAGTATCTGAGCCCAAGGCCACCTGGCTGGTACCTTTCCAGGTGCCACAGCAGAAGCTTTGGTTCTTCGTGGCTTGTGTGAACTACATTTAATATGGAGACTTGTATTTTGGCACAAAATGGCCTTTTACAGGTTAAGAAAATTAGGAGGGCAATTCCCTTCATGGTGAGTGGAAACCACTGAATTTGGTCCTAGCTCTCAATAGCTTTGTGAGCCTCTGGATGTGAATTTGCCCCTAAGCAAAACCAGGAGATTGGAAGATGTGAACTCTGAGGCACAAATCTTTACTCTACATGACCTCTGTTCCTAGGACATTCCCCCAAGAGGGAAATTATTAAGGACAAAGGTTCTATTGGAATATCCACCAGTGGAAAAGGGGCACAGCCAAGTGTAATGTCAGACTTATATGAATTATAAGCAATTCAGGGTGCAGAAGAAACTGGGGTGGAAATACTTGGAAGGTCTCAAAATAAGAGTCAAAGAATGGATGCAGACATTTTATTCTTGAAGACTTGGTCAGAGGACTGAGCCTTAGCTCTAAACTGTGTGATTGGGTAAGAGGAAAGGGCAAATTGGTGTTTAAATAGATACTTAGACTTGTACATATACATATATATATGTATGTGTATATATATGTATGTGTATATATATATATATGTGTGTGTGTGTGTGTGTCTATACATGTATATATAAACTTACACTTGTATGTATCATTTTCATGTCTTCCCCAACTCCCAAGTGAATGGAAATTAGGGGAGGTGAGAGAATCTTGTTTGTTGTTGAAGTTTTTGAAATAAAACTTTATTTACTAATGTTAGAAACCTTTTTCTATCACTAAAATATTATTTGTATATTAGTAATTGATGCCAGGAAAACGATCATTTAATAAAGCTAATGTGATTTGATATGCTGATTTTTTCCTGAAAATCTGAAACACTTTGCAATAGATTTGAAAATTTGGTTCTATTTATTTTCTATTTATCTTTTTTGATAATTTTTAAAAATTTAAACTTTAATACAAAATGAGAAAAGAAAAAAAACACAGACTGTAAGAGGATTCAATATAAGATAATAAATTTCCAGTTCAAGAAAACCTATATAATAAACACATTTTTCAAAGGTGCACAGCTTTTCTTTACTTCCTTGTTGGTTTTCTTTTGTTCTCTGCTGTGCAACTTTTTACTTTATTTTTCCTCTTCTTCCTCCCATAATTAAGTGTGGATATATCTCTACATACATGCATACATACATAGATATCTATAAACATATACACACATACATATATATGGATATATCTATACATATATCCATAGATATCTGTAAACAAATACACATACATATGTGGATACATCTATACATATATACATAGATAGCTATAAACCATACACAATACATATAATTTGTATCTATATATACACACTAAGACTATAAGATTGTATTCTGCTTATTTCCTCCTATCGTTTGTTTCTCTAAAGGGGGATAGCTTTTCCTTCACAGGTCCGAGTCCTATCTTTTTGTAAATCAAATTAGCTAATCATTTCCTATTTCACAGCAATATTTCGATCCAATCACATTCTATCTGAGAGATTGTTTATGAACGGGTTTCCCCCAATTTTCTGTGTTCCTTCTATTCTTGGTTGTGTAACTTTTATTTATACAAGAAAATTTTAATCTAAAATAATCAAAATTATTCTTTTTTATACTTCAAGAATCCTCTTGTCTTATAAGGTCTGATACCACTGAACTGACTTCCTTTACTTCTTTTTCCCTTTGGTTTCTTTGAAGTTCCTGCCTAATGAACTTGGCTGTTATTTTTTCTAACTCAGTAAGTAAATAGATCAGTTAGATAAAATTGTCATTTAAAAATTGCATTGGCTTCTCCTACCCATGAACAATAACTATTACTTCAGTGATTTAGATCTGAGTTTATTTCTCCATTCCTCCAGCCACGCGGTTCCACACATGATCTTGCTCCTTGCTGTCCTCCCAGTGGCTGCTAACCACAGCTGCCTTTTGTGCCCTAGGTACAGACTCCATAGCTAGCAGGGTAGCCCTGCCCTTTGCTCTGGGGCTCACCCTAGCATCTTCTCCAAGCAGCCCCAGCCCCATCTGCTCAGTGCTGCTGCTCTTGGATGCTCCCACAGTGGAGGGTCCTTCATAATCTCTATGGTCAGCAGGATGAAAGTCTCTAAGGCTGATTCTGCTGGCCAACCTCAGCTGCCCCAGCTTGGTCATTCTGTAGAGTTGGCCAGGAGGTCCAGCTTTAGCCCTGGAGGTCGTAGGAAGACCTCTGTTTCACTCTGGTTTTGCCGCTCTGAGATATTGCCAGGTTCTGTCTTTATTTTTTATGGAGGAAATCTGGAGAGCCTAAAGTTTTCTGACCTCCTTTGCCTCCTTCCCAGAATCCTCCAAGGCAAGGAATCTTGAAAAACCAGTGCGATTGGGGATAGATGGGTTTCCTCCGCCTCCACTAGCCATAACGGACTTGCCATGGGGCTCACCCGCTTTGGGAAGAACTTCCCAGGAGGGAGTTTCCCAGTGATAGAGAAAGCCCCGCATCTAGTTCAGAGGCAGAGGGATGTTGCGAGTGGAGTAGGTGTATGATTACGCTTGATTTTGAGATGGCTTGTGGCACCCCACTTGAAAAAAGGGGAGGGCCCCAGTACGGTCTGATATGGGACTCTCAGGACACCCTGTTCCTTGGAGAAAAATCAGGAAGTAGATTGGGGAGTACCCCCCAGAGGCTCTTCCTAACCAGGTAGTTTGTAGGGGAAGCTCCGACACTGGCACAGGGCTTATGAAGAGGTATCCCGAGGGGAAAAAGACTCTGAGGGTGAATGGTTCTGGGCTCCTGTAGATTCCCTGATAAAAATCTTGTGAGCATGCCCAGGAGGCAGCTCACTCTCCCACCTGGACCGTCCCCATCCTTGGAGGGAGCTGGATGGGATGAAGTCCAGGACTTTCTGGAAAGTCTTAGCCAGGCGTGGGCTGAGCGCTCTGTTCCGTGCTGCTGATCTCACCATAGACCTGCGCCCTAACGCGTGCTCTGCCCACGTGGGACCTCACCTGCCTGTGCTTTGGGACTCGGGCTTCTCAGCGAGCGCAGGAATATTTGTGCTGGAGCGGCTAGAGGTTTTTGGGGAGAAAGTTCTGTCATTACTGTCTCATTCAATGCCTCTTCACTAAACTAAATGTGTTCTTGGCTGACTAAGAAAATTGAGCATAGTGGTGGGGGCTCAGCGCCTCTGTGTTGGGACCTCAAGGGCCATCTAGTGCAGTTGTGAACCTTCGCTCTCACAGGATATGAGACCTTAGCCCCCGGGTTACTTATTTGAAATGAGCGAGAGAAACAGGCTTAGTGGACCCCACCCATGGCCATGTTTTGGGTGCAATCTTTTTGGTTTTCTTCCCCGTGCCCCTCCATTTTGTAGAGTAGGGGGAATAAGCAATTATTAAGTCCCTGTTATCTGTCAGGCACTGTGCTAAGGGCTTTTACAATATTTATCTCATTTGATTCCCATAACAACTCTGGGAGGTAGGTGCTATTATTACCTCCGTTTTATAATTGAGGAAACTGGCCAAGCGGATGCACTTAACTGCTTGCCTCAGTTTGTCTCTGAAGTGGGGGATTCAATTAAAGTGGTCCCACCTTATTATTTGCACCTCCCACTGGTGAGTTTTTAGCTTCTACTTATCGGCCAGCTGGTGTTCTCAGTAACTGAGGCCCTTTAATTAAATGCCAATTTAAACAAAGTCCTGACAGAATGTTTCCTTATCAACCTTGGATTCAGCCTCACGAACAATCCCGTGTCCCGAGACAAAGCCTGGCCACTGCAAGGCTACCGAGGTGACCAAGGACTCTAGGTGCGTTGGACCCATGGCCCGCTGTCCACTGCCTCTCGGCTCTTCCGCGTAGGACTTTGCTGCTCCTCGGTCCGCCCTGTTCTAGCTGCTCTGAGTTCCCTCTATTTCCATGGTTACCCAACATCCTCTCCTGCACTCAGTGGGAACACTGTGGCTGCTCTAAGTTATTCTGCAGACATTTGCTAAATGCTTGTTCTGTGCCAGCACCGTCCTAGCCCCTGGGGAAACAAAGAACCCCCCCCCCCCAATACTTCTCCTGCTTGGTTGGAGCTCACAGGCTAGATGTGACTAGACACAAAGTAAAACAAAAACAATGTGGAAGGTCATTTCAGAGGAGAAGCCCAGAAATTCAGGGGATCGGGGCTCTGGCAGAAAAGTCAGAGGCATGAGGCCCCGTTCCAGGCATGGCAGCCCCCCCACCCCGGGGCAAGTGTATGGAGAGGATGAAGGGAGTTTTGTGAGTGAGGAAGATGGTGGAGTGAGGTCAGATGTGGAAGGGGAATCTCAGAGAGCGGAACTGTGTGGCTGGAGGGTTCCTGGAGGGACCAGGAAGCCACTCTTATTTTGGGCCAGCTAGGAGGGTGAAGAGGATGATGTAGGACCTGGCTAGGGGGAGTCAGTCCCCTGAGTGAGGCCCTGAAAGACCGGAATCACCGGACTTGGCCATGGAGGGCTGTGATCTGCAAGCCTCTCCCTTCCTAGAGCAGCCCAGAGGTCACTGGTCAGTAAGAGGATTTTCTCTTCAGGGGGCCTCAGCAAGACCAGCTTTGTAGTCCTCCCCAGGCCCACCCTCCTCCCCAACTGAGGCAGCATCACAAAGGCTTAGGGCACCTCCTGCAGCCTGCCTGCACCTCCCGCCCCTGTGGAGGGGGAGTAACAATGCCAGCAGGATCATTCTGAGCCTTGGTGGGGCTCTAGCCCACCACAGGACATGGCAGGGGCAGCCCCTGCTGTGAGCCTTGGGGGGCTCCAGCCCACCACAGAACATGGCAGGGGCAGCCCTTGTTGTGACAGAAAGCAGAGGCTTGAATGTGAGAGAGAAGAGGAGGAGGCGGCTACAGAATGAATAGGAGTCTTGCCAGCATCAATCTGCTCCGAATTCTACGGAGACCCTTCATAGCAGTCGGGTATGGCTTAAAGTTCTGGGACCACGGGTACGTGAGGCACGTGGGCCACATCTGCCTCAGGAAACTGGAGAGATGGAACACTGGAAGCACTCTCCCCTTGTGGGACCAACGCAATTTTTCTACAGGAGCAGAGTCAAAAGATGAGAACTGGAGAGAGGTCCAGATAGAGGAGAGAAAGAAGAGAAGAAGAGAAAGAAGAGAAGGGGAAACAGAGGAGAGAAAGCAGAGAAGAGAAGAGAAAGCAGAGAGGAAGAGAGAAAACAGAGGAGAGGAAGAAGAGAAAAGAAAAATAAGACAAGAGGAGAGAAAACAGAGAAGAGAAAAAAGAGAAGAAGAAAAAGAAGAAAAGAGAAGAGAGAGGAGAGGAAGAAGAGAAGAGAAAGAAGAGAAGAAAAAACAGAG
>JAJPUD010000994.1:127819-146754 GCA_023553655.1 Myrmecobius fasciatus | reverse complement strand
GAGAGGAGAGGAAGAAGAGAAGAGAAAGAAGAGAAGAAAAAACAGAGGAGAGAAAGAAGAGAAGAAGAGAAAGAGGAAAGGAGAAAACAGAGGAGAGAGAGAAGAGAAAGAAGAAGAGAGAAAACAGAGGAGAGAAAGAAGAGAAGAGAAAGTATAGGAGAGTAGAGAAGAAGGGAGGGGATGAGAGGAAAAGAGAACCAAGGGCCAGGAGCTGAGCAATGGCTGGCCAGCAGGTTAGGCCAGGGCCTCATCTCTCTGGCCTCATCTGCCCAAAGTCTGCCCCTTCCTGAGATGGGGGCTCAGGGCACCCAGACTGTGGCTGTGGGGAAAAGGGCTGGGGCTCCTGCCTCTTGCCGGGCAGCTGGGCCTGCTGGGAGTAGACACCGGCCATGGGGTGGGCCTCTTGCTGCTCTTTCCTTATAGACTCTCTCAGCCAAAGCAGGGAGTCTCTGTTCCCTGGGAACCTGAAGGAAGGCAGGCTGTGGGGAGGTTCAGGGACAAGCGGGGAGCCCTGAGTGAAAAGTCTCCTTAGCCCGATCCCCAGACTTTTGTGGTCTCAAGGTGCCCAGGGCCCTGAGGATCCTGACTGAGAAGGAAAACCCATCCCCTCGGCCATCTATCATCTCTTCAGCCTATCCCCTCATCTATCTGTCCCTCCGTCCGTCCATCCATCCGTCGATCCGACCGTCCATCCGTCCGTCCGTCCGTCTGTCCGTCCGTCTGTCCGTCCATCCGCCCTCCAGTCCCTCCATTCACCCCTGATGAGGAGACGGTCCCTTTCCTGGCCGGCCTCAGTGTGCTCTTCCACACCACTCGGGAAATCTTGGTTCTCTAGGCCAGGAAGGGCCGGGAGCTGAACCTCGCTCCGCTCACACCAGGGGGCGCGCCGTGGGGCGGTGAAGGCCAAGGTAGCGACCACGCCCACGGTCTGCCGCAGCTCGGCGGCGGGGAGGGGCGGGGTGCTACAGAGCGGCCGTGCGCAGGCGCACGAGAATTGACAGGTCACGCCAAGGCGCTTGCGCGGGAGCGTGCGCGGGGCCGGTGGAGGCGCGGGGCTTGGAGCCGGCGAACATGGCGGCGCGCGGAGGCCTCGGCTGCGTCCGGGAGACCGCGGCCTGGGCCGGCCTGGGGCTGGGGCTGCTGCTGCTGCTGGCGCCGGGCTGTGGAGGCGAGGCCGACAAGCGCATCGAGGTAGTGGGAGGGGAGGCGAAGCGAGGGGAAGGCGCTGCGGCTTCTGCCGCGGGGGGCGGGGTCTCCAGACTGGGCGGGCCCTGGAGGGGAGGACCTTTCCGATTGGGCGGGGCCTGGGGGAGAGGCAGTGCTGAAGGGCCGGGATGGGCGGGGCTTGCAGTGCTGAGGGGGTCGGGGTGGGGGGGGAGGGGGGCCAGCCGAGGAGATTCTCTGTCCCAAAAGCGAACCTGGGCCTGGGTTTGGCTTTCCGTGGATCCGGAGGTTCCGAGAAGGCCCCGGTGGAAGCCCCGGCCCCCCTCCGCCTTCTTCCCCTCTCCCATCAGGCAGCTAAGAGCGGGGAGTCGTGGGGCTCGGCGGGGACTTTCCCTGGGGATACTGGGGCGCGCCCCTGACACCCCCTCCCCTCTGGCAGGAGCAGGCCGAGCAACTTTTCCGGAGTGGACACACGAACAACTGGGCGGTGCTGGTGAGTGCTTTGGGGGCCCGCCCCTTCTGTCCATCCCCTGCCCAATGGGCCCCGCCCCTTCTGGCCATTGCCGGTCCCATCGGTCTCCCTCCTGTATATTTCTGTTCCCGGTGTCCCCCCTTTGTGCCATCCCCCCATTTGGTTTGTCTGGGCCCTGTTCCCCGCCCCTCTCTGGGCACAGAGTGGTCCATGATCAGTCCCGGACTGCCTCTAGCAGGGGCGTCAAGCCCCCTGAGCTCTTCGTCTTGTCTTGGGGGCCACGTGCCTGGCCCCGACAAACATGGCGGGCCCGGGTGTCCCTGACTCAGATGGGCTCAGTGAGATGAATGGGTCTGCCCCACAGAGGGGCCGCCTGGGTCCTGGGGCACGGTGCCAGTGGCAGCCCTCTCTCCGCCTTCGCCAGCTTTGAGGCCCAGCAGTCGGAGGCCGCTTTCCCCTCGTTCTAATGACCTCTGCCCAGCGTGCGCTCAAGCAGCCGCCCTGCATGTCTCCCCCTTTGCCATGAGTCTTATTTTTTCAAAGCCCTCCTTCCCCGCCCTCCCCCGGTGGAATAAGCGAAGGTCAAATGGAAGCGCCCAGTTTCCAGCTCCCAGAGCTACGAGGGCCCATCTTGGGGATGAGACCTTGGGCAGCCGCAGGTGCTGGGCGAGCACAGGCTGCAGAGGGCCTGGGGTCCAGCTGGCTGAGGCTCCTGCCCCTCTGTCCCCCCCCCCCCCATTCTGCGCACCACCGGGCGGCCAGAGGTTGGGGCTGGGAGGCCTGTGAATGGGTCCCATTGGCCCGGGCTGGCCCCTCCCCCATCCAGGGCCGCCCCTTCCCTTTGGGGAACCTTTTCTGCTTTGGCTTCTTCCGGCCCAGTCAGGGAAGCCCTTTGAAAGGTGCTGAAAGGGGCTCCCCTTCCTCACTTTCCTTGCTGTGGCCGGAGGGGAGGGGTCTTCACCCTTTGCGCCCACCCTCCCGGTCCCATGGCCTCCCTCCGGCCCACCTTCCCACCTCCAGTCACCCTCCTGGCTCCACAGCCTCCATGAGTCGCCTTCGGCCTCAGGCTCCTCCATGTGTCCGCCCTCCCGGCGCCTCCTCCCTCTTTCTCATGTTGCTTCCTCCTGGCCTCTCCCTCCCGGCCCCCTTAATTTCCCCGGAGAGGACGCTTGTAAGCCCGGCCGCTCCAGGAGTTTTTAGGGTCCAGATTTTGAGGAGTCAGTCCCAGTAGGTTGCATCCTTAGGACGTGAAGTCCCAGAGAAATGAGGGCGTCCCAGTCCCGGGAGCCTGTTTGCTCAGTGTCCGGCACACTCGGGGTCGGGGTCGGGGGAAAGCTGAGCTCTCCTCGTCCCAGCCTCAGCTCTGTCTCGCCAATAAGACGGCAGGGACGTGCGGCTCCCCGAGGCTTGTGGCGGCTCCGCCGTCCCTTCTTGGACAGAGAAGCGTCCCCTCCGTTCCCTGTCCCAGAGGAGCCATCAGGGCCCGGCTTAGCTCCTGATTAGTTCTCTCTGCCTTCAGGTCTGCACTTCTAGATTCTGGTTCAATTATCGGCACGTGGCCAACACCCTCTCTGTTTATAGAAGCGTCAAGAGACTCGGGATCCCTGACAGGTGAGAGCGCGCCGGAGAAGTCGGGGACCCCTGCTCCCTCTCAGAGCTTAAAATGGGCAAAGCAGCCGGGGCCCTTGGGGTGAAATGTCAGTGTGGCACCCTCCGGGAGGCCCCCTGCCAGCCCAGGCACTGCCGTGGCTCTCTCTCAGTCGCCGGCTCTGGCGTGCCCTCAGGGCCTGTTCCATGGCTCCTTGCCTTTCCTCTCCCCGTGAGCAGCATCCTCCATTCTCAGCTCCAGTGTCCTCTGGCCGGCCTTCTGCCTTGGTGGACTTGGTTAGACTCACACATGTGTGCTGTACGTGTGTGCATGTGTGTGCATGTCTGCGTGTGCACATGGCCCATCTGCACACCCTGTCCATCTGTGGCTCCTTGGGGCTGATCCCCAAACCTTGCCTCTTGTCGGTCCCCAACGTGTCGGAACGTTTTGTACCGGAGATCGGCGGGCGCACCTGGAGCGGAGGATCTTAGTCTCTGAACACCCTGGGACACCGTGATGCCATAGGCGGACCCGTGCGGGTCCAATGAGAGAAGTGACCCGGTGACTGCAGGGCAGCGTGCCGCTGAGCCGCTGAAACCTCGAAGGGCCGCCTGGCTGACCATTGGGAGAATAGTGGGGTCCTTGGCGGAGGTGGCGGAAGGGAAGAGGGGCCGCCTTTGGGGAGCCATGGGGAGTTGTGGTGAAGCTGGGCCATGTGGAATCCCTTGGAGGTAATCAGCAGAGCGACAGAAATGTGGCGGGCTCGGGCGTCACCTGCGGAGTGGGGGAGCTGGGGCGCTGGCCCAGGGACAGTGTCTGAGTTGAGAAGGGTCCTGGGGCTTACCCTCTGGCCTCCAACAGAGTCCGAATCCTCACCCTAAGTGCGCGTCCTTGTTGGTGGTGATTTGTTTTTTTCTGTGTAGTTGTGGATCTCATGCCCCGTGTTCTGGGGATCCGATTGGGGGCCGGTATTCCAGGATCCAGAAGCCTTGGGGGGGGGTCAGGACTGGTTTGTATTCTTGTAGAAATCGTGCTTCGGTAAGAGACCGGGGGAGGGCGGCTCTCCATGGCCCCGACGGTGGTCGCCCCAGACTTAATTTAATGGGGCTCCCACGAGCAGGGGGTGATTCCTAACAGCCCGGAAAGATTGTCTTGTGGGCGTGTGGTCATGTCTGAGGCTCCCAGGAGAAAGAGCTGATTGTGACCTCAACCCCGGCTGGGTGAGCCGGACAAGGTCTCCCCCTCCCTGCCTCAGTTTCCTAGTCAGTAAAAGGAGCTGGAGAAGATGGCCAGCCCCTCCAGGGTCCCCACAGGGTCATAAAGAGGCAGCCCCCAGTGAGATGACCGAACACCCGGAGCGGTCCAGGCTCAGAGGCATCGGCCTGGCGTCGGGCTGCCAAGAGAGACGACAGGCAGATGCCCCCTAGGGGAAGGGGGCTCAGGAGGGGCTTCCAGGAGAGGCTGAGCCCAGGGAGCGGGAGGCAAATCTGAGGAAGGAGTGTCGCAGGCAGGGCACATGCCCTGGAAGGGGGGGTTCTGAGGGGTGTGGAGGGCAGAGGGAGCCTGGGGGGGGTAGTGTGATGGCACCTGAGCTTCGAAGCATTGATGAGGCAGACAGACCTCCAAGGGGGGGAGATGCAGAAGCTGGGGAAAAGTCCTGGAGCGTGGGGTGGGGCTCCATGGCCCCAGGAAAGCTGGGAGAAGCTGGAGGGGACAGAAAAGGGGCTCGGTCTGGCCGGCAGAGAGCCTAGGGATGAATAAACAGGGTGGGGAGCTGATGGGACCCCCAAGGGAAGTGATACAGAGGGAAAAGAGAGGGGAGCTCCAGACAGAGCCATCGGAGAGGTCAGATCTCGGAGGACGGGGTGGGGCAGTGGCCACGGCTGCAGAGACGTGGGGAGATGGGTATGGTCATTAAGAGAACCTTGGGCACGTCGAAGAGAAGGTTTCGGGGGGGACGGGCTCAGAAACACGTTGGAGAGAGCGGCTTTGGTGGGGGGATGGGCTCAGTGTTATGGTTTCCCTTTTTTTCCAAGAGGACCAGGGACATCCATGAGGTCAGAGAGGCAGAGCCCCCCAAAGTCCTCCGGTCATGGTCTCTCTCCACCACTGACATCCAAGTCAGCGACAAGCAGAGGTCCGGGGCGAGGCTCAGGGTCCGCTTTGGCCGCCTTCGTGGCACTTGGGACAGACCCTCGGCCCGTCTGCCTGGGCCTTTTCCTGAGCAGGCCCTCACAGTGGGGGTGCTGGTCCCCCTGAGCATCCCATGTGCACCCCAACTAAGAGAGAGAGGAGGGAAATGGAGGCGCTTCTTGTCGTGGGCCTCCAGGAGCTTGGCCACCAAGGGAGGAGAGGAGCATGGAGGACAAGGGACACGTGAGGGGTGGGAGAGAGCACAGGCATGGATTGGGGTCACTTGTGCATGTCGAGAGGCTAGCTTTGGCAAGGATAAGCTTTGCTCTGGAGGATAATATGTGAACTGAGGAAGAGGGAAGAAGCAGGTGCTCATGGTGATCGACCTGAGGATTTTCTGTGCCACGTGAGGCGAGGTCCAGCTAGAGCTCTTGGGGCTGGTGGGACAGGGAGGCCTCGTGGAGGTGGCAGGAGCCATCAGGGCCGAGGTTCAGCCGGGTGGAGAAGGGGGCTCGCGGCGGCAGTGATCAGGGCCGAGGCTCGGCCGGGCCGTCTTGCTCCCTGTGCTGTCATGGGGAGGCCTTTGGTGGGTGACACTCGGACTCTGCAGCCACCGACCTTTGTGATCTAGCACCCGGCCAGGCTGGGAGCACGTAGCTGGCTTCTGAGAGATGCCGAGTCCTGCCCACCTTAGTTGTTTCTTGGTGGCTGAGACCCCTGGAGGGACACCTCAACTCAGTAGGGCCTGTGAGAGCTGCAGAGTGCGGCCCCCACCCTCTCCAGTGTCATGAGGGTGTGGGGAAAAGACTTTGGCATCGATAGGACTAAATGTGGAGCCGCAGCATCAGCAGTCTGACAAGAATGGGATTAGCTTGTCCTTAAGTTGTCAGCGCTAATCGTTAATTAGTCAAAGTGTGCGGTCAGAATTCAGCCCAGTTTGGGTTCCCAGGTGGAGAGGTCACATTGATTGGTGGGAGCCCCCCTCTTTTGTAGCTGTGTAATTCCGGGGGGACGCCCCGATGGGGGCCTCTGATGCATCGTGTGGTGTTCCGTGACTGCCTCGGATGCCTGTTGTGGTAGCCAGCCTCCGAAGGGAAACCAGCCTAAAGCACCCGGCTTCAGACCAAGGGGCCTTGGGTCCGAGCTGGCCGATGGCCATCCCCTCCCCCTCCCCCTTTGGGATCATAGAGGCAGCCGAGCCCAGGAAAGCCCGTGCTTGCCTTCCCAAGGTCCCAAGGTCCCATGAGCCCAGGAAAGCCTGTGCTTGCCTTCCCAAGGTCCCACGAGCCCAGGAAAGCCCGTGCTTGCCTTCCCAAGGTCCCACAGCCTCTGCAGAGCCCAGCCCTCCCTCTGGCCAGTTCTCCCTCTGGAGGCCTCAGTTTCCACAAGTGTAGAATGAAGATACTAATAGCCCCTACCAGCTGCAGTTGGTAGGATCCCCTGAGGTAATTTTGTGAAGTGTTTTGCAAGTCTTCAAGCTCCATAGCAACTCTTTCCCTTTTTGATTATCATCACCACAGTGATCATCTTTCTGCGATTCATGAGATGCATTTTTAATGTTAATATACTCAACCGGTAATATGCTCCTAGGGGTATCACGATATAGTGCAGAGGTCACCCGGCCTTTTTGATAGTTTGCTCTAGCTATCAAGTATTTTTGAGAGTACCATTTAATGTGTGTATATTTATTTTTGAATATCTATGTACAAGGATGAGGTCAAGGTGAGACAAATTGCAGTTTTTCTTTCCACATCACAGGGTATAAGGGGTGAGGTGCTCCTGTAATACAGAAAAGCTCTGGAACATTTTCTACCCTTCCTGCCCCCTGTTAATACCATAGAAATCTGATTTTTCTTTTTCCTTTTTCTCTTATGGGGCATTTACTATTTTTTATAGTAAAATTTGGATTAAGTATTTGGTCATAGGCTCCATCTCATCTGCTGGCCTTTGTGCATCATCAGTGGCTTCCACAAAACTACTCCCAAATTCCCACTTAATATCTTATGCTGACCTGCAATATAATATATCAGAAGCATAATGGGCAAAGTCATGATGTGGAAGGGATAATTGTATATGCAGACATTTAAATCAATTAATTGCTGGTGCAAATGCTTCCAGGATATATTAATAACATTTTAATGGGAGTAATGTGAAATGTTATTTGTGAGAGTAATGTTATTTGTGTATAGTTGGGTGATTCAGTGTCTTGGAATTGGTCAGTAGGTATTTTATTAAGTCAGTGTCAGGCACTGTGCAAAGTGAGTAGGAGCCCAAGGACTCCCTGCCCTCAGGGGGCTCCATCTGATGAGGAGACCCCTTGCAGACAGACTCCAGATGGATTCATTGAAAACAATCAATAGAGGGCTGACACTGATCTTTTGGGAAATTAGAAAGGCTTCCCATGGAGAATGGAGAAAGCCAGGAGGCACAGATGAGGAGGGAGAACATCAGTCATTTCATTTCAGTGCCTTTAAAAAAAAATGGCTGTCATAGCTAGAAAAGATACCTCCCCAAGATACACAGATCCAAGTGGAAGAAGTCCAGTGTGGGCTGCATTTACTAAACCATGATCCTTATTTTTCTGTACCATTCTTCATTTCTGGAAAGATTTTTGTTAGAATTTGGCTAGTAAATTTCCCTCTTTCCTGGTGTTTATCAGTTGCTCTTATAGACTGATTGGAGGGTATTTGCATTTTGTATTTTTGTGGCTTAAAATTCATTGGGCAACATTTTTTTTTTTCATTTAAGATTTACAAATAAATGAGATTTTGTCTCCAAGTTTCTAAAACGTGCATGAAGATAGAGAGGTTTCATAGGTGATATACATTGTTTTTGGGAAGAAATCATGTAACAATGGAAGTTTTCCCATTCATTTTAGAAAATGCCTCTTCATAATGCATTGCTTTTGAAAATCAATTACTTTATTCCTCAAAGTTGAACCAAACAAAAGCCAACTTGGAAAACTCCCCTCTGCAGGCAGCCCTTTATCAAACTACTAAGTGACTGCAAGCAGGGGTGTGCCAGTTTGGACTAGCTCTTGAGAGCTGCTGTTAAATGTGCATTGTGAGCATTCACACTTTTCTACAAATCAGGGCTTAGTTGGTTGATTAGTACTGAGACCAAAAAGTGATGGGGAAGATGTTAATAATGCAGTTTCAATTTAAAAGTGTGCCATGATTTTATTTTTCAGAGAGCTCGTTAAATATTTACCAGCACACCAGCTAAAATGAGTTAGTAATTAATATCACTTGCTTAAAAAACAACAGCTCCCCATTGTATGTGGAGAGGCCAGGATGATCCTGAATTACCCACAATTTGCAGTGGGTTCAGCGTGCCATTTAGCAAACGTAATTTCCTCGGCATTCTCCTGATCTCCACATGTCTGAATAGTCTATGTTTTTTCCAATGATGGCGTGTAGCTTAGTGGTCGGTTTGGTGTTGACACCAAGATCTGGGTCCGAGTCGGATTTCACATTAATAGAGTGAACTTCTTGCAGGGATGTGGCTCCCTCCCCCGCTTACTTGATCGGCCCTGCCAGGCGCTGACCTTTGGAGGGTGTGATCGTATGAAAGTGTGACAGGTGTCCAGTGCAGGCCTGTGTGTGTGGTTGGTCAGACTCAAGCCTTTTCTGACATGTATCTGACTGCACTGTCTGGCCGGATGTGAGCAGGATGGATGGAGACAGTAGTGAGCCAGGTCTGCCCTGGAGGACATCACCATGGAGGACATTGGTTAGGACCCAAGAGAAGCTCCTGCTTGGAAAGGAATGAAAACCCTGTCCCTCTGTCCATGGTGCTGTGGATGAGACCCTGTCCGTGGTGCTGTGGATGAGACTGAGACTCTGTCCACGGTGCTGTGGATGGTGCTTTCAGGGCCACCCTTTATGTTGTTACGCTTCTTTGAGAATTCCTGCTCCAACAGAAGCAGCTTCATTATATAATATACATGTTTTTCATTATGAAAGGATCACGTTTTATCCCTTTGTGGTATGAGTCAGAAGCAGCTGAAGAGATCTTTGAATTTGGCAGTGCTCGTTTCAAATGAGACATTTAGCCACTTTTTTTTTTTTTTTTGCTTTTTGCTGAGGCAATTGAGGTTAAGTGACTTGCCCAGGGTCACACAGCTAGGAAGTGGCTGAGACCAGATTTGAACTCAGGTCCTCCTGACTTCAGGGCTGGTGCTCTAACCACTGCGCCACCTAGCTGCCCCCATTTAGCCAATTTTCAAGAAAATCCTGTTTCAGTTTTGAACTTGAATGTATCTTGAACATATGCAGCAGAACATTTTCTCTTTGAGGCTGATTCATGCTTCGTTAATTTATTCTCTGTTTGGGCAGCTTAGTTTTGTGGTTGAATGATTGAACTGTTGCCCTCTTTTAAGCCCTCTGGTGTTTATCTATTAGCAATGGCAATTGTTCTTGACTTTGGTCTGGAATTGTGTTCTCTTTGTGCTCTAGAACCTTCCTTCTCTTGGTGTATTAGCCTGTTCCTCTGTGCTAATTGCCAGTCTCCATGCCCCCCCCCCAGCTCCCCTCTCCAGTCTCCATGGCCTTCCTCTTGTTTCCCCAGCCCAGAATTTCAGAGTTGGAAAGGATGTTAGGTGACTAAGAAGATTCCCAGCACCCCTAGCCCTAGCCCAGGAGCTCTCTGACTTTGGAGTTCTCAGACCTCCAGGCCAAGTCTGCATCTGCCCCCAGCAGTCCCAGCAGGTTTGAGTCCTTGGCCACCTGATGGCCCTCCAGGCCACAGAAGGCAGCCCTCATGCTCCCAGCTTTCCTCCTGCAGTAAGACTGTCCGGGTCCTCTGTCTGAACCCCCTGGGCAGGAGCAGGACACTTTTTCCTGTGATGGCTACTTTCTTTAGCCAACGATAACACCTGGAGTAGCCAGATGCTTGCGTGTGAAACAGGAGTTCAGGGCATGGGAGCCATGACCTGAAGTGGTGTTTGATTCAGCAGAATCTGGCACATTTGGGGTACTGACCAGAAGCAAAGGGGGCCCAGGCCGGTATGCTGAGAGGCAGTAGGGGGTGGTCTGCTGAGCAGTGTTACCTGTGTGACCTGTTGGACCCTGCTTGGTCCTTGGGGCATTGCTCCTGTTGGGCTCTCCTTGAGAAGGCCTTCTGTGGAGGCAGAGAGGCACTCACCTGGATTTTGGGGGGTGGCTGAGAAAAGCCGCAAGCTGGCTTTTGATCATTTTGGGGGGTTTTGGTGTTCATAAGGTCTGAGATGTTTCTGTGTCCTTAGTATTTTCCTTCCTTCCACTATTCTGTTGGTTGTTGCCAGTGTGGATCTCTTCTCAGCTCACCTATTTGCTGTCACCTCACTGCTTTTTCCATATTCAGTTGTTTTTAGAATTTTGAGCTGCAGATTCTTTCCCTCCCTTCCCCACTTCCTCCACCTGATGAGAAGGCAAGTGATGGGACGGGATTATACATGTGAAGTCAGGCAAAGCATGTGTCCGTATTAGCCATAATGCCAAAAACGTAATAAAAATAACTAAAAAAGCCGGCTTCGGCCTCCACTGCGAGGCCATCTGTTCTCTGAAGAGATTTTCCATTCTGAATTCTTTGGAATTGTCTTAAGATCATTGTCTCAACTGTTCACAGTTGGTCATTGGATAGCACTGCCATAACTGGGTGCCACGTTCTGCTCCTGCTCACAGGCCACATAAACCTTCCCAGATTTTCCTGAGGCTTGTCAGTTCTTCCAGCATAAGAATATTCTGCCACAATCATACTCTACGACTTGCCCAGCCATTCCCCACCTGATGGGCTTCCCCTCAGAGTCCAGTCCCTTGCCATCACAAATCACGTTGCTATAAATATTTTTGCTCTTTCTTGGATCTCCTTGGGATATCGAGTGTGGGCCCAAGTTAATAGCCTTTGGGCATCGTTCCAGATTGCTCTCGAGGATGGACAGGCCACTTTGTGGTTCCCCCAGCCAACTGCAGGATGTTTCAGCCCTGGGGTGCTTGGGGGGGTTCATCAGGGACTGATGGACAACTAGCTGACTTTAACTTGGTTTTCTTCTCCATTGCTCTTCTCTGCTTCCCCAGATGGAATTGGCCATAGTCGCCTGCCACTTCGGCACTTTCTGGGCAAGCTGACAGTCCATGTGGGCATTTGGTGGCTTCCTCAGATCTCGGGGCTTGGTTGTGGCTGCAGTTAAGCTTCTGGACAGAATGATCATAGTAGATGACCGTCCCCTATGCTTTTGTAGAAATTCATGATTTACTTAAAGTTAGAAATGTTTCCTCCAGAAGGTTTGTTTTCTTCTTCTGTGTGATTCCTGGCGTGTCTCCCCAAGCCCCACTCAGGAACTTTGGCTCTATCTTTGTATTCTTCTTCACATTTTCTGTGTATCTTAATCTCCCTAGACAGCAGACTCATGAAGGCAGGCACTCTGTGCTCTCGCCTTTGGCCAGCCCTACGTCCTTCTCGCACCACAGGCTTAGGGCATGTCTGGTAAATGCAGTGAAGAGCCAGGCTAGTCCAGGCTCGGATTGGTGACTTTTTCAAACCAACGGTTCAGGAAGTGAAGTTTTCCTAGGAAGTCTTCAAATTCTAGGGCACAAAATTCAGTATTTTAAGAAATCATAGCCGGCTGTGTAGCAGACATGGTATTTCTTTGATGATCTCCAGTATTGCGATGATTGCTCTCTGTTTATGTCTGAGGTTTTAGTATATGTTGCACTTGGCAGTTTTACTCTCCTGCTTTGTAAAATCACTCATCTGAAAAAGCGCTCAGTTCTGGTCGTAAAGCAATTTCAAAACAAATTGTATTTTTGTGGTCATCTTCATGATAAGGTTCGGCATCTAGCTGTAATAAGTTAAACTGAACACTGTTCACAAGGGGAGTCCCGAGTGGCTTTTCCTACAGTAAATGTAGAACTTGGTCTAGTTGAGAAAAAGAATGAATATATCAAGAACCGAACTGCTTCTACTTATTAACAGTGAATACTAAATTTCTTTTTTAAAAACTATACAGTGTAAGCAAGAAAAAAATCTCTGAAATGACCTTGAAAGTGCCTCGGATTTCTTGAGTGACAACAATGAATTCAGTTGCTCCTCCTCGCTGATCAGGGTGACTTGGATCTTTTTTCCCCATGAGATGAGAGTTAGAATAATGCTCTTTATCTCTTCCAGTCACATTGTCCTGATGCTTGCGGACGACATGGCGTGCAACCCCAGAAACCCTAAGCCAGCCACCGTGTTTAGCCACAAAAACATGGAACTGAATGTTTATGGAGACGACGTGGAAGTCGATTATAGAAGCTATGAGGTAAGCGGCTTAACTCAGAAGCGACTGATTGGAGAGAAGTGTGCCATGGCCCGCTCTCCGCTTCCGGTGCCCTTCAGGGAGCTTTATTGTTCTCAGGGCCGGGCCACAAGTGCATTGGATCAGCGTTACCATCTTAGCTTATGAAGTGATTTTCTCTGCATATTCAACAAACTTATAATGAAAATAATCCGTTCAAATGTTGAGAGGAGGTACATTTTATTTCCCCTGGGTATCTGTTCCCCTTTAAAAAGGGATTCCTCTCACCTGCCCCTTCTTTGGAGCTTGAGCCCCCAGGTCTCCATCTTCTCCTCCCCCCAGCCCCAGGCTAGTCTGACCACGTGGCTCCCACCTTCATGATGCTTCTGGCGCCTCTGTGGGCAGTCTGATTCCAACTCTCTTCCTGGGCTGGTGCCCCTCCTTCCCCTGCACCCTATCTTTGTCCCTGCCAGACCCCACTCCCACATGGCCTTCAGAGGCCCTTTTCTGTCTGTGTGTGGCTTGTGGGTTGGAACCCCCCCTCCAAAGGCCCATCCTGTGTCTCCTCTGACCAAAGCAGCCCGTGTCACACAGTGGCCTGAGATGTCGGCCTGGGTCAGTGAAGGCTGTGAATCTGCGGGCGGCCTTGGGGATCGGAGGTTGTGGAGGGGTGGGTCAGAGTGTGGAGAAGACAGAGAGCAGCTGGCCACCTCCTCGATGGCTTTCTTCCTCGGCACGAATGACTGACCACGTGGGCCAGTGACACACGGGAGCTCGGAGTCATGGCTGTCCCTGTGCGGTGGCTCCGTGCCCGGGAGAGCGTGGCGAGGGTTTGCGTTTCTGAACACGGCTGCAGTTCTCGGAGCGCCCCCCGCTTCTTTGTGCTTTAAGTGTGGGTCTGGTCTGATTGGCGTCTCTGGGGGACCCCAGAGTCTTCACTCAGAATTGTGCCGTTGTTCTAGAATACACAGTGAGCCGGGCCCTTAAAGGCCCGTGTCTAAAGGTGAGAGGAGGAGGATCTGAGGAGTCGAGTCAGGGCCGGGCTTGCCAGCGGCAGAGCACCGTGATGGGGAAAAGCCCCGCTAGGCCGCTTTCTCTCGAGCTCGAGACGGGCTGACTTCTGTTTCTTTCAGGTGACTGTGGAGAACTTCCTGCGCGTGCTAACGGGGAGGGTCCCCCCGAGCACCCCTCGCTCCAAGCGCCTCCTTTCAGATGACAGGAGCAACATTCTGATTTATATGACGGGTAAGCTGAGGATCTTGGGTGGCTTTGCCTTGATTGCAGCATATCGGAGTAGAAAGGGACTGGAAGCCGGCGCATTTTGCACTACAGTCTGGGTCTGCAGTCCTGGAATTGCGCATTATGGCGAATTTATGGGTGCACAATGGTACGAATCTCCACCCCTGAGCTGCGATGGCATTCGTGGACAGTGAACCCATTTACCAGAAGGGAAACAGACGTTCCTTGAGGCCTTCCAAGGAGTGGCCAAGTCCCTGTGCCAGCCCCTGGGTAAACTCAGTCACCCAGTGGTGGCTGCTTTGCCATCAGCCAGCATCTGCAGTTTACAGAAGGTGAACTGGGGGAGGGGGGACTCCACGGGTTCTGCCAGGAGTTCTCAGTCAGAGGGCTTGGGTTTGAGCCGGGTGACCTGCCGGCCTCCTCTGATGCTTCGAGCACCCACTCCAGTGTCCGGGCGAAGGGTCCTTCTGAGAGCTCTGTCTCGTGGGGGGAGATGGGAAGGAACGCCTTTGATCCGAGGGAGCTGGAGGCTGCTCTCTAGCGAGGGACGTCTCAGCTAGGGACCTTTGGGGTGCGGGTGAGACTTCCGCCTTCACTCCGTGAGGGTCCTGAATGGGGCTGGAGTGGCCTAGAGGGGGCCCTGTTACAGGTCTCCGCTTATGTCACCTTGTAACTGGGCCCAGGGAGCCCAGACCTCCCACCGGGGCCCAGCCCTTCTGCCAAGGGCCCAAACCTCCCTCCGGGCCCAGACCTCCTGCCCAGCTCTCCCGCCAGGGCCCAGCCCTCCCGCCAGGGCCTGTTACACTTTAGTCCAGGCCTGGCCTCTAGGTGTTCCTGCTCTGTGTTCTGCCCGGCCAGCTGGCTGAGCAGGCCTTTTATGGGACACATGTCCTTCCTGCTCCTTGAGGCCTGTGGGCCGTGGGGCCTTTGCCTGGCACCTGGAGGAGCTGGAGGTGTGTGGTCTGTACCTGCCCTAAGATGGGGTGCAGACACATTGGATTTGGGGGTCACTGAGGAGGGGGTGCGTCTTTGTGTCCTGGTTTCTTTGGTTTTGTTTTGCTTGGGGGGGGGCGTGTCTCCTCTGAAGTGAGGGCTGCTGGGAGCTGAAGTGCACAGCCGCCTTTCTTTCCTTCCAGCTCAGCCCCCACGGAGTCGGCCTGAGGCGGCCACAAGGGCGCCTGGGGCCCCTCACGGAGGGCGTCTGGCCGGGGATTCCCTGCTATCAGAAAGAATAAGTGCGCGTGTTCCCACCTCCCTCCCCATGCATGCCCATGGCACCTACTAATTGCCCTTTTTTTTCTCCCAGGCCACGGCGGGAACGGCTTCCTGAAGTTCCAGGACTCTGAAGAAATCACCAACGTTGAGCTTGCTGACGCGTTCGAACAAATGTGGCAGAAGAGGCGGTAAGAGTAAGATGTCGGGGGCGGCGTCACAGGAGGGGGCTTGTCCCGGGGCCCTCCGTCTTCACTTAGATCCTATGGGACGGGGGAGCCAGTTCTTAATGAAGTGCTCGCTCTGTTCTGGGAGCTCTGGTGATCGCTAAGTTGGGGAGCCAGCCAAAGCCGCCTGGGTCCTCCGGGCGTGAGCACCTTGTCCTGGGGAGAGACCCGACACTGCACGAAGCAGCGAGCCACAGGGCAGATGCTGCTCCAGGGATGGGAGCTGGGGCTGGGCCAGGAGAGAAGCCAGCTGTCCTGGGCAAAGGCTGGGCCAAGGGAAGGGGCAGGGGCTTGCCCGGGGATGGTTTGGAGACTTGGCTGCT
Organism: Myrmecobius fasciatus; assembly: GCA_023553655.1. NCBI lineage: Eukaryota > Metazoa > Chordata > Mammalia > Dasyuromorphia > Myrmecobiidae > Myrmecobius > Myrmecobius fasciatus. The sequence continues at coordinate 131,138 of JAJPUD010000994.1, read as the reverse complement.
GTGGGGGGAGGAAGGGCCATGGGCAGGGGCAGCTGCACATGCCTAACTTGGTTAGGTGATAGGGAGTCACCAAGGGTGACAGAGAGAGGGTCTGTCAGGGGCTAGAGAGCCTCGGACACCCAGAGGGGCAGGGCAAGCGATTAAATCAGCGGCTGAAAGTTCCCAGATATTGCCTCAATTTTATCCCCTGGGAGCTAGGGGCTGTCCTGATTCCCATTTTACAGATGAGGAAATTGAGGCAGGCCGAGGGACAGGGACTTGTTTGTGGTGGTGGCCGAGGGGACGGCAGGAGATGGGGGCTGGATGTGGGAGAGCCCGGCCTGGGGCTCTCCCCACACTTCCCCACCCAGCTGCTCCTCCAGAACCCTCCGCATCCTCCTCCTGCATGGCCTTTGGCAGGGGCTCCTTTCTTAGTCCTCTGCCCGGGGCTGCCCCCCTGCCCCCGGGGTGCTCACTGGTGGGCTCCCCTTGTCTTTCAGCTACCACGAGATGCTGTTCATCATCGACACTTGCCAGGGGGCATCCATGTACGAGCGCTTCTACTCCCCCAACGTCATGGCGCTGGCCAGCAGCCAAGTGGGCGAGGACTCCCTCTCGGTGAGTCTCGGCGGGCGCCGTCCGGGCTCGGGGCCATTCTGGGTGCAGGAAGGCACTCACGTCTCTTCTCCCCCCCGCACAGCACCAGCCTGACCTCGCCATCGGCGTGCACCTCATGGACAGGTACACCTTCTACGTGCTGGAGTTCTTGGAAGAGATCCACCCGGCCAGCCAGGCCAACATGAACGACCTCGTGAGTCCGTCCTCCCCTCCTGGCCGGGGTCCGAGTCCGCAACAGCCTGGTGGGGCCCGTTGTGGGCACCATGGGAGGCGGGAGCATGGCCCCTTGGACCTGGGAAACCTCAGTCTTGAAAACTGTTTTTTTTCTCTCTCTCTCACACACACACACACGTGCACATTTCCCCATCACCTCCGAGACCAAGCAGGGTCTTCTTCCCGCCTCAGACCCAAGTCCAGCCAAAGTAGCCGAAGCAGCCTGGCGTTGTGTCTCGGGTTCTGGGAGGGCGCAGGGTGAAGGGCAGGAACCCGGGGGGCTTTTGGTCCAAGCTTGGAGATTAGGGGAGGTCCAGCTGGACAGAAGCCTACTGGGTGCTGCTTCCCAGAGGGTGTGCCCTGAGAGGAGGGAGGAGTCGTGCAGAGGTGGGGGACAGGGTCACCTCCTGGGGTCCCAGAGGGGCTGTGATGGGGCCCGGCTGAGGGTCTGTGCGCTCAGGGTCAGCGACTCCGTCCCTGGAGCAGGCCGGGCTCAGTGAAGAGCTCCCGGCTCTGAGAACGGGCGGCCGTGGGTCAGAGCAGGGGCTTCTGATGCTGGACAGTCCCTCCCAGGTCTGACAGGCCAGAAGCCAGCCCAGTGAGCCCCGGGCCCAAGTGAGCGACATCACCAGGTCCTGGAGCCCCCCTCTCCCCCACTTCTCCCTTGGCTTTGAGGGAACGTGGCCGTTTTCTGGGGTGCCGGAAAGGCAAACCCGACTTCCTCAGGGGAGCTTTCTTTTTGAGGTGACACTCCAACCAAAGGGCTCTTTCTCTGGGTGAAGAGCAAGTTCGTTGATAGGCCTGTTGACTGAAGTTTAGGGGGCACAGATTTAGGGGGGAAGGAATCAGCTCGCTTCTGGCCATCTCTGGTTTGAGGCTGGAAGACTGGTGGAGATGCCCGTGGGCAGCAGACGATGAGTCGGGGGCTCAGGAGAGACCTGCAAAGTGCCCGGGGAGGAGAGAGGGACGGTCACCAGCGGCGGTGCAGGCCAGCTTGGGCCATGGAAGGGGTCGCCAGTTTGGGGGACCACTCTGATTGCTCCCGTTATTTTACAGTTTCAGGTGTGCCCCAAAAGCCTGTGCGTTTCCACTCCCGGGCACCGGACCGATCTTTTCCAGAGAAATCCTCAAAATGTCCTGATAACGGACTTCTTCGGCAGCGTGAGGAAGGTGGAGATCACCACGGAGACGGTGGCCCTGAAGCCCGATCCCAGCTCCCTGGGGTACAGGTAATTAGCGCCTGGCAGCTTCGCCCCCCGAGGTTTTCTGGGGCAGCCACGGGGGGGGGGGGCGCCACTTATTTGGGGGAATAAAACTTGGGCCTGATTCGGGCGTGTCCGAGGGCTCTCCTGAGCCCGGGCACCAGAGATGGCGCGCTTGGGGAGCCCCCCCCCCCCACGCAGGGCGAGTCAGAGCCTAGTTGGGAGCGCCACCTGTTGGGGGCATTGGGAAAGGCTTGGTGGGACAGACGGGCCGTGGGTGGGGGAGGGACGAATGTGGGCAGCGGCTTCGGCAGGAGGAGCCGGCTGAGAGAGCCTGGCAGGCCCGAGACAGGGGGAGGGGGCCCCGGAGGAGAGGGCGCCTGGGTGTGGCTCTGGGAGGAGGGAGGCCTGAGCGAGGAGCCGTGCCGGATGCACGCATTTAGGGTTAGGATGCGTGGGAGGGGGCTGCCAGGTGGAGGAGGGGCCGCAGTAGGCGGCGGAGGCCAGTTCCTGGGAAGGGAGTTCGCTCGGGGTTCCCGTGGCGTCTTGGAAGCCAGCCCGGGGGAGACTGCCTGAAGCGGGCGCGGGCTGTCACGTGGTGGCGGACGCTCCCCCCCCCCCCCAGCCGCCCTTCCAGACGAGCGTTCCGGCTCTTTGCGCTTCGGTGATCCGAGGCAAGATCGGCGCCAAGCGTTCTTCCCGAGCGCTGCCATCTCCATGGTTCCGAAATCCACTTCTGCCCCCCCCCCCCGTCACGTGTTCTAAGCACGGGCTTGGGGGGGGGCATGGACGGCGGGTAGCGCTTTCCCAGGCTGTGGCTTTGAAACAACTGAACGGGCATTGGGGGGAGCCGGGGTCAGGGGTCACTCGGCCAACTTCCCCACGGGGAGTTACTGCGCCCGTTACCCGCCGACGCTTCTCGTGGAATTGGGCAAAGAAACGGGCGCCCCGGGGCCCTTCCTTCCTTCCTCTTCCTCCTGTCTCCACAATGGCGGCCGGGGCAGGGCTGCCCGGTGAGGAGCGTCCAACAGAACCGGAAGTGTGCCTTGTAAATGCGCATGCGCCAGACCCCTCCGCGGGAACTCGCACCAGATGGGGCCAGTGATGGGCTTTGTCCGCAAGCCCGAGGTCGGCGTTTTTGAGTCATGGCGCCCTCTAGTGTTCCTGAGGGAGAGCTCCCTGCACAGCTGCTTTACCTGCGGAGTGGTTACGGCGCTGGGGGCCCCCGGCACTGGCGCCCCCAGACCGCCCCGCCCCCGAGAGGGCCCTTGGCGCCCCCGGTGGCGCCGTCGCCCTGCCCCGTGCAT
>JAJPUD010000994.1:108448-127125 GCA_023553655.1 Myrmecobius fasciatus | reverse complement strand
TTTGGGAGGTGGGTTCAAGCTGTGCGGGAAGGAATTGCTGTGAGGTGAGAGCAGGGGTTCGAGCAGCCCCTTGGCAGTGCCTGCCATGGGGGTCCTAGAGGAGGGACCCGAGGGGTCAGGAGGCCCTCAGTGAGGACGCGGCCTGGAGAGGGGGCAGAGGGACTTCTGGGGAGCGCAGGCTGGGGAAGCTGGGGAAGCTGGGGAGAGCGGGAGGCCGGAGAGGCCTTGGCGGATGGAGAAGGCCCGGCCTGGCGGAGGCTTTGGGGGAGAAGCGGAGAGAGCCCAGTCAGAGGCTGTCTCCCTGAGAGCGGGTCACGGGCCTTGGACACGGGCGGCAGCGGCCGGAGTGCGTCCTGGGGAGCCCCCGGCGAGCGGGGGTGAAGGAGCCCGGCCAGGAAGAAGCCCCTGTGGGCCACGGAAGCCCAGAGAGAGTCTGCGGAGCCATCACAGGGACCTCCCCCCCACATGAGCGCGCCCCCGGCCTGGGACGAGTGTGGGCGAGCATGGCCTTCTCCAGCACCGCGAGTGCGCCCCGATCGCTTCTCTGGCCTCGGGAGGATGACCGGCTCCTCCCTCCCCATCCGTCCTCTGTGACACCAGAACCACCCGCGGGAGCCGAGGCCGGCCCAGTCGTTCAGGGTCTCTGGGCTTGCATGCCCGTAGTGGGCAGAATTGGGGGGGGCAGACCGCCCCCCAGGCTCTGTTGGGGGGTGCTTTCCCTGAACGTGACCTCTCAGGGTCGTTCAGAGCCGAGGGGGCGCTAGACGCCTAATGGTGTTTCCCCGTTACTCTCCCACAAATGAACAAAGGGCGCGCTGTGGCTGCCCCGGTGCCGGCCCATCCCGTGTCTGAAGGCATTTGCCGGAACCGCTCCTGTGACTTTTGGGGGGTGCGTCTCCCCGGTTTCTACAAAGATCGCACCCCTCTCATGATCAGAGTTTGGTAACGAGGGAAAGAACGGCTGCCGGTGACGAGCGGCCACTGCTTCGAGGAGGGGTCTCCCAAGCTGCCAACGAGCCTGCCCCCGGATGCTGCCGGACGGGGGGGTGGCTCCCCGGGCCTTCACCCGTGCAGGAGGCTGACCGGCGTGCGGTCACTGGCCGAGTCTGCCCCCCCAAAGGGCTTTGTGTGCGACTTCTCAGCCGCGCCCCACTCTCTGGGCCCCCGTTTTCTCGGCAGAGATCCTGGAGGGCCTGGCCGCTTCCTTCTCCAGCTCACGTTAAGATGAGGAAACTGAGGCAGACGGAGGAAAGCGGCTGGCCCTGACTCAGCTGGCCAGGGTCTGAGGCTGGATTCAAATTCCAGTCCTCCTCACTCCCAGCCCCTCCCCCCTCCCAGGCTCCTGGTCCCCTCCCTGTGTGACAGACCCTCAGATCCAGCGGCCTCCCCATGAGCACGAGCCTCCGCCTCTGGGCTCGGGGCATCCTCTGGCTGCCCTGCCTCCCTCCTCCAGGCTGACCGCTGGCCTCCCCAGCCTTCTGTGCGGTTTGCACGTTTGTTTGTGGTCTCCTTGGACTGGGAACCGCTTGAGGCAGGGACCGCCTTGTACACACTCTTTGTGGATCCTCAGGTACATAGTAAGCACTTAATAAATGCTTGCTGCCTGATGGGAACGTTTCGGTTTGACGAGGAGGAGGGGGCAGAGTCGTTGGCTGCTCTAAGTTCACACTAAAAGAGGTTCCGAGTTGCTAAAACCTGCCGGACTTGGTGCTCGCTGTGCCCTTTAATGTATGAGGGGGGAGGCGAGACCCCCCGCTCTTCCTTCATCCACCAGCCTCAGTCAGAGACACTGGTCACCTTCAAGTAAAGAGCACGGGGCAGCGAGGGAGGAGGCGCTCCTGGTCCGTGACGCCAAGGGCAGGAGACACGCCGCTCGGCGACCCCCTTCCTGGATCTGGGGAAGAGGCCTTGGGACGGTTGCTTGGGATGAGCCTGGCAAAGGTTCTGAGAAGTTTGGCAGAAATCCCTTTGGGGAAAGGGCGATTCCCGAGAGCCGGCCCGGCAGCTTCTCGGACGGACGCGCGCCCGGCGTGCCCCCCGGCTCCTCTCCCTCTTTGGGAGGCAGTGGAGAGAGATGGGCCAGACAGCACTGTAGATGGATGTGTTCATGAGGGCAGAGCCCGGTCCTGGTGCGGCGTGGCCAGTGGGTCACCAGGGCCTGGGTGGCACGCGCTGCTCAGCCTTGCGGTCGATCACTCGGCTCATCCGATCCCTTGCTGACCCACAGCTGCAAAGACCACTCGGCAAGAGAAGCAGGCTCCGAGAGGATCTGGGACAGGCCCTGCGGTGCTGGGCCACATGCAGGAGAGACAAATGTCATTTTGTGCCCTTGGGGACGATGGCAGATAAAGCAGGGGTGGGGAAGTGTCTGGGGCTTCAGCGGAACACGTGATGTGGCTTCCAGAAAGCTGAGGCAGCTTCCAGGGATAGGGTGAGCATGATCCCATGATGCTCGGCTCCAAACTCATCGGGAAGATTGTGTTCAGTGACGGGAAGGAGAAGGGAAAAGGAGGGAGAAAGCCTGCCTGTAGGACTGGGTGCCGGGCCTGTGAGTCCTGTGGTCTCACGGTAGCTGGAGAGGCTCCCCAGGAGGCAAGAAGCCTGGAGGGGGGCAGACACAGGCTCAGTGCCCAATGGGTTGCTGCCGAGCTCCCCGAGTCATCCTCGGGCCGGTCTTTCCACCATGGGGGTGCTCCCCTTCCGTAGGGAGGCAGGCCTTGGGGGCCCCGTCCCATTTCCGGGCAGCTGCTGTCACACGGTTGTGTGAGGGGGGGGCCCTCGGCTCCCAAACGAGGCTTTCCTTGTTCCTTTTGAGCACCTGGTGCTCCAAGCGGGGGTGCAGGGGACCAGGAGAGCGCCCGGGACAGGTGACTAGTGCTGACTCCAGGGATGCCCATCAGTGGTACTCCTGTCTCACGTGTGTTTGGCAAATGAACAATGAAGAAAAGCACTTCCTGAAAGCTTGGGGACCCCCCACCCTGGGGCCTCGGGCAGGAGCTTTAAGGTAGCCAGAAGGGCCCAGGGGCTCCATCCCTCCTTTGTGGATGGAGCTGCTGCTTCCATGTGAAAACATCCTTGGTGACAAGCCCTCCCACCTCCCGGGGCCCTTCGGGGCAGGCGCAGCTCCAGGAGAAGTGCTTGGGCCCTGTGGGAAGCCCACTTCCCACAGGACAGGGTCCGTTCCAGGTCCCCTGCCCCTTGTCCCCAAGAGAAGACGCTCAGCTACGCGCAGCTTACCCACGATGAAGGCAGTGCAGTGAAAATGCCCGGGAAGGTGGGCCGGGAAAGTGGGGGACAGAGGCGGCGGCCCCCCGATTCTCCAGCTTCCTGAACCCAACGCCACTTTCCCCAAAAGGCTTCCGTGACGAGGCCTTTGGCCATTTGGACCCTTCTGGTATTATCGGCAGATTGTGCTACGGTTGTGCCTCGGTTTATAAAATGTCACAAGCGCCTCGTCGTGATTTTGGCACTTGAACAGTTGTTACTGAAAGGCTTTTTTCTATTAGTTTGAGCAACTGCACGATTGCAGAGGCCTCTGGGAAGCTTTTCTTGGGTCAGCAGTCAGAGTTGACAGGGACTAGAAAAAAGTGACCAAAAAGTGCATGAAAGCACAGGGCTGAGAGCACTCCAGGACAAAGGCTGCCCTCGGCCACGGGCACGTGGAGAGCGTGCTGTGAGGGGCTCGGTGTTCATGAAAGCAGAGGTTCCCCTTGGTCCTTTGTCCAGAAGAGAACACGTTACCATGGCTGATGTGACGCCAAGGCATCAGGAACGGGGCCGGAGGGGATGCGCCAGCGAGATCCGTCTGCTTTCCTGGGCCAGCCGAGGCGTCCTTGGGCCTTCCCTTGCCCTGGGCCTGAGGGCGCAGAGAGGCTCCCTTAGTTGGGAGCCCCAGAAACCTCCGGCGAGGCGCCTCTGGCCAGCAGGTGGCAGCAGTGTGCAGCCTTTGCGCAGTCGGAGCAGGCCCTTTTGGTGGCTGGGCCGTTAGCCGGGGCGATGGGAGCCGGTCGGACAGGAGGGTCCTGGGTCCTCTGTATCGTCGGCCCTTTGGGGGGGGTCTGTGCTCCGTGCCTGACGTGGGTCTGCCTTTGGAAAGCCCAGCCCTTTAATTGAGAAAGGGGATCATTGTTTAAGGGGGAGAGCAAGGAGCGGGGCAGGATCACCTCCGGTTAAAAGGAGCTTTGCACTGGAGCAGAGACTTCCTTTCTTGGCCATTTTCTGGCTTTTCTGACGGGATGGAGAAGCTGCTAAGACGGGGGACGTGCTCCCCAGCCCCGGCATGGGGGGATGACTGCCCAGCAGGGGGCAGGAGGAAGGCGTATGCTCCTGAAGTGGTCATTGGTCAGTGAGTGACGGAGGGTTGGGCTCAGAACTGTGGTGCCCGGAGGCTGCCACTTCACGAGGGCGCCCGGGCTGGCCATCCCTTCATTTCCCTCCAGCCGGACCCCTTTGGATGGGGCGCTTCCTCGGGAGCAAGGGCTGCTTGTGTTTCTAGCACTCAGCACGGCTCTTAGCACACAGCAGGCGCATAATCAATGGTTAACCACCCTAAATGGGGTTTATACCCACTTGCAGAAATGGGCCTGTGGCCTAAAGCAGAGGCTGACGTGCACCCCAGTCGAGAGCCCGCCACGTGGGCCGAAGTCTCCCCATTTCGCCTTGTCTGAGCTTGGGCTTGTTCCAGAGGAGCCGACGGTCATTTTGGGGGCTCCTCGGGGAAACTCTTCGGGTCGGCCCCAGCTGTCACGGGCCCCCAGCTGCTGGGGTCTGGCCCATGGCGGTGTCTCGTTGCAAAGGCGCCTGTGAGGAGACTTTGTGTGGATCAGAACCCAGGCCGACGCTGAGCCATGAAAATCAGGCAGGTCCGTGGAGGAGGTCTGATCGGGGGGGGAGGGAGAGGGGCTTCCCACGGGCTTGGGGGGCTACCCTTGCCGTGCCCTTTGCCTCCTCCAGAGCTGTCTGCACAAAGGGAGTGGGCTGAGGTGGGCGGGACTTGGCTTGCCAGAAAGAACTGCCCTGTCTCAGGCTCTCTTCCTGTCTGTCCGGCCTGGCTTTTTCTCTGTCCATCGGCCATTTCCCACTGTGTCACCTAAATAGTGATGGAACCCTCGGGCCCAAGCGAAGGCCTGAGGCTGGGCTAGGTGGGGGGATGGACAACCTGTCTGAGCCCGGTCCACGTGGGCAGAGGGGCCGCGGTGGGCCAGTGTCCTTGCAGGCCGGACCCAGAGCTCTGACCCGACGTCCTTGGGGCATCATGAAACTGGCTGCAGTATCCTGAGGTCCCACAAGATGGCACTGCTTTTCCAAGTGAGAAGCCTGGGTGGTTCTCCGGCTCCTGGGCGATGGGCCTTCCTCGGAAGCCGGCTCGGTGCCAGGTCTGCGCTGGGCACTAAGCCTGGGGGCACAAGCCGCAGCGGCCCCTGGCCTGAGGGAGCCACCACTCTATTTGCCTCTCTACAACTAGTGCAGCTAGAGATGGGTCAGTGACCATGGATGGATGGACACGGGCCTAGGCACACAAACAGACATGGGGGGTCCCTGCCAGGGGCCGGGGAGCTAAGGAGAGCCTCCTCCCTGTCCAGTGCTTGAGCTGACCCTTGAAGGAAGCCCAGGAGCAGCACAGGGAAGAGTCCGAGCTCGGCGTGGCCTGGACAAGTGGTTGATGGGACAGGGACAGGGAGATCCGAGCCAGGCCATGGAGGGCCTTGGGTGTGAAGCCGCCGCAGCGAGGAGCCCCCCGCCTGCTTTGTGCTGGGCAGTGACGTCTGCCAGCCTCTGGAAATTGGATTCCAGACGGGAGAGGACCCAGGAGCCCGATTTAGGAAGCCGCTGTAATAACCCCAGGCAGAGGCGGCGAGGGTCTGAGCTAGGGAGGGGGCCCATGGCAAAGCGTCTCACGCTCTGGGTTGAGACCCCACCTGGGGATGGGTCGGCAGAAATCGGGGTGAAAGGGACTTGTGTGTGGGGAGAGGTCAAGAAGCCCCGACCTAGGGAACCAAGAGAAGGGAGAAGGGAGCTGATGCTGAGGGGGGTCGGGTCCTCCAGACTTGGCTAGTGAATGAGTCAAGGATGGCGAGGGCTGCCAACCTGAGGGCATTCGAGGCTGGGCCATAAAGCTGGGCATAGAGTTCAAGGTGGCCTGTGGGGGACAGGAGCCTGGGAGCCTTACGGGTGAGTCTGCATAAAGATGTTAGCGGTCCCGTATGAGCTCACCAAGACCCAGCATGCAGGGAGCAGAACCAAGAGCCCCCGGCGCGGAGGGGAGCGTGGACGGCCAGCCACAGAGGAGGGGGTCAGGAAGTGCAGTGTGCCAGGCCCGAACCCTCGGCCCCAGAGACACAACTAAGAACAAGTCCCAGCCCCTGGGGGGCTGCCCAGGGGGGAAGGAAAGACGGGGAAAGTGTCCCAGAGCTCACCATGGCGGTCTGGTTCTGTGGCCCTGGATCCAAATGGAGCTGTCCATGGTTAGGAGGAAAGGGGGGTGGGAGGTGACATGCTGAGAAGGGTGGCGAGGGCTGGCTCGGAAGGAGTGGTCAGCGTGACGCCTCTGGCTAGTGATGGAGGCGATTCCCTCATGAGCCCCTGAGTCAGTCGGGTTCCAGAAGGATGGTTCTCGGCTCTGACGCTATCTCAGCTTCAAGCCTTCTGGGTTGGCTTTGTGGCGGTCCCCCAAGACCCGTCCACAGTGTGGCTACAAGACTGGCACTGAATGGGAGGAAGGCTGCCATGCTGGGCATTGGCCAGGGCATTGAATCCCACCCTCGAAGACGGCGCCTTGGGCGTTTCCCCTTCGCCACCACCTGGAAGACTGCGTTTTCATGGCGCTTTTCTCTTTTTTTTAGCTTTTCCCAGTGATTACTTTGTTTAGAAATATGTTGCTCTGTGGTCTGGCCGGTTGGTGAGCTGTGGGTGTGTTCAGAAAAAGAGATGAGGAAAAGCTCGACTTAACCTCTGAAGTGGGAACTCGGGCTCCTCCAGCCGCGGACCCGGGAGCTCTGGCTTCCAGTCATGTCCCGATGCTGGGGGGTGTTGGGCACCTGGGAGGTCCCCTGAGTCTCAGAGCCTCCCTTGCCTCATCTGTTAGCTTTGGTCTCCTCCTCGTGCCCTCTTGAGAAAAGCCAGAGTCCAAAACGTCACTGCTGCGAGGGCTCTGCCGTCCCCCTTTGGCCCCAGACATCTTAGCTGGAGGCCCGGGGAATGACGCTGCTGAAAGGCCCCATCGCCGTCATCGGCTGGGCCCCGGTGGGCACCTGTCCTACCGCTGTTGGTTCTCGGCTCTGTCCGGACCTTCCAGCGCCAGGACTTCCTGGGCTTGAGGGCTACGCCAGGGGTCTTCATCTCGGCCGAGGCCTCTGCCGCTGCCTTTGTCCTTGTCTCCTATGTTGCTGCCCCAGTCTGAGGCACAGCCCGGGACCCGGGCCCGCCGATTAAGGGCATTGCGGGAAGGGGGCATCCAAATGCCAAATGTTGAAGAGCAGGGTCCCCAGGGTTACCAAGGAACTGGGTTCTGGCCAGGGAATTAATCAGAAGGTCAAAGGTGGAAAAGAGGGCCCGAGATCCACCAGACGCCCCTCAAGAAAGCCTGCCTTCCAGAAAGAGGAGGACTTGTGTTTCCATGGCAACCTCGCATCTGTAAAAGAGCCAAAGGAAAGAGATCCAGAAGGGCAACGAGAAAGACAAACAAACAAGATGGAAGCCGGAGATTAATTCATGGCGTTTCTGGCAGGGGGAGGTCTGAAGTTGCAGAGAGAATCGGGGCTCGTAGAGGGACTGACAGATGACATGGCAGGAGCTGGTCAGTCCTGGGCTGACCACGTGTGTGCCCGGCCTGCGGCGCGGCTGGGAGCCCACTGGGAGCCGTGACTTTAAGGGACTTCTGCCCCTCTTGGAGGCGTGTCGGGGGCAGTTCCTGCGCTGTGGGAGGGCTGGGCCCTGAGTGACGTGGGGCGCTCGGCTGGGGGCTGACCTCCGTTAGTCCCTCAACGCCGGCCTCCAGGCTGACCTGATCGGCATTTCTTCAGAGACCGGGCCTGACTTCCTGCCGGCTGAGCCGCTGCCCTGGCCTGGTTTGACCTCGGGGACCAGTTGGCGCAGACTTGCCTGCTCCTGGGGGCAGCTGGGTCACATGATGACTATACCTGGAGGCCACAAATGTGCGTGGGGGGTGAGACTGCACGCTGGGTCATGTGGCTTTACCTGGAGGCCCCAAATGGGGGGGAGAAGGGGACACTGTGCACTGGGCCACCTGGCTTGTACCTGGAGGCCCTTACTGAGAAAGGGGCAGGATGAAATCTGGTGGCAGTATCATAGGTGGAGACAGAACCACTTGTGTGGGGGCAGTTTGTAGGAGCGGGGTTTTAAAAGCAGGGGCTCCTTCTCTGCGGGACTGACTTACCTTGAGGCTGGTGCATTACCTGGCACATAGTAGGTGTTTAATTAGCTAATTACTTCATTAGCTTTTACATTAATGGGTCTTCATTCAGTAGCTGCAGTTGTAGGCGGTGATAGAAAACCTTCTTCAATGACCTGTCGGTCTTGCACATAGCCTTAGTCCTTAGAAAGCGGCTCCTGAGACCGAATATTGTCCTTTGGCCGTAGGTCAGGCCGCAAGGACCGGACTCCATTGTGTTGGAGCGCAGAGCTCGGACAAAAAACAGTTTTGTCTGTGTAAAATTCACTGAAAAAGAGAAAAGTGCGCGTGTTTCTTAATATCCACTGAGGTTAAGTAACCTAGGATCAGAATGAACTTTGTTTTGGAAAAGCAGACAGATGATGAGGAAGGCCCCGTGCTTTGCTGTTTTATGGCGAGATCTTCTGTTGCACTAGGAAAAATGTTGTTTAAATAGAGCCAGGAGATGTTGAAGATTGCACTTGTTTTCAGTTGGAGGTTTGCCATACATAGATGGATTCTCAGATGCTGACAGGTTGATCCTTTGTTGGATCCAGTGGGATCCACCCTCACACTCACAATTACATAGTCGGATACTGAGATGGGCCTACCATCCAGGGCTTTCAGCTTGGTTCTTCCTTCTTATCAATGTCGATTGAGGCCCACACGTGCCAGCTCATTTGGTTGGACTCTTGTCCACGACGTTCCCAGATTTCCTCACAAGGGATCCCCCAGAGCGTTCTCTTCATTTAACCTGCCATCTCTTGGATGAGTTGGACTCAGGAGGAGAACAGGCTGTAGTGCCTTTGCCTCTGAAACAAATCCTGTCTCTTCGGTGCCGCTGTCCTGTTGGGGTTGTCATGTGGCATCTGCCAGTCTCTGTGTAAATGTAAACAGGCTGCAGTATGTAACCAGTGTGGGACTTTGAAGAGGAGCTGGGGGCCCTAGAGAACCAGAGGGATGTGAAGGAGGCAGGAATGGGCCACTGGCCTCAGAAGCAGAGGTTTTCCCCTCTGCTACTGACTTTCTTTCGGAGATGTTTGATAAATACAGAATTTTTAAAATGAAGATAGCATGAGCGTTTGGCTTAAATTTGAATTTAACAATAAACAGCAATGAAAAGTTAGACCTCACTTTGTATTTTCTAATATTAGCAGTTCGTGTGTTTGAGCGCTTATTTTTATATTTTCATTTTTCCTCCCAGTCACCTCAAATGCCAAAAGGATGAAGAACTGACGGAACCACTGAATTACGCCGAACAGCTTCCGGTGGCTCAGATAATTCACCAGGTTTGCCTTCTGTTTTCTCTCTTTAATTCTTAGAATAGAATTGCGTTGCTTAGTTTTACAGAGTCGGTGTGCTAAGGCATTCTGGGCCGGTCTACCTCGGCGATGGGAGACCAGTCCCATTCAAAGCGCTGTATTAAACTGTAACGAGATCTCTCACTTAATATGGGAAAGGTGGGGGGGGGGGGGAGGCCAAAATGGTTCTGTCTTTTGTATTTATTACTAAGCAACAAAACTTAATTTCTAAAACCTTTCATCTGGAGGCCCTGCACAGAGCGCTTGTTAAATGACAAGGAAAACTGGCCCCCAGATAATCACTAGGGTGTGATTTTTCTGTGGAACCGAAGAGAGAAAAAACAATTTTGCCCTCCCTTTGCCGCTATCAGTCCCTGTAAAATAGAACGGGGAGCGCTGTGCCGGCAAGCTTTCCATTGCCCATCATAGAGACTTTGCCGTGCTTTTTTTGCCGTCGCTGTAATCACTGAAAAAGCGCCGTGGTCGGAGCCGGGACTTGGGCCCCGCGCTGTAATTTGAGCAGGGCTTAGCCGCTGCCCCGCCGAGCCGGATGTGCTAATAATTTTCAACGCTCGGTTGACTGCTATGGTTATGGCCTTTGGACCTCCCTGATTTGCAAACCCTTCTGGACCACCAGAATAAATTAAGAGTCTTCTTTGTGTCAGAGTTCTTCAGCATCTCCGGTGGCTCTTAATTATTGTCGTTAGGCCTTTCCAAATACCACCGCTACACAGAAATTTGATTTTTTCCGCTGAGTGTTTTACTAGCAGCCGGGCCCGTTGCCATTTATTAAAGAAACAAAGGCTTGCTTTTGGAGTTGCTGGTCTCGGTGCTCTTGTGAAAATGCATTGGAAACACACGCACACGCACACACACAGGCGCACAGACTGCACATGTACACACAGAGCAACTGTGGATTGAAATTTGTACTTTGGGAAAATGTTCTGGTTGGAAATTATGTCCCGTTTATATGTCGGGAATCCCTCGTGCTGTCGGGCCGGGGGCCCAACGCTGGCAAAGGCCGCACTTACAGTTCTCTGACTGGGCACACGTGGCACAGCTGCCGTGTCTGGAATGGTACGAACCCGCAGCCGACAGAGTGGGGCGCTTGGGGCTCGGGCCCCAGAAGAGAGACTCGGGACCCCCAGAAGAGAGGCTCAGGACCCAGAAGAGAGGTTTGGCCTCTGAGAGGGCTGATGGTGCGAAAGATCAGCCTCTGTGAGGACCGCACCCTCAGCTCTGGAGCCCCACTGACCCCAGGCCTGACTCCAGTCCTGATTGCAACCTGAAGAGGCCCAGCTCCGCCTCCTAGCCCCCGCTCGCTTTTCACCAGGGCTGCGCTCCGAGTGGGGGGGACCTCTCCTAGGGAGGAATTTCCTCGGCCCCCCTCGTCCTCCCGGGCTCTCCGTCCTCCCCGCTGCCAGCTGCCGCACCTCTGCTTGTTAGCCGGGGGTCCTCGGCCCCTTGGGGTGGGAAAGCGGAAAGCTGAAGGAGCCGAGCCCTGTGTCACCTCCTGCCGGCCTGTGGGGGTTCAGCCTTGCCCAGTGATTCGGTCTGGGCTGCAGACTTTGCCCCCGGAGGAGCAGCCAGCTCTTCCCTCCCACCAAGCTTTGGCCCCTCTGACCTTGCCCTGCCTCCTCAGCTGACTGGCCCCATCCTGTCACCAGGAGGAGCGGCGTCCCTTCTTCCCGCTCCCCTGAGCGCTGGCTGGAGGTCTGGCCAACGGCAGGGCCCGGCCACGTTTTCCTCACGCTCCCTGACTCGGAAGGCCGAGGGAGCCATTCGAGCCAATGTTTGGGGACCGTCCTAGGGAGGCAGATGGGAGAAGAAATGGATGGTTTTGAATATAATTAAATTTTACAATTACTTCACAGACATTAATTTTAAAATCAAACCACTCAGCTCCTCCTTAATGGCTCAAATTTCAAGTAAGAGAGGGATTTTATGACTGAAAGCTGACACGTTCCTGGAGAACGGCCCACTCTTTGTTTCTGTGCTAAGGAACGTCCCGCAGATGGCCTCCACTACGTTTGTTTGTCTATTTCTAGGGTCATTTCCCTTGAATCTCTTAAAATCAAAAGGCGATTTCCTCCGCTTAGCAGGTACTGATTTTCACAAAGTAAGAGCAGGTGGGGATTACAAAGCGCAGCCAGACTGGGCGAGAGCAGGGCACAGGAAGAGCGCTTCCGGTCTGGCTCTTCTGTCTGCGCCTCCCAGAGCCCCGGGCTTCCTGTGGGCTCCCCTTCCAGGCTCTGCCCCCTCCCCGCCCCCCTCTGGGCAGGTTACTGCTCTTCTGTTTTCTGTTCTCTGGGCTGGACGCTTCCCTCTGGCCCACCGTGATCCCCTCGGATTGTGATGTCCAGTGCTCCTCCTGCTCCAGCCTGGCTGGGAGACAGAGGGTTGGGAAGGACTGCAGGCCTTTAGGCCCCATTTCTTCTCCCGTCTGTCTCCCAAAGCTTGCTCTGTGTCTGGTTTCTCCATGGAGATCCCCTCCTGAAAGTCTTTGCAGAGGTCCTAGAGGACATGCAGCCTCGCAGAGACCGCCTGCTCTGGGAGATTTGGGGTGTGAGGGTTCTTAGTTGTTTCTACTCTGGGGAACCTTGGGGTGTGAGGGTCCTTAGGTAATTGTCTCTGTGGCCACAGGCGGCTGAGAACATTGTAACCTATCTGTGCCCAGGAGGCTGCTGGGTGGAGGACAGTCTGCAGGGCTTTGCCTTCTGGTATCAGAAAACCAACCCGGGGATCCGCCTGCTCTGGACCTTCCCGTCCTGTCATAAGGTTGCTGTCACTGTAGGGACTGAAGACCCTGTTTGAGCTTCTGTGGTCCTCATGTCTGAATGGGGGGCACTTGTCACTTCCCCTTCAATCACTGGCCAGTCGGCTGGGCGTGGAATGGTAGCTCGAGCTCATTAGTGATTCAGAGCTCTTGGAGCGACTGGAGATTGTTCGTGCCCTTTGGCCACTGAATGACCGGTAGTGCTGTGGAGCCCACAAAGTTCTTTCTGTCTCTGGGCCGTGAGACCTTTGAGAACTGTCTGCTTGCCTTCCGATCTTGACTAGATGCTTTGTTTGTCCAAACCTGAAATTTAGCGGCACCCCAATCATCCCTTTTACCTCTCTGTGTTCCCTCTCTCATTTATTCTCCTAGTCATAAGTGATAGGCAAGATGTTCCTCCGTCTTCAGACTTCTTGTAATCTCTTTGTGTGTATCTAGGGCCTCGATCCCTCTCCTGGTAAATGGTGGAAGATGTGGGTTGGTGCCCAGTTTCTGGCACACTGCTTTCCAGTTTTCTCAGCAGTTTTTCCCAAATAATGAATTTTTCTCTCCAAAGTCGAGTCTTTACACTTGTCAAGCTCAAAGCTACTCTAGTCATTTGCTGCTGGATATCGTATGGCCACTCCGCCAAGCCGATCCACCTTTCTGTTTCTTAGCCGGTAGCAGTTTCCATAGTTAACTACCTTCTTCTTCTTCTTTTTTCCCTCAACTACTGAAAAATAATTTCTTTTTAAAAAAGTATGATTTCAGTCTGTATTGAGAGTTCATCAGTTCTCTCTCTGGAACTGGATGCCATTTTTCTTCATGGGTCCTTCAGAATTGTCTCGAATCATTTTCGAGATGAGAATAGCTACTTTTCACAGTTGATGATTCTTAAAACTTTGCTGTTATAGATGATGTTCTCTACATGCAGTGTTCTCCTGGTTTTGCTTGCTTTGTTTTGCATCAGTTTATATCGGTTTTCTCAGTTTTTTTCTGAAAGCATCCTGCTTGTCATTTCATATACAGGCAGGACAATGGTCATCCATTTAGCTTCCATCCTTTAGTTTACAAATTTTTGTTGCCCGAAAAAGCTGTTATTAATATTTTTGTTTGGGTGGGTCCTGTTCATATTTTTTTTATCTCTTTGGGGTACCTACACCAAGTCTTATTGCCGAGTCATATGCACAGTTCTGTTATTCTTTGGATCTTGTCCCAAATTATTCTCCAGAATGGTTCTCATCTCCACCAGTTTTCCCCACATTTGTCTCCAACATGTCATTTCCCTTTTCTGTCATATTAGCTAATCTGTTAGGTGTGAGGTGATACCTCACAGTTGGCTTAATGTGCTTTTCTCTGATCAATAGTTGATGTGATTATTAACAGGTTTGCTTTCTTCTTCTCAGAATTGCCTGTTCTTATCCCTTAACCATTTAACTGTTAGAGAATGGCTTATATTTTTATAAATTTGGCTCAGTTCCATGTAAACTTGAGAAATGGGGCCTTTGTCAAAGAAACTTGCTGTAAAATTCCTCCTCCCTCCCTCCCCCAGCTCCTGTTTCCTATTCTCCTATTTTTGGCTGTATTAGTTTTGTTTGTGCAAAGACTTCTTCATTTTATGTAATCAAAATTATCCATTTTAATATCCTTTAATGCTCTCTCTTTCTTGTTTGGTTCTTAACTCTTCCCCATAGAACTGACAGGTAAAATACTCCATCTTTCCTAATTTATTTATCATATCATCCTTTATGTCCAAATCATTTATCCGTCTTGACCTTATCTGGTTTGTGGTGTGATTCTAGGCTAGTCTATACTTACTTTTTCCAATCTGCTTTCCAGTTTCCCTAACAGTGTTGGTCAGAATTTTAGTTCTTGTCTCAAAAACTGGGGTCTTAGGATTGGTCACATACTAAATTAGTCATTCACTGCTGTGTATTGGGCACCTCCTCTGTTCTGCTGCTCCTCCGTTCTCTCTCTTAGCCAAAACCACCACCTTGTTTTGATCGCGGTCTGCTATGGCTAGGCCATCTTCCTTCACATTTCTTTTCCCGATTTCCTTGATTGTTCTTGACCTTTGTTTCTTCCCGATGAGTTTTGTTATTTTTTCCCTAACTCCACAAGGTCATTCTTTGGCAGTTTGATTGGAATGGCACTTAATCAGTGAATTAATTGAGGTGGAGTTGTCCTCTTTATTATATTGGCTCGCCTCTTCGTGAACAAGTAACATCTCTCCACTTGTTTAGATCCATTGTAGATTATTTATGCAAAGGCTTTGTGTCCAGTTTTGTCGTGGCAGGTAGAGGCCCAAGTATGTTTTACGGTCTGCAGGTTCCGCTCTCTTGCTGCTGCCGGGTCTTGCTGCCGTCTCATAATCAGGGTGCTTGTACCCCACGTTCCTCTCCTCACCCTCACTGTGGAGATGCCGGCGTCCAGTCCTCTGGGTTTTAATGATGGGACTGTTCTCACAGAGATCACATATTCCTCTTGGACTTGGGGCCAGCCTTCTCTGGAGTTTTCCTCTCAGCTCTAATCTCAGAGCGCCTTTTTTAGAGGGGCCATGCTAGATAATAACAGCTTTAGGTCTGGACTGCCATTCTTCCTTCCACATTTCCCCGAAGATTCTAGGTCTGGGATCCTTCTCCTGCCGTTGCTTAAGTGTGGTCTTCACTGGTGTCATGGCTCCTCTTGGGTTATTTGTAATTGTGTTTATTCTGATGTTTCACCGATTGGCAGCCGGGGGACGGGGGTGAGGGTGGGGATCTTTGAAAGTTCTTCACAATTTATCAAGTCTCTGCACTGTTGACTGATCATGGATCCTGTCTCTGATCGTGTGATCCTAAATCTGGCTCCAAAAACTTTGCACTGGTCGGAAAACAAGTTTTTCCTTTGCACCGATGAGCGGGGGCTGCCATCTTTCCTTTAAGTAGCCATAGTGTGTGTGAAATGATTCAGCTTAGAACTGGAAGGTGAGATGCATTTCTAGCTTGCCCTTTAAGGGAGTAACAGACATCACTGAGCAGGAGGTGGGGAGGGGGCTTCTCTGAAGATGAGGGTGTCCCCCCGATTATAGAGGGCTCTGAATGCTGGCCGGAACAACTTCTGCTGGGCCAGGGTCTAAAGGCATGGCGCCCCGAGAATGGGCTCAAGCGCCTCCCCCCTGTGGAGCTGGGGACGTAGGTGCTCCCTCCCCCACATACAAGGCAGGGTGGGGATGAGGGGAGGGGCTGCCCACAGGGGCAGGGGAGGCCACAGCCCAAGGTCAGTCCAAGCCACCTCTTACTGTGGGCATTGTCCTGAGGGAAGGCATGGAGCCTGTCCCTGCAGACGCTCTTGTGGGAGAAGCAGGAGGGTCCCTGGCATCTGGCTGGTCGGGACTTGAGAGTCCTGGGAGTACAAAAGGGGCCCCTCGGGACGCTGATGGTCTAACCGAGACAGAGGAAGCGGTCAGCAGGACGTCCTCCCCTGACCAACATGAGGTCCCACCCTGATTCCAGGGGCCTGAGGATGTGGCTCGTTGCAAACTGGATTCAAACTGCAAGGAAATGTTTATGGACCTGGCCATGACGGCCGTCTTCATCATGAAGGACTTTTTCTCCTCCTTGGGTTGGAGTTGTTGGAGGGCAGAATGGAACAGGGAGAAAGCCAATGCTTAATTAAGAAAAATTATATTTTGAAAAAGTAAATGAATCAGCTTCAAATGACGGGATGTATGTGCTCACTGCATCCCGGGCACTCTGCTCGGTCTTGGGGTGACACATTTCACAAGTGTGACGGCCCCCCACCTCCAGGATAGCCAAGGACAGACATCCTCTGGAGGGTGTAGACAAGGAAGGCAGTTGTGGCTTGGGGGATCACAGGGCTGATCCACCCCTACCTGGGCCCATTAAAATTCTCCTCCTACACCCAGCTGCGGTCTTGACCTGATTCTGGTTCTTCATCCAGAGCTGAGTGCGAGCCAAGGGTAGCTGTGTCCCCAGGACTGGACGGCTGCGCTCATGAGCCTAGCAGAGGTGGGTGGGCGCCTGCCGGCGTTAGATCTCCGCGGACCGTCCAGTCAGAAACGGCCAGAAGGAGAGGGGAGAGGGGAAGGGGGGGGGATGAGCACCTACTGTGTGCCAGGCACATGCTCAGTGCTTACTGGTGAGCTGACCCTCCCAAGAACCCTGGAAAGTGATGCTGTTAGGATCCCCCTTCAGTAGCTGAGGAAAGTGGGGATGCCAAGGGAGGCCATTTGCCCGGAGCACACAGCCAACTGGTGCCTGAAGCAGGTGTGAATTCGGGTCCTGGCGCCAGTCCCAGGACGTGCCCTTTGCAGCCTTCACTGGAGTCGATGTGTGCAGAATGAGAAGGAAGGTACCGAAGAAGGGAGGAAGAATGGCAGAAGTCCCGGGGACGGGGCGCCTTTTACAGCAGGGTCTCGGTCTTGTGTACGGCGGTCCTGTAGTGCGGGAGGGCGGCGGCTTTGGGCGCGCTCCTGCTTTCAGACCTGGCTGTGGGCAATGGCACTTCCACTTTCTCACCAGGGAGGTACGAGATCACCTTCTCCCCACGGCGCACCACCCCGGCCAATCCGGTTTCCAAGGGCTTCACATCTGGACCAGTTTCTGGTGCAGGAGCACTGTGGGAGGCAGGACCTGCTTAGAATACCGCCAGCTTGCTTCGCTTCGATTGGTGTGGATAGTCATCTGTCATTTTGGGGAAATAGGGGCCCTTCACATGAGCCGAAAATGGGAAATGGGCCCAATTATTTTGCAAAGTAAGCCGAGACCTTGGTTGCAGTGATCCTTGTGCAGTGTAAGGAGTCCTGCCTCCTTCTGACGCTCCACGCGCTTACCTTTTGCGGAGGTCGCGGGGACTTTTCCACGGGGCGCCTGATGGAAGGCGTTTTTGTGAGCCAGGCGGGATGATTCCTAGTTTGAGGTAGTTTGCCAGATACATAAATATCTATATTTGTGAGGCTCTCCGTCCCGTCTCGGTCAGTTCTACATTTTAAATGAGCTAATCAAACGCGGAGAACCACGTAGAAATTATTTTACAGAACATCCCAAAGACATAGGACAGACAGACAGACAGACAGGATTAAGACGTGTGGACGACATTTCAGCCAGCAGGGTCCTTCAGCTGAAGTCCACCCAGCGCCTGCTTTCACTGAGGGGGAGATTTCACTTCTTGCTTTTTAAATGTTTGTAACAAATGTTTCCGCCTCCAGAAGCACCTTTTACCTCACTCCTTAATTAGACTCCCGCTGGTCATCCCCTGACCCGCTCTGGCTCTTCCTATGGTGCACGGCCTGGGTGACGCGCTCTGCTCCCCTTCTTTGGTTCCTACCCGCCTCAGGCCTCTCTGTTGCCTCCTTTGGGATACTTATCTTGAATTCCTTGGAGAGCGTTAGGCAGGACTGAGTTGTGGTGTGCCCTCAGACACTGACATGAGCCTGGCAAGTCACTTCACCCTGTCTGCCTCAATTCCCTCATCTGTAAAAGAGCTACAAGAGCAAATGGCCAACCACTGCAGTATCTCTGCCAAGAGCCCCCCAAATGTGACCCAAATGGGGTGACAAAGAATTGGGCACACCTGAAATAATGAAAAATAAGTAGACAAAATCAATATTTTTCTCTACCTCTGGGCACAGAGCTACTCTCTCCTTGATCTCATTGTGGGTCAGGCTGAGTAGCTCGGTCAGTTCAGCAACTTTGGGGACCTCGTTCCCAGAAGCTTTCCTAGGCCATTTTGCCACACTCCCAACAGCAGTCCCATGTCCTCGCACCCCCTGTTCCCCACCCTTGCCATCTGCACTCTTTCAACAAAACCCGAGGCCCTCCTGGAGCTGTGTGCTAGAGCCATGCTTTGGAGGCCCCCAGCACATCAGAAGTGCCTCCTCTTGAGACCCTGAGCTTTGGCACCCGTGGGGGACTCTGAACTATCCCTCCTCTCCTGGGGTCCAGCTTGGCAACTGTGCCCATTCACCCTCCTTCACATCCGGTGCTCCTGACCTCGCCCCGGCCTCTCGGGTGTGCTCTTGTGGGATGTTGTCCCAGGAGGAAGCAGGAGCTTCATGAGGGAGTCCAATCCCCCAGAGCTGTGTTCAGGACAACTTTGTGTAGGCACGTGACATCGCTGATCGTACTTCGATCCTGCTGAATAATCGTCATGTTAATAGTCACAGTAATCATCACAACAATAGTCACAAAGAAAAGTCACAAATAATAGTCACAAAAGTCACACAGTAATA
>JAJPUD010000994.1:86929-108438 GCA_023553655.1 Myrmecobius fasciatus | reverse complement strand
AAAAGTCACACAATAGTCAGAAACAAAAATCACAACTAATAGTCACAAAAAGTCACACAATAATCACAACCAAAAGGCACACACTAATAGTCACACCAAGTCACAAACAGTCATGAGGTATTCCTTCCAGGTGGATCTGCAGCCTGGCACTTTGGGGTGCACGCGGTTTGCCCCTTCAGAGCCAGGGTGTTCTCTGGGGGCACGATGGTGCACAGGGCGGGGCTTCATTCATCCGCTCATCCCCCTCTGGCCTTTTTAAATGAAGCTGTTATTTGGAATAGCCTCCCCCCGACTCAGCAGCCCAGAGTGACATTTTGTAGCAGAGCCTTCGGAGCGTCTGCCCGCTCCTCTTTTCTTTCTGTAAAATCCATTTTAATAGCGTTTTTACGTCCTGTATGTTTTATGAAAAGGCCTTATTGAAAATCTTGGACAATTTCCATCAGCTTCCCCACAGACTCATTGAATTGGAAAATCCTTAGTTCCCTCCTTACCTTAATTACAGTGCTTGGAACCGGGCTCCCTTAGCTGGCTTTTGAAGTTCCGAGGGATGATGTGCAGCCCGCCCCCTCCGGAGTGAGAGGCCGCGGACCGTCCACAGTAGGAGGGTCGCTGTTGCTTAGCTACCACCCTTTTAATTTGAAATGCCGGGCATTTCCGTAAGGGGAGGCCTTCCGCCGTCCGGTGTTTGTTCCCGATGCGGTCGGCTTTTTGTTTTTTTCCTATGGCCTTTTCCTTTCTGGTACAGCCATTATTATGGGGGAAGGGTCTGCTCTGGATCACATCAGCCATTCTGGCAAGCGAGGGTCTCGCACTTAGTTCAAGTGTAACGTGGCTGGGTGTCTCCATGGGACAGATTAATCGTGAGGCTGGTCAAGGAAGACCACCCGTGCACAGTGGGGGGGCCCTCGCACACAGTCCTCGTCGCCTGGACCGAGAGCAAAGTCCAGGCGTCCCCCTAGGGCCCAGGCCCTTCTTCATGGTCTTCGTGTGGTCTTTCTCACTTTCCAAAGGATGCATTTATTAAGCACCTACTGTGTACTTTGGCACCGTGCTAGGTGCGGAGACGGCAAAGGCTCTGCCCTCTAGGGGCTCCCAGCAGAGTGGGGAGACAAGAAGCGTGTGAGGACAGACAGGGTGGACGCGGGATCAATCAGAAGTGCTCTTAGCATGAAGGGGAGGTTAGCGTGGACAAACACCTCAGCTCGCCTGCCTGTGGAAGTACCTTCGGGGTGCTGTCCCCAAGCGGAATGGGCCGTCCCTGGAGGCAGGGAGTCACCCCCTTTCTGATGGCTTCCTT
Organism: Myrmecobius fasciatus; assembly: GCA_023553655.1. Taxonomy (NCBI): domain Eukaryota; kingdom Metazoa; phylum Chordata; class Mammalia; order Dasyuromorphia; family Myrmecobiidae; genus Myrmecobius; species Myrmecobius fasciatus. The sequence goes on along the minus strand of JAJPUD010000994.1, from coordinate 107,141 downwards.
GTGGGGGATGGGGTGGATTGCAGGGCCGTCCGGAGCCTTTCTGGCAGAAATCTGGGCAGTAAGCAGCCGCTTGGGAGATGGTGGGAGTCGTCTGCTGAGCTCCGGGGGTGGCTCCCGTCTTCCAGGAGCTGCTGCTCGGCTTTCTGTCGGACCCTCGGGAGGAGCGCCGCCTTCTCCAGGTGGCGAGCTCCCAAATCCGGGCTGTTTTCCTTTGTGAATAAGGACGCAATCGTGTGACGAGGCCCGTCTTGTGCGTTTTAAGTCTTAACCACTCTGCCCATAAAGGGGACAGGAGAAGAAGGAAGTCTCCGATCTGTAGGAGGTCCCTTTATTCGGCGTGAGCATTTATTCAGTGCTTACGGTATGCCAGCCGTGTGCTGGATGTTGGGGACACAAAGAAAAAGGAAAACCTTCCCCTGCCCTCAAGGGGCTTATATTCTTTTGGGGGGGCAAAATGAGAAGGCGAATCCAGAGGAGGGGGAGCCCCTGGCCTTGGGGGAGACGCTGCTTGTGTGGAGGACTGGGGGGTAGAGCACCGGGGCTGGGGGCACAGCTGCTGCAAAGGTGTGGAGGCTGGACGGTGGGGGCCTGGAAACTATAGGAGGTGAGGAGTCGGCCTGGGGGGACCTGGGCGAGGGCAGTGGGCTGTGAGTGACAGAGACAGAAGCTCTGGCCGTGGTCGGGGGGGGGGGGTGGGGGGCAGCCCTGTGTCACGTGGCAGCAGGTTTGTGAGTAGGAGACAGGGACTGGGGAGGAGCACGGGGTGTCCTGGCAGAGAGGCCTGCAGACCTCTCCATCCCCTTGGGTCCGCTCGTGGCGACAGCCGGGTCAGCGCCAGCCTCCACTCTGCCCTTGGGGTCTGCGGCCCAGGGAGCCGAGCTGCTCGCTAGGAGTTGGGGAGCGGCCCTGGGTCACTTCCCAGAGGAAGAATGAAGGGGGGGGTGACCTTCCCCCGGGGGGGGGGTCCGGCGTGGCCTGTCGGGCTCCTCTGGCTCAGCCCAGTCAGCAGTGGGTTTGTGCTTAGCGTGGGTTTGGGTCCGAACGCTTTCCCGCGCTGACGTGGTGTCGTTCTTTGCAGAAACCCAAGCAGAAGGACTGGCACCCGCCGGGAGGCTTCATCCTGGGGCTCTGGGCCCTCATCCTCATGGTGTTCTTCAAGACGTACGGCATCAAGCACATGAAGTACGTGTTTTAGCGGGGCCTCGGGCCCCCGACTCCCCTCCTGTGATCCCCACTTGCTCTTGGGACACGACAAGAGCCTTTCGTTTTCTGTGTTAACTGGGGGGTGAATGCATCGTGTCTCGGTTGATGGTTTCAGACTTTTCGGGGTGAGCCCTTTGGGCTTGTTAATAAAAGGGAGCACAGCCCTCCTCTTCCACCCAGTCCTGAGTGTTCTTTCGCCAGCACCACGCCCCATCTTTTCCGAAAGTTTTGTAGGGTGTGGGCCCGGGGTCCCCGGGGCACTGCCTTCCTGTTGGAGCGGGGGAGGGAACGACAGGGTCCCAAAGGCTTGTGGAGAAGGGGAGCACCTCCCTCCCTCAGGACACCCCAGGGGCCTTTGAGATTCAGTACTGAGTGTGAGCTCGGCATTCAAAGCCCCTTCTGACCTGCCCCCCCTTTCCCATCTTCTCCCACCTCGCTCCCCGACTTGTGCTCTGCCTTCGTCACCCTGGCCTCCGGGCTGTCCCCCAGGACCCTCCTTCTGGGCTCAGGGCGTTCTCTCGGGCTGTCTCAGCTGAAGTCGCCAGCCCCACGACCTTGGGCCCCGGGCTCCGACACTAAGACTTGACCCCCGGGACATTCACAGCCAGCCCCCAGCCCGTAATTCTTGGAGCCTGGCTCTCCCCCTCCCGAGCAGAGGCGTGTCCGCACGCGGGCCCTGACAGATGGGCTCTGGGCCCCGGCTTTGAGCTGCCCCCTCGAGCCCCTTCTCCAGCTCGTGGGAAGCGGAGAGACTTGGGTGCACACTTCACTCAAACCCACCAGAAACGCTCAGCCCCCTTGGCCCTTTGGTCGCCCCCAATCAGCCAGTCCGGAAGTATTGAGCCCTGCTGCGCTCCAGACATTGCGCTGGGCAGAGAAGTCAGGTGGGCGAGCTTCCGTGAAGCATCTGCTCTGTGCCAGGCCCCATGCCCAGCTGAGAAAGGCCCCTTGCCCTCAGAGAGCTTCCAGCCAGACTGGGGACACGACGAGCAAACAGCCCGGCTATGTAGATGGGCCCCAAGAAATGAGGAGGAAGGGGGGGGTCTCGGGAAGGGGTCGGCATCAGGGGAGATTGGGAAGGGTTCCTTGCAGGCCGGGATGCAGGAAGCCTGGGAAGCCCAGAGGCAGAGAGGAGGAATGAGAGGGTCTCCCCATATGGTGCGAGCGACACAGTGAGTGCCCTCCCTTCAGGGATCTGCCAGGGAGAGGCTCCTCTCGGCCCTCCCCACCCCAGAGCCAGGCTGGCTGCTCCCCTTCCTTCTCACAGTGTCTTTCTCATCCAAGAATCGAGGACCAAACCAAGTATAGAGGGCACTGTGAAATGCCAAAGCTGCTTTTTATTAAAGCCTTTTGTTTTTCAAAACCTTTGTGGGGACAGTTCTTCACCATCTGCCCTTGCCAGACCCTGTGCTCCGATTTCCCCCCTCCCCCCACGCCCTCCCCTAGGTGCCAAGTGGTCCAACCTACGTTAAACATGGTAGAAATGTATGTTAAGCCCAATATATGCATACACATAGACAGTTACTGTGCTGCACAAGAAAAATCGCATCAAACCAGAAAAAAACCCGAGAAGGAAAACAAAATGCAAGCAAACAACAGACAGAGAGAGCGTGCTGTGTTGTCGTCCACCCTTAGTTCCCACAGGCCTCTCTGGGTGTATATGGCTTTCTTCACTGAACAACTGGAACTAATCTGAATCATCTCATTGTTGCAGAGAGCCATGTCCTTCAGAACTGATCACATAGAATCTTGTTGTTGCCGTGTATAATGATCTCCTGGTTCTGCTCGTTTCCCTCAGCATCAGTTCATGTTGGTCTCTCCAGGCCTCTCTGAAATCGTCCTGCTGCTCGTTTCTCACAGAACAATAATATTCCATAACATTCATATACCATCATTTATTCAGCCACTCTCCAATGGATGGGCATCCCTTCAGCTTCCAGTTTCTAGCCACTACACAAAGGGCTGCCACAAACAAAATAGATCATTTTGATGATATAAAATTTGCACAAACAAAACCAATGCAAACGAAATTAAAAGGAAAGCTGGGAAAATATTTTGAACAAGTATCCCTGATAAAGGCCTCATGTGCCAGATATATAGAGAACGGAATCAAATATATGAAAGTGCGAGTCATTTCTTAAATGAGAAACAAAGAATCAGACAAAAAAATGCTATCTATAGTCATGAAAAAAAGCTCTAATCACTAATGATTAGAGAAATGCAAATTAAATGACTCAAGTACCACCTTCCACTGTCAGATGGGCTAATATGACAGAAAAGGAAAATGTCAGATGTTGGAGATGTGCGAAAACTGGGACACTAATGCATTGTTGGTGGAGTTGTGAACTGATTCAGTCATTTTGAAGAACCATTTGGAACTCTGCCCAAAGGGCTCTAAAATTGACCTGGTGATAGATACCATTGCTAGGTCTACATCCCAAAGACGTCCAGAAAGGGAAAAGGGCCTGTTTTTGTGCAAAAACACTGATAGCAGCTTCTTGTGGTGGCTGAGAATTGGAGATCAAAGGGATGAGCACCTTTGGGGAACAGCCGACCAGACGTGGTGTATCATAATGGAATTCATATGGGGCTTAAGAAATAGAGTGACTTGGTTTCAGAAAAGCCTGGAAAGACTTCCATGATCTCATACAAAGTGAAGTGAAGAGAACCGGGAGAGCATCAGACACGGTGAGAGCTGCCCCGGGTACTGAGGACTGTGAGTGACTTAGCCGCATCTCAACCCCAGGCAATCCCAGGGGACCCAGGATGAAACACGGCGTTGTCCTCTAGAGAAGGAACCCTGCTGTGTGAATGCAGACCAAAGCTCCCTCCCTCCCTCCCTCTCCCCATTCATTCTGTGTCCTGTGGCTCGGCTCCCTGGATTTGTTTGCTCGGGTTCTCCGCAGGAGATTGTAAGCTCCTTGAGGGCAGCAAGGGCTTTTTCTCTTTTTGTGTCTCCTCCTAACCCTGATTGTGCCTCCATCCTCCAGCCTCCCCCTCACCCCGGCTGCTCCCCGTGCCTCCACCCCCCTAACCCCGGCTGCTCCCCAAGCCTCTGCCCTTAAGCCTCCCTGTAACCCCGACTGTGCCTCCGTCCTCCAGCCTCTCCCCCCCACCTCCGTCGCTCTGTCTCCTCCTCCTCCTCCATGGCTCCATGACCCCTCAGACCCTCCAGCCTCCTTGCCAGCTCCCTCTTGGACGTTTCCAGAGCGGATGGCCCCGGGGCCTCTGGGCCTCCTGGTCTGTCCAAATTCTGTCTGAAACAAGTGGGCTTCGGGCTCCCAGCAGGCAGCCCTGCCTTTCTTCCTTCCTCCAAGCTCTGGCTCTCCTCAGCCTCTCCCTCCTCCCCCTCACACATCATTTCTGCCTCCCTGGGCTGGCTGTCTTCCATGGGGAACTCCTTGGGGTGATTCCTCACACCCAAGACCCCACTTTGAGCACAGTGCCCAGCACATGGCTGTGTGGAACTCCTTGTGTTTCCATTTAGGGTTTTCTTAGCAAGGTCACAGGAGCGGTTTGCCTTCTCCAGCTCCTTTTACACAAGGGGAAACTGAGGCAAGCAGGGAGGGTGACCTGCAGATGTTTGAGGTCGGATGAGCACTCAGGTATTCCTGGCACACAGCACTTGATAAGCGTCTGCTTGTTGGCTTGGGTGCTGGGAATGAGTTCTGGGGAAAACCTGGACAAATCACTTGTCTGATCGCATTTAGCGTGCATTTATTAGGCACCTACTGCCTGGTGTCAGTCTAGTGGCCAAAAACTGGGACCCCAAGACCTTCATTGTGCACCTTTCAGGGTCACCCCGAAAACCTGTCCTGGGAATAAAGCCCCCTTAAAGCACTCTACAGGCGAATCACCAGTGAGGGATAATCACTGCGCTGGGGACGCAAGGAGGACACGCCCAGCCGTCCCTGCCCTCCAGGAGCTCGCACAGGGGTCCTGGCCAAGGAGGGGGGTTCACAGGAGTGAGCAGCGAGTCCCACCATTGATGGATCCCATCAGCCTAGCTCCAGTTATTGCTTGCCGTCCACCATCTTTGTTGATACTAGCATGTGGGGAAGAGTAGTGGGAACTAGACAAAGTGGGGGAAAGGACCGGGAGTCTCGAGGAGAGGTCAGGAGGGGAGTGAAGTGTTCTGGTGCTCAGGGCCTCCGGATGGAGGGGTGGGCCCGAGTCCTGGCTGGTGGGGGTGAGAAGGCGCCAAGGAAAGCCCTGCAGGCTTCGGTCTGTTTGTTTTTCTTTCTACTATCCATCCATCCATCTATCTATCTATCTATCTATCTATCTATCTATCTATCTATCTATCTGTCTGTCTGTCTATCTATCTGTCTGTCTGTCTGTCTGTCTATCCATCCATCCATCCATCCATCCATCCATCTATCCATCTATCCATCTATCCATCCATCCGTCTGTCTATCTATCCATCCATTCATCCATCTATCTATCTGTCTGTCTGTCTGTCTGTCTGTCTGTCTGTCTATCCATCCATCCATCCATCCATCTATCCATCTATCCATCTATCCATCCATCCGTCTATCTATCCATCCATTCATCCATCTATCTATCTATCTATCTATCTATCTATCTATCTATCTATCTATCTGTCTGTCTGTCTGTCTGTCTGTCTGTCTGTCTATCCATCTATCTATCCATCTATCTATCCATCCATCCATCCATCCATCCATCTTCCTATTTATCTATGTAATCCCGGGAAGATTTCTGGGACCTGGAAGGATCAGGACGTGTCTCCTGTGGTAAGGGACGCCTCAGGAGGTAGCGGGAGGAAAGAGCACTCCGGGCCTGAGGCGCCATTTATATAAAGGCTGAGGTTTGAGACCACAGAGAGCCAGCCAGGCACCTTGGCGCAGAGAGAGCGTGAGAGAGGGAGCAAGATGAGCACAGTGCCACAGGAGAGTCTGGAGCCAGACCAGGAGGGGCTTTTTGTAAACGCCAGTCGGAGGCAATGGGAAGCCACCAGAAGTCCTAAGCCTGGGTGCTGCCCTGGTCCGAACTGCACTTTAGGTGTCACCCTGGCAGCTGGGGGGTGATGGACAGAGAGGGGAGACCAGTGAAGTCCAGGGGAGAGGTGAGGTGGGCAGAGGCGGGATGTGCTTGGGGAGGACAGCAGGGACACCGGAAAACTTTGCGTTGTGGGCTGTTGCCTGACCAGGAGGCAGATTGCCTTCCTGCTGCTTTTTCACTTGGCACTTTCCAAGAACAGGAGGCCCCTGAGAGCGTTGGCGAAGAGAGGCTGAGCGCCGGCCGCAAGGGCTGCTGGGGCGGGGTGGCCTCTCTAGTCCCTTTCAGCCCTGAGATTGTCACTCTGGGTAATTATGTTCCCTTCATTAGTATCACACCGAGGAGGGCAAGGGGGAGCACGTGGAGAATGGCAGAGCACAGGGAAGGTGAGCACCCTGCTGTCTAAAATCAACTGGGCACCGGGCCGACAAATGTGCCCTCCGTCCCCCGCCACACAGGAGGCGTTCCCCCACTGGTGTTCCAGCTGCTGTCAGGAGCAGGGACGCCCCCAAAGCCTGGTGGGGAGGGTGCAGGTGGGAAGGTGGGCCTCGGCAGGCCCCAGACCTAACCCTTCACTTTGGAAGAGACCCCAGAGGGGCCAGACTCCCAGCGTTCCCCCTCCTCCGGCCTTCCCGGTCTGCTGAGAGTCGTGGCAGAGAGCGCTCGTCTCCAGGCCAGCCGAGGACAGTTCACCTGTGGCTGGTCTGTCTCGCCAAGGGCAGGCCTGGCTCTGCCATGGCCCCACTCACTAAGCCCTCGGGCTGCCCATTCCCAAAGGGTCAAACACCACGTGTTCCCTTTGGCCCCTCCTCCCTTTGCAGTCCCCTCCCCTCCTCTCTGCTCTAGCCCAGCTGTCTCTGCCCGTCCTAGAGGCTCTTCTCGGCCCTGCCCCCCAACTTCGAGCTGAAATCCCCCTCCCCAAGGAGCCTTCTGGCTGGCTGCTCTCTGTTCTTTCTCGGGGGGCCGTTTCCGGTGGATCGGGCAAATGAGACAGCAGGTTGTCATTGTAGCCAATCTTCTCCGGTTTTGCTGCCCTCACCCTTCGCCAGGCCATAGAAATCTTCCCGGGTTTTCCGAAACCCCCCTTCCTCATTTCCTATGGCCCTCGCCCAGGCGCCGCTCGCTTCCCTGCCCCCCGTCTCCCTCCTCTTCCTCCTCATTCAGGTTCATGTATTTCAGTGTCCAGTTCTGTGCAGGGTGAGGTCCCAGTGTCAGCCTCTCCCCCAGCCCTTTGCTCCTGGTTTGTGCAGACGTCCACTTGTGCACCCCAATTTAGTGAGAACTTTCTGTAACCGTCCTTTCTCTTCTCCCCCAGTGTGTCCCTCTGTATATTCTCTTTTCAGTCTTAACGGAACCAGACCCAGTCCTTGCCTGACCTCAGACACTTACTAGTGACCCTAGGCAAGTCACTTAGCCCATTTGCCTCAGTTTCCACATCTGTAAAATGAGCTGGAGAAGGAAATGAAATTCTCTCCAGTATCTTTGCCAAGAAAGTCCCAAATGGGGCCACAGAGAGTTGGATACAACTGGAAATGGCTGAACAACAACAACACACTAGTGCCTGCTATGTTCCCCGGGCGAATTAACAGGACTTAACAACGATGCAATTCTCCTAAGTGACTTGCTCAGAGTCACACTGCTGATAAATGTCTGGGGTTAGATTTGAACTCGGGCCTTCCTGACTCCAAGCCAGCGCTCTATCCACTGCGGTGCCCATAACTGCTCTGTTTGGTCCCTTCGAATTTTCAGGGACTTTGTTGCCTGGACGTGGCTGTGTGCCTCTTGGGCCAAGCTCCCGATTCCCTTTCCATTTCTTTCCTCTGTAGCTCTCGTTTCTTTTTCATTTTTCCTTCAAGAGCTTTGGGGCTGCAATTTGAGGGAGAGAGGGAAGACATTTAATTGAAAAAGACAGGAAAGCTGACACGTGCACACATGCATTCACACCTGTAGACCTCCCATACACCCACCCCCTTAAAAAAGCCTGCATGGGACTTACTAATGCCCTTGGTGAGGACAGCTGGACTTCACGCTCCCTTTTCTTCCATATGAACAAGGTCTAGGAATCGTCCCCGTGCTCTGGTCGTCATTGTCCCCCTTCAGTTCCCTTGCGATGGGTCCCTCATGACGTCCCCATCTGGCCCTTCCAGCGCAGCTTCCCTTTGCAATCTGGTCTGGCCTCTCCGCTTTGCCTGTCTTGGTTCTCTTGTGGGGAGATTTCTGCATCTTCTTTTAGGGCTCACACGAGGCCGCGTTTCTCATCAAGGGGAAAAGGTTTTGTTTGTTCCCCCCCCCCCAGTTTTCCCGCCAACCTTTCATTCCCCGCCCCTCCCTCCGCAGTCCTGTCCCCATTTCATCCTGGCCTGCCTTTGGGATGGCTGCTCAGCCGGATGCTTTGGAAAGTCTTTTTGAGAGCTGCTTTTGCAGCTTTCTGAGATGACGCCACACATAATCTTGGTCGTCCTTCCTCAGAGTATTGTACAAATGATTATGTTCTCTAATCCACCGTTGCCTTGTGGAGCCTCCTTTCTCTGGCAAGTAAGTAGCATGTGTGGTCACCAAGGTCTTTAGATTTCATTTTTTGGGACAACATTTCCACTGCTTCTAGTTATGGTGAAAATTATTATAGCCTGTGTCAATGTCATTTCTGTTTTCCATGACTTATTTCTGATTCTCAATGACTTGTTTAAATAGCGGGGAAATATCAAATGGACTCTGCATCTTTTTTCCTTATTTTCCTTCTCTTTTTTTCTTTTTTCCTAATTTTGATCTTTTCTCTGAGTCTCTAAACATAAGAAAAATGTAAATCGAAACAACTTGCACCTGGCCAGCTGTCAAACATGATCAAAAAATCAAAATAGTCAATGTTGGAGGGGTTAGGGAAAATCAGGCACACAGATACGCTGTTGGGGAGCTGGGAATTAGTCCAAACATTGCAGTCAATTTGGAATTATTCAAAGGAGGTGAAGAAAATCTCCATCCCCTTTGGCTAATCCCAGTGCTAGAGCATATGCTTCCTTGCGAAGTTGTCCAAAGCACTTTCTCTGGTAGAATTGTATCTGGTAGACGTCTATCAATTAGGGAACGGCTAAACGTCTTGTGATCTGTTAATGTAATGGATTGTTATGGTACCACTAGGAACAGTAACTATAAATAATTCATAGAAACATAAGATTTATAGGAACTTCTGCAGAGGGAAGTGAGCAGAACTGGGAAAACAATATGCAGAAGGGATGTAAACAGAATGAACAATTCTCCCCCTTCCCCCCCATTGAAACTGATGGCTCTCCCAATGATAATGGCCAAACTTTCTTGTAGAGATGGGGGCTTGTGGGTGTGGAATATTGCTTCTACTCCCAGACTCACTTTTTATGCGGGTGAGTTTTACTAAACCCCATCTGCTCAATTCTTTTGCATTGTTTGTTACACAGGATAGCTTACAAGGTTGATGTGGGCTAGGGGAGAGAGGGAAACCTTTGGAAATGAAGATAATTTCAAAACTAAAGATATAAATAAAAGTAGAAGGGGCAGCTGGTTGGTTTAGTAGATGGAGCACCAGCCCTGAAGTCGGGAGGACCTGAGTTCAAATCTGGCCTCAGACACTTAACACGTCCTGGCTGTGTGACCTTGGGCAAGTCACTTAACCCCAATTGCCTCAGCAAAAACAAACAAAAAACACCTCCTGATTTATGGGGGATCCATCCTTCTGATTGGATTTTGCACTGGACAGACTTTGTATGGGCAGCATGTCTTTTTCTTGTTCATTTGCTTTCCTCCCTCGCCTGATATTAATAATCAGAAGGTCTCCAAACTGCTCTCTTTTTGTCCCTCTTGCTACAAATCCTGTCCAATTTTGACAGAATTAGTGTCGAAATAATGGAGGCTGGAAAGCTCGTCTAAAAGCAACAGCCTGATGCCTAGTCCTGAATCTCACTTGAAAAATCTTGCACGAGGTGGGGGGCTTGTCTTGGCAGCTGCTTCTGTGAAAAAACTTGGGGGCAAATGTATTTGGCCAGGAGCCTGCCCCGAGACAGCGCCATGGCCCAAGGCTAAGGAGACTCCAGCCCGAAGAGCAATGGGAGCAGGTAGACCAGGAGGCCAGGGGAGGCCATCTGTGTCCCATGGAAAGGGGATGTAAGCCAGCATGTGCCCAGGAAAATGCCCAGGAGTAGGCGATGGCCTGGGGGAGCAGATTACAGGGGTGGCCAAATGGGAGGATGGGACACCCGAATTCCCTCGTGCTGTGCTAGGGTCTATTTGTCATGTACAATTGCCCTTCCTTAGGGGTTGCCCCTTTCCCTCCTGGCCTCTGCACACCATCTTTTGTGGGTTATGAGGCAGTCACAGCTCTAGAGCTGGAAGGGAACCCGGAGGCCAGCTAGTCCCTCCCCCTCACTCCACAGAGGGGAGCACCACAGGATTCAAATCCAGACCTTCTGCCTCCAAAGCCAGTGCTCTCTCTAGCCTCCTGTGCCTCCTCACTAATGGATTCTAGCTTTCTCACCCACCTGGGGCTTCCCCATTACCCTCTGGGGGACCCTCCCCTTTGCATCTCTGGGGACTGTTTTTACATCACAGAACCCCAAAATGGGAGCATTGGAGAGGACTTCAGCAGCCTCTCCTGCAGCCTTGACCCAAAAGAAAGATGACAGACATTTGTTTTAGGGAGGGCCCAAGAGTCATGAAAAGCCCAGCTCAGTTTCCCAGAGGTAAGTAACTGCCTGCTCTGCTCCTCCAGGGAGTGGGGGCTGGAGTCAGCCAGACCCAGGTCCAACAATTCTCTCGGGCTCATCTGGGAAATGGGGATCATGCTAGCGCCCGCCTCCCCGGGTGAAAGATAAAGCTCTCTGCGGAGCTGTTTCTAAAGGCCCTTACTGTCATTCTTGCCTTTAGAGGGTTTGTTGTTGCTGTCCAAGATCCTTGTGGTAGTGTACAAGTCCTAAGGCTTGTCCATCTAGCTCTCCATGACATCTGAGCCCCCCCCCCATGTCAAAGGGAAACTTCCCATGACATCCATTAGGGGTCGTGCAGCTTTCCAGTTGGAGGGCCAGTGTGGACAGCAGATGGACCCTGCCCCCATGGGTTGCGCCCAGTTTGGTGTAGGGTCCCCCCAGATCAGGCTTTCTTCCCCAGCAGTGAGTGCGGTGGTCTAAAGCCAAACCAAACACCGGTAACGGTGTTGGGGTAGAACTGCCTTGCTTTGGAGTTCTCTGCATCTTGCCGGATGAGCATTTGTTAAGTGCTTTCTGTAGCAAGCGCCGGGCTAAGTGCTGGGAGGGCAGGTCCTGCCCGCAGGTGCTTCCGTTCTAAGGGAGAAGAGACCTATGAGAAGAAGGCGGGGAGGGATATGGAGGTCCACAGGCAGGAAGGGGTGGGGTACAGGGGACCTCGGAGAGGAGAGTCAAGATCAGTCTGCAGAAGAAAGAGCTGGGGGTCTGGGTGGCTCCCTAAAATGGAGGCTCTTGGAAGAGCTGGCCAATCAGAGGGTGGAGGAAGCCTTCCCATGTGATTCCTAGTCCCGGAGGAGAGCCAGCAGGAGAGCCCGAAGGAACAAGGAACCTTGTCGGGGTGATCCAGACGGACTGCCAAGGGGTCCGGGACACCCCCTCCCCGGGCTCCCCAGCTTCTGGAGCTCACCTCCCATGGCAGGTGCTTGGGGAGCTCGGGGGCTGAATCGGGCCCAGGAACTCCTGGCCCGGCTGCCAGGGAGGGTCCTTGGGAGCACGGGAAGAAGTCAAAGCCAACCTTTGGCTCCCCTCCGGCGGCCCCCTCCCTTCCTTGGCTCCACGGGTTAGAGATGCCGCTGGTCACCAGGAACTCCTTGGGGAGGAAAAGCCGATGCGCCCTGGCACTTTCCCCAGAGTTCCCTGGGGCAGTGAGAGCACAAGTCACCCACAGACCAGGATGGGTCCGAGACGAGACTTGAACTCAGGCCTAAAGCTGCCGTTGCTCTCCAGCCTCTGCTTCATGCTCCTTCAGAATTAGCAAGCCTTGGGATGTAGCCTGGGGACCGGCCCTCCCACCCGAGGAAATCCCTTGTAGCAGGTCCGCGCTCCTCCTGCACACGGGAGAGCTGCCGAGGGCCCAGGGCCCAGCCCGGACTTGAACCTGTCGGGCTCCCTTGCCAGCTCTCACCCGGAGGCCAGGATTAACACCGCGCTGTCACTCACAGCTGGCGCCGGCGAGGGAGGGGAACAAGCTGACTGCACGCCCCTTCCCTCGAACCCCCAGGGCACAGTCCCAAGACGTTCTTAGAGGTCAGGGGGTCCAGTCCACCCTGGAACAGAGATCTCTCTCTGGGGCACTAGATGGCCGCCGCTTCCTCCACTTTGGGGCGGACAGCTCCAGGTCCTGAAAAGTTCTGCCTAAAGTCCAGCCTGATACTGTCTCTCCGAATTTGTGATCCCGCCCCCGGCCCAGCCCATTCTGGTTCTGCCCTCTGGGCCAAGCGGGCCGCCACTAATCCCTCCTCCAGGAGACATCCCTTCAGCCCCTCGCAAAGCCCACAGAGAACCCGGGCACACAGTCCCTCCCACACAAACACAAAATCTCTTCCAAACTCTTCCCCCGGTGTTCTCAGGGGCTGTCCCACTTCTTCCTGATGAGGAGATAGAGCTGCCTCAGGAACACAAGTAGGATCTCTGTCTCCAATCCCTTATTTCTGTCTCCATCTCCATTTCCGTCTGTCTCTCTGTCCACACCTATATCTACACAGGTACATAGACAGGCAGGTAGAGCATTCCATACTTGGTTCTCATCCTCCAGAAAGGTCACTTCGTGTTAGCTTTGGATGGAGTGCCAACCCTGGCGGTCGGCTCGGCCGGGGTGGGACCCACGGTTGGCTCCGGAGCCCCCGTTCTCTGCCTGGCTCCGGGGAGGGCCAAAGTGTTCCCCAGCCTCTCTGGGCACCGTATTACATTCGTCAGCATTAGATTTAATTTGTCCCAGACCCGCCGGGAGCAGAGACAACACAAAGCTTGAGGAACCTTGCTTCCTCGAGCGCAAGAGCGGCCCATATTAGCAAACTTCGTGAGTCCACGGGCCCTCTCTAGGTCGGCTCTGTTGAATAAGCGTAAAACGGGCCCAAAACCCACTTAATTCTTTCCTTTGCTGGGACTTCCCATCCTGCATTGAACTCTTCCTTAACCCATTACAATTTTCCTCCTGATTAAAAATCCATGGAAATGGAAGTCATAGTTTATTTTTGTCCAGTCAGATCTTTACCTGTGTGTGTGTGTGTGTGTGTGTGTGTGTGTGTGTGTTAGGGGCAGAAAGGCATGCTAGAGGGACTTGCAGGCAGGAGAACCGGGGTTCAAATCCTGATTCCGAGAGAGCTGTCCACTGGATGCTGGGCCAGTCCCTCGACCTCTGGGTGATTGTCCTGAGGTCTGGGTCCAGAGGAGTTGCAAATACCTCAGCAAGCAAGACAGCTTGAAGAGAGCTGGCCTGCCCTCGCCCGGCGTGGGGACCGGCTAGGGACAAGCCCTGCCCGGGTGACAGCAGATGGCCAAGTGTCTGCTCTGTGGAACAGGGGCCAGCCTGGCTTTCTTTGCCAGCTCCTGGGCTGCCCTGAGATGATGGGCGCAGGGTGTGCCCCAGGCAGCAACTGGAGAGGCCGCGTGCTACAGCAGACAGAGAGCTCAGGAAGACCTGGGTCTCGGCCCTTCCTGTGCCCTGTCCTGGCTGCAGGCCTCTGGACCAGCCCACCCCTTACAGGATAGCTGCCGCCGGGCAGCCTGGCCGGGCACCTCTCGGGTCAGGGCACGGCTCCCCGAGCAGGTGTCCCAGGAGGAGCTGGGAGAACTCCGTTCCTCTCTGGGTACCATTCTCGGCTGGGCTCTGTCCAGTCCCTTGAGAAGTCGGGGGTGGACGATCCCAAGGGTGGGTTCGATGCCCTGCAGCCCACAGACCCGCCTGTGAGATGCTTTGGCGGCCTTGTTGCCTATAACGGCTTTCCTGTATTTTCTTGTATGCATTTGAGAATGTTATTCAGCTAAAGGGTCTCGGCCCCAGAGAAGGGGAAGGACCCCTGTGCGAATCCATCCTCCGGCTACTTTGCCAGCCGGGGGGGGGGGGGCCCTGCTTTCAGAAGGGAGTCAAAGGTTCAGATCTCGGCCGCTCTGGTGTCTGCTCTCCCCTCCCCCCAGCCCCTGGGGATACACACTGGGGGGCGGGGCGCATAGGGATCTCCGCAGCCCAACACCCATTAACCATAATGGGAACCCTGCTGCTAAATTCCCAGGCCGCACACAGAGTATTTATTTCTTAATGTTCTTTTAATGTAACTTTTCTCGGGCGCCGCTTTACTGCCGAGTAGGAAACGCAAGAGTCCCCTTTTATGGGCCATTTGGAGTGATGGATTTCTGTTTGTGAATTTCGGTTCCCGCGCCGGCTTACGGCCACACGGCGTGGGGTGGAAACGGCCGAAGCCGCCCATTGTCTCGCTGCGGGCCCCTGCCGTGTCTGTGCTCTGAACAGCAGAGGGGTACGAAGGCCGGGGCAGGGCAGGACGGACACACGGCGGAAGTGGCCAGAGCCCGGGACGAGCTGCTGAGCTGGGGACCATGGGCTGTGTGCCCCACGGGACTCAGTGCTTGCCAGTGACAGGAGCAGAGCCATTCAGGGACTTTCTGCCGAGCCCTTCCTAATGGCCTGGGAGGATGCTCTACCATCCTTGCACGCACTGTGACGGCTCCCAGGTGCCCAGTGCTGCTTTTGGGAAACTCTCCGTGAGGGCCTCCTCATGTGGAAACCTCTCAGAGGGAATCTGAGGGTTCCCAGAACTAGTTGTGCTGTGATTCCCAGTCCTAGGAAGGCGAAGGGCACCGAGTGGCTGCACAGAGAAGTCTAGATTCCAAGTCGGGAAAAGCTGGGCTCGAATCCTCCCTGTGACGTTGACTTGGTGGCCACTGGCAAGTCACAGACCTCTAGGAATTTCAGTGTCCTTGTGTGAAAGGATAAATACGGAAGGATGGCCCTATCCTGAGTCCCTGCCTCAATCCTCCTAAGCCCTTCACTTCTGGCTCCTTCTCTGCTCAGCAGCTCCTCCCACTCCCCCTCCCTACCCACAGAAAGTCTGCATCTGGAGAAGAGGGACCATGTTATTATCTCCAATGATTGGCACACCGCCAGACCCAGAGTAAGCAACAAAAGCACACTCTAACCCTAAATGCTAACCCTAACCCTCACACCACCCATCCACCCCTCCACCCATCCACCCATCGGCCCACCGGTCCACCCATCCATCCATCCACCCACCCATCCATCCACCTACCCACCCATCCATCTGTCCATCTACCCACCCATCCATCCACCCACCCATCCACCCATCCATCCATCTATCCATCCATCCATCCATCCATCCATCCATCCATCCACCCACCCATCCACCCATCCACCCACCCATCCATCCATCCATCCATCCATCCATCTATCCTTCCATCCTTCCATCCATCTCCCCATCCCTCTCTCCATTTATTCATTCATCCATTTATCTGCCCATCTGTCCATGCATTCAATAGGTGAGGGGGTACCACTCTCAATATATGTTGTAAAGCTCAAAGGAGATAATTTCACGTGCTTCCCAAATAGGAAAGCAGCCTTTAAATGGGATCAGGAAGTACTGCCATCAAGACACTGTCAATGCTGAACAGCTGGGGATTAATTCTAGTGCGATTCTCCATTTGGAGGTGGGGGGCCCCTGACAGCTCACATCTCACTTTTCTAAGCCCCAGAGAAGTTAAGGGATCTCAAGGTCACCGGGTGGGGATCTGAACCCAGGCCTTTGCCTGCAAATCAAATGCTTCTTACTACTGCCCATGACATCTTGCTTTTAAGCTGTTGCTCTGGTGAACATGGCTCATTGATACAACTCACAGCTCTGCCTTTAGAAATACTACTACTACTAATATTCACTACAGCTCACATTTACATGGAGCATTTTAGACAGGATCTTATTCGATCCTCACAAAAAATCAAGAGGCAGGTGTTATTATCACCCCAAGTCTACAGATGAGGAAACTGAGGCAGATGCCCAGGCTCATACAGCTAGGAAATGTCTGAGACTGGGTTTGTAGCTGAGTCTTTCTGATTCCAGACCCCATGCCCTATCCATTTAGCAACTGATACAGCTTTTTAACAGGCAGAGGCACTGTTTCAGCTCAAGCAGCAGACCAGTGTCTGAAATGATGGGGAAGGTGGTCCATACATCTGCTTGACGCTCACCTACTGCTTATTTAAAGCCCTCACTAGCCTGGCTCTGGGGGAGATGTGGGAAGGAGCCAGGGTATGCAGCCTGTTCCTGTACAATTCTATCATCCCATTAAATATAGAGGGAGAGGAAATGGACCCACTGAGTTCCAGGAGGCAATCAGGGCAGCTTTTAAAGCTTTAGCCACAGAGCCAGTGAGGTCACCTTGGCTTGTCCTAGTGATAGAATTGAGTCGCTTTAGCATCTGCACAAACCTCTCCCTGTGATTGCCAGAAAAGAACTGAATTTTCAGCTCTCTGAGGGAAAGGGCAGAGGAGAAAACGAGCTGAAATCCAAGTCAAGATGCCCTAGGAAGCACTTTGGACCTCCGGACATTTTGCTGGAGCCTCTGGGTTGGGCTCTGTTAAAACCCATCTCCCCCAAGGGTATGGGCTGGAGAGACTGGAGACGTTTTTTATCTCTTTTGGGAGATCCTCGGAAGCCTGGGAAGCCTTGCCAGGAAGTGACTTTGGATGTGGGCGGATTGTCAACAACTGGCGCATGTCGGGAGGTTTTCAGGGAATGGTTCTGGCAGGGGGCCCCTGCTCAGGTCCCTCCCTCATCACACCCACTGCCCGGGCTGCTGGCAGGCTGAGCGAGATGCTTCTTGCTGGTGTAGGCTGTGAGCACCAAGCCAGTAAATGCACTCGATCTATGGCTTGGAAGGCATCAAAGTAAGCCATGGGGAACCAAGGTAGGCTAGAGCAGGAAACGATGTCATTGGCCAAGAAGGGAAGGCTCCAGGTTGTAGGGAAGCACAGAAGGCCACAGAGAGTGTGTGTGTGGGGTCACCGGAGGAGCCCAGCAGCCCCCCAGAGCAAAGGACTCACGCCACTCTTACTGAGGGGAGCCGCTGGTGTTAAACCCACCCCCCTGGGGGAAAGTTGCTGAGAAAAGAGGGCAGGTCTGTTTGGGGTTTGCATGCGGTGGGGACGAGTTCTGGGATGGCATCATGGGATATTCTTGCTGGGAAAGGACAAGCTGTGGAGTGAAACCCCAGCTTAAGCAAAGGACCCCAGTCTGTTCTCAGCTGCATGCGAATGATACTTAGGGGATGAAAAAGAAAGAAAAGAACCACACGGCAACCTGTCACTGTGAAGGGAAGCCTTCCCAAACCGTCATCCATTTGCATTTGAGACACAAGTGAGGAACCACGGCGCTCTATATAGTGTAGAAAACCCCAGGTCACCACTAGCCTAGTGTCAGTAGAAATCTTTGAAAACTAAATACTGTCGATTTGCATCATGAGAGTCTGTGGAAATGTGCTATTTAAAAGCCACGTCTACACTGGCCCAGGCTGCCTTTGGCAGATCCTACACACGTTGCTCAGAAAGATGGCAGAAGTCGCATATTAGGTTAAGATACAATTCAAAAGGCAAAATACTCCTACAAGATGTGACTGTCGAGCAACCATCTGCCTTCTTTTCATGGCTCATAAACCATCTTTGAAGGTGAGGAAAAAAGAAGAAACCCCAACTTTTTAACAGGGAGATACACGGATGGTCCCAAGCTGACCGGCTTGGAGGAGACGGTGTTAGGATTCTGGTAAATTGGTTTAAAAACGAAAAAAAGTGGCCTGTATTACTTGACAGTCACATCTCATACATATTCATTCATGGCAACCTCCCGAGGCCTGGAGCAGTTTTCATCTCCAGGTCCTGTTAACGTTCTCTTTCTCACGGGCCGGCCCCGAGGTGAAGCTTGAGACCCAGAAGCTTGATGCTCTAGGCGCCAGCAATCACAGCTCTGTGCAATCATTCTTCAGAACACCGGCTTGATCTCAGGGTGATTCAGAGCGAGTGATTCCGGCTTCCAGTCTGGCTGAAAAAAGTGGATATTGAAGGCCCTGGCCCAGTTCTCAAAGACACGCTTCTCGGTGATGAACCGGTGATGGCTCCCCTTCCGTCCTCGCTCGTGAGAGATGTACATCGTGCACTCGTCTGGTCCCAAAGGCTCGTAATAGTGATAAGGTACTGAGGGGTGATTGGGGTCCCTGTAAAAAGGAGAAAAAAACCCAGAAAATAGAAAATAAGGGACTGAAGTCAAAGATGTTCCTGTGATGGATGAAAAAAGGAAGTTACCTGTAATAAGCAGACAAGCTTAGAGACTTTCTCCCCCCAGTTAAACTAAGTCTTAGCAACTGTCCCGTCAGATATTTAAGCAATAGGCACGTGGAGACGTCCCATGCTTGTTAAGGGAGCGTGCTGGCGGTTGCTTGGCAGGAAGAGGGGGCTCTTGGACATCGTGGCTGCCATTGGGCAAGAGGGTGGGACGGACACAAAATCTGACTCTTATCAAGTGGGGGAAATCATTGATCTTGATCCATTTCCATCTCTGATCACTTGTCATGAAAAGGAAGCAAGCATGGAGGAAAGCAGAAGTGAGATACTCGGTTCTGAAACATGAGGGTTCAAATCCCTGCTGGGAACTTCTTGGATTTTTGACCTTAGGCAAGACGCTTGGGCCCCCTGGGCCTTAGTTTCCTTGTCTACAAAGCGTGTTTGATCAGACGTGTCTAGATCTCTGAACAAGCATGAAGGCATCCTTTGTTTGACTCCCCAACTCCTCGATGGCACGCGTGATTTTAAGATCATTGTTCTTCCACTTCTGCCAAACAGACTCGGGTCATGGGAGGAGTCTCCAGAGAATGCAGGTTGTGGGGTGGCCAATGGAGATAAAGATCACGGGGTGATCAGAGCATTTCTGGGGGAAATACGGCAAATGCTCCCCACAGTGAGTGCTGAGGGGAACCCTCTGGAAGCTGGCTTGTGTGGAAAGGGAAGCTGCTGCTCTGGCTTCCGTTGGCTAGTGAGAACTAGCCGCTGTGCACGAAACTCCCATTCCACTAGATTCAAGATTTCTGTCAATGGAAGAAGGGGTATAAGTGACATAACGAAAACGTGTGACCAGAACAAGAGGAGGGGCGGCCATGTTGCAGGAGTAAAGGATGGCTGCTGCATGTGAAGGAACTCGAGTTAGGAACGCAGAACACTTGGTTGTCCCCCAGAGGAGGAACCACAGAGGGTGTGACCCTGTTATGGGAGAGAGCACCCCATCACGGGAGGGAGCACCCATCATGGAAGGGAGCACCTCATCACAGGAGGGAGCACCCCCATCACGGGAGGGAGCATCCCCATCATAAGAAGGAGCACCCCATCATTGGAGGGAGCACCTTCATCATGGGAGGGAACATTTTCATCATGGGAGGGAGCACCCCCATCATGGGAGGGAGCACCCCCATCACGGGAGGGAGCATCCCCAGCAGTGAGCTCACAGAGACAGCATCATATGCTCTGGTGCAAGGTGAGGACTGGTTTTAGTTTGTTGCTGTATCCCCAAGATGGAGCACTGGCTTTGACATACAGGAAGCACTTAGTGAGAGCTTGTTGACTCTCCAGCTAATTAGTTCCTGAAAATAGGAACCTCAGTTACCTCCAGGTTCTCTTCTACTTCATTCCAGCCGTCCCTGACTTTCCTGTTATGCTGTGTTGCAGTTATTAGGGATTCACTCCACCAACTTGGGGGAGTAGAAAGCAGTTCAAATTTTTTTTTTTGGAGCTTAATCAATGTTTATTGATTGACTGACTGAAGTGAAAAGAACACTATATTTAGAGTTAAAGCACCTAAATTCACCATTTAATACTGGGGTGATCTTGGATAAGCCATTTAAACTTCCTGGGCTTCAGTTTCCTTATCTGTAAAACGAGAAGGTTCAACTAGATAAAACTCTTTTTCTAATTCTTT
>JAJPUD010000994.1:47164-81312 GCA_023553655.1 Myrmecobius fasciatus | reverse complement strand
GATATTCCTCCATTTCACTTAGGTTATCAAATTTATTGGCATACAGTTGGGCAAAGTAACTCCTGATTATTGCTCTAATTTCCTCTTCATTGGTGGAAAGTTCTCCCTTTTCATTTTTGAGACTAACAATTTGATTTTCCTCTTTCCTTTTTCTAATTAAATTAACTAGAGGTTTATCTATTTTGTTAGTTTTTTCATAAAACCAACTTTTAGTTTTATTTATTAATTCAATAGTTTTTTTACTTTCAATTTTACTAATCTCTCCTTTTATTTTTAGGATTTCAAGTTTGGTATTTGATTGGGGGTTTTTAATTTGTTCTTTCTCTAGCTTTTTTAGTTGCAAGCCCAATTCATTGATTTTCTCTTTTTCTATTTTATGCAAATAGGCATCTAGAGATATAAAATTTCCCCTTATTACCGCTTTGGCTGTATCCCACAAATTTTGGTATGTGGTCTCATTATTGTCATTCTCTTGAATGAAATTCGTAATTGTGTCTGTAATTTGCTGTTTCACCCATTCATTCTTTAGGATAAAATTATTTAGTTTCCAATTGGTTTTTGGTCTATTTTCTCCTGGCCTTATATTGCATGTGATTTTTATTGTGTCATGATCTGAAAAAAATGCATTTATTATTTCTGCCTTCCTGCATTTGATTTTGAGGTTTTTGTGTCCTAACACATGGTCAATTTTTGTATAAGTTCCATGGACTGCTGAGAAAAAAGTAAACTCCTTTCTGTCTCCATTTAATTTCCTCCAAAGATCTATCATACCTAACTTTTCTAACATTTTGTTTACCTCCTTAACTTCTTTCTTATTTATTTTGTGGTTTGATTTATCAAGTTCTGAGAGAGGGAGGTTGAGATCCCCCACTATTATAGTTTTGCTGTCTATTTCTTCTTGCATCTCTCTGAACCTTTCCTCTAGGAATTTCCATGCTGTACCACTTGGTGCATATATGTTTAGTATTGATATTGCTTCATCATCTATGGTACCCTTTAGGAAGATATAATTTCCTTCTTTGTCTCTTTTAATTAAGTCTATCTTTGCTTTTACTTGGTCTGAGATCAGGATTGCTACCCCTGCTTTTTTTTGTTCACCTGAAGCATAATAGATTCTGCTCCAGCCTTTTACCTTCACCCTGTATGTATCTCTATGTTTTAGATGTGTTTCTTGTATACAACATATTGTTGGATTCTGGTTTTTAATCCACTCTGCTATCTGCTTCTGCTTTAAGGGAGAGTTCATTCCATTCACATTCACAGTTAAAATAACTAATTCTGTATTTCCTGTCATCTTATTTACCCTAGCTTATGCTTTTCTCTTTCTTATCCCCTTTCCCTCCTCCCTACTATTTTGCTTTTGAAAACCACTTCCCTCAAACAATCCTTCCCCTTTAGAGCCCCACCCACCCCCCTTTTCCCCCCTTTCCCTCCAGTTTCCTTATAAGTAGTCTATTATTCCCTCTGAGCAAAATCTGATGAGATGGAGATTAACCCAATTCTCATTCCCCTCCCTTTTCTTCCCTCAATCATTATAGGTTTTCTTTGCCTCTACATGAGATGTAATTTCCCTTATTTTACCTCCTTTTCCTCTTCTTCCAGTGTTATCCCTTTTCTACCTCTAATTTCTTTTTCAATTTATCATATCATAAGATTCATAAAATCACATTAAACATATAATAGTAATCATAAAATCACAGTAATCATATGATAATAATCATAAAATCACAGTAATCATATCATAATCATAATGTAATAATCGATTCATAAAATCAACCCTCATTCTATAAGTATCTATAACATAAATATAGTTCTCAAGAGTTATTTTTTCTTGTTACCTTTTTATGTTTCTCTTGTGTTCTGTGTTTGTAGATCAAATTTTTTGTTCAGTTCTGGTCTTTTCAGTAGAAATAGGTGAAATTCTCCTATATCATTGAAAGACCATCTTCTTCCCCGGAAGATAATGCTCATTCTAGCTGGGTAACTTATTCTTGGCTGTAATCCAAGTTCCTTTGCCCTTCGGAATATCTGATTCCAGGCCCTTTGATCCTTCAAAGTAGAAGCTGCTAGGTCCTGTGTGATCCTAATTGTAGCTCCCCGATATTTAAATTGTTTCTTTCTGGCTTCTTGTAATATCTTTTCCTTGGTATGATAGTTCTGGAATTTAGCCACGATATTTCTGGGGGACTTAATTTTTGGGTTTCTTTCAGGAGGTGATCGGTGGATTGTTTCAAGGAGTATTTTGCCTTCTGGGTGTAAAATATCAGGGCAATTTTCTTTTATGATTTCATGGAATATAGTGTCCAGGTTCTTTTTTTCATCATGGCTTTCAGGAAGCCCTATAATCCTTAGATTGTCTCTCCTAGATCTATTTTCCAGGTCAGTTGTTTTTCCTAGGAGATATTTCATGTTTTTCTCTATCTTTTCATTTTTTTGTTTTTGTTCAACTGATTCTTGAAGTCTTAATGAGTCATTAATTTCCAATTGTTTGATTCTAATTTTTAATGTCTTATTTTCTTCAGTTACTGTTTTTAGTTCCTTTTGCAATTGACCAATTACATTTTTTTGTTCATTGCATTCTTTTTCCATTTTTTCTATTTTATTTTGCAGTGATCTCATTTCGTTTCCCCATGTTTCTTCTAACTCTCTTTTAAGATTTTTTATGCAATCTTCAAAGAAAGCCTTGTGACATGGAGACCAATTTATGTCTCTCTTTGGGGCTTTTTCTGGAGTTGCTTTACCTTTAGGGGCCTCAGGATTTGAGGTCTGTTCTTCCCTCTCTCCATAAAAGTTGTCTATGGTGAGAGCTGTTTTTGGTTTTTTATTCATTTTTTTTAAAGGTGTGAGGTCTGTTTAGGGCAAAGGTGGGACAGCTGCTTTAATTTGCCCTGGGGCAGTTCTGCTGATTGAGTTATTTCAGGAACTGGGCAGTTCTGCTGATTGAATTATGTCAGGGGCTGAGCAGCTCCGCTGATTGAATTATTTCTGGTGCTTATCAGACCTGTTGTTTGATTGATTGCTTTAAGGTGCTGTGTGATGGCAGCTAGTTACGATGCTCATCAGGGGTTCAGTGGTTCACAATCTATCCCCCTCAAAAGGCAGACCCTCCAAACCACCTGCCCACAATCAGGACAGATTGGTCCAAGAGGCTCGAAGAAGACTCCCAGGTGTGTGAAAAGCACAACGCTCCCACTCCTGTTCTGACTCCTGTTCCAGCTCCCTGCTCCAGCTCCCTGCCCCGGTCTCCCTGCGCTGCAGTCTGGGTTCAGTAGGCCACCCCCTGCCCCATTAAAACAGACCTGTTTTGAGGTTCTTCCAGAGTATCTTCTTCTAGAATCCTGTTGTTCTCCGGATATTGTGCATTTTTTTTTGCTTCAGAATCAGTCTAGAGGCTTCATATTTTGTTGGTTTGAGGGGAGGTTAGAGGAGGTTACAGAGAATCCTGTCTGATCTCCGCCACCATGGCTCCACCCCCGGAAGGCTTTTTCTGAAAGCAGTTCAATTTTGATGGCACACATCTTTCCTCCTCCCCTTCTCCTCTTCCTCCTCCCCTTCTCTCTTCCTCTTCCTCCTCCCCTTTCTCTCCCTCTTCTCCTCCTCCTCCTCCTCCTTCTCCTCCTCCTCCTATCTAAGGGGCACTGTGTTAGACACTTAACAATTATTATCTCACTCAAACTTCACAACCAGCTAGGAGGTGGGGGCTACCATGAGTTCCCATTTTACACATGCAGCAGTTGAGGCTCACAACATCCCAGGGTCACATGGCTAGTGGCCAAGCCTACACTGGAACTTGGGCCATCGGAGCTCAGAGTGCTATCCGCTGTGTCACCTTCCCTCTGCCCTTTCAACCAATCAGTGCCAAAGCTTTTTAGATGCCCGGGGCTTAGTCGAGTGCCTCCTATGTGTCGAAAGACATTTGATTGGTTGGTTAGTTGGTGTTGTGCTTCAATCTGGAAGAGAATCCGAATGGCCCGTTAGGGCGCGGCAGCTACAGGGTGTCCGGCTGCGGCCCACTGAGTGCTCTGCCACAGGCGGGACCATTTGGGGCAGCTTCTGTGATTTTCCCTTAAAGGTAGAATGAGGAACAGTAGCAGAAACCCGGAGAGAGACAGATCTAAACACAAAGGAGCCATCCCTTTGAGCAACACCTCATTTGAGTGGCCCACCTTGAAAGCGCCGGGCTCTTCCTCCGTGGAGGTGTCCAAGCCAACGTGTGACGGGCTCGGCTGGAGACTCAGCGGTTCTGATTCCATCGGCTAACACTGATGAAGCACCTACTATGTGTGAGGCATGGGGCTTGGGGCCTGGTCCTGGGTGGAGCAGTGCTACCTCTCCGTGGCAGAGCAACTGCTTTGCCGTGAGCCTGGGTCAGGCTGCTGGAAGCTCTCGAGCCTTTTACCTGCCCTGCCTGAGCGTCTACACTGAGTGTGGATCTGTGGCTTCCCACAGATGTTCCTCTGTTACTCCCCCAGAACTCCTGACTTTGCTCAGAAGGGATCAATGCGCAAATGGCTTTTAGAGAGGCACCGATGGAAGCCGTTCATCAAAAAGGTGTAGAGATTGTGGCCCGACAACAATAAACCTTTGACCCACTTCTCCTTCAGGGCAAAGTTGCTGCCAGAGGGGTGATTTATCCGGCTGTCTCGCGTCATTTCAACCTTCTCCATTGTGGCTTGGGAAGCTGGCTGCATTAGTAACATGTCTGCCTCCCAAAGGGCGGCCGTCTCCCACGGGCGCAAGTGCTCTCGGGAAAAGGTGCTCCCCTCCCGCTGGAACGTGCTCCTGGAGAGCCTTCTCAGCGTTACATTTCTGGGACAGCTCAAATAGAAACGACAGTTTGCCAGTTCAAAACTAATCACCTCATCTATTTAAAAATAATTTTTATTGATGTGTTTTATTTTTAAACCACAAGAGAGACAGAGAGACATTGAGAGACAGACACAGAGACACTGAGAGACAGCGAGACAAGGATATATATATATATATATATATAGAGAGAGAGAGAGAGAGAGAGAGAAAGATTCAGAGAGACAGAAGGAGAGAGACACAGACAAAGAGAGAGACAGAGACAGAGAGACTGAAATAGAGAGATAAGGAGATCGATATACACAGAGACAGAGAGACAGACAGAGACAGTTTTCTATTCTCCCTTGGGCTGAGCTTGTTCCAATGTCAGAAAATCCAGTCTGCGCCTTCGTGGTCCTTCCTCTGCATTCTCCTTGTCCTGGATTGCTTCTTCCCGGCTCCGCCACAGTTCCCGAGGGTCTTCCCATGCTTCTCTGCATTGGGCGTCTCTTACTCCTTTCCCCTGTGGTCTGGACGCCGTTTGACCGGCGCCTGTTTCATCTGCACTTCTTTGTCACCGTGAGAAGTGCAGCCGACATTCACTGAGCGCTGGCCGGGTGCCGGGCACTGGGCACAGCACAGTCTCCGCCCTGCAGAACTCGCCGGGAAAGACGCGCCGGGGACATCCGGTGCCAAGGGCGCGGACCGAGAACAAACAGAGCCAGAAGAGAGGCCTCGTACCCCGCACAGCCCGGCCTGACCTCGGCTTTCACCCTCATCTCCCCCCTTTGGCTCAGGACCGAGGGGCGGACCTGACCCCAGGGCGTCTCTCTGCCCCTCCTTGTCCCTTCCAGCTGCAGGACCTCGGGCCGGGCCACCGGATGGCGTCTGACAGGTTTCTCTGCCACGAGTCTCTCCTCGCTCTCAGCCATCAAGGTGACCTTCCCACCTTGGCAGTCAAAGCCCTTGGTGACCTAGTCCCGCCCCTCCATCTTTCCGGTGGGCTTCCACCTTGCCCTCCCCCCACCTGCCCCACGTGGCTGATTTGTTTGCAGGTGGGACTCCCCATTGGAGGGGGATCTTGAGAGCAAAGTGCGCCCTTTGCCCTTTGTGCACAGGAAGCTGTTAATGCGGCCGATTGGCTGACTGACTGACGTTGGAAGAAAGCTGTCCGACAAATCCCGCCTCAACTGCCGTGGTGAAAGTGAGCTTGTTTGGGGGGCTGCCTTGGCACCCCGAAGAATTCAGCTTTGATTCCTGACTCACGTTTTTAGTGGATTCATGGCAGTTTGGAGCACATGGTTGGAATCAGCCCGCTGACAGGACTGACGGGAGCAGACGCTGAGAGGGGCGCCGGAGAAGGAGGTCCGGTACCCGTGAGCACACAGGTAGGAGACGGGAGCAGAGAGGGAGCGGAGCCTGCGCCATGCTGCTTGGGGATTCCCCACGGCCCAGGCCCACAAAGCTCTGGACCAGCCCCCGAAGGGGGGGGAAGGAGGCGACAACAAGACCCTGGCTGGCTTTTAGTTTGCTTCTGAAACTTTCAGGGGATGAATCCCCTTTTTGGAACTTTTATAGCAAAGGGGTCCTTTCTCCTCCAGAGGAATCTAGCCCAGAATGGTGCCCGAGGGCACAGGGGGCACCCTGGATCCGCTTTTATGTGCCCACTTTGTCTCTTAAGGCAGCTCTTGCAGCCATGGACCGTTACAGTTTTGTCTTTGGACCCCCAGTTCATTCTGACCCAAAGGTGGCGCTTTGTGAAGGTCTGCGGATGGTTCGATTAATCGTTTCCTCTTTGCTAAAGATAGTACCTGGAGTCCTGGCCTCAACCCCCTGTACTAATGTTTCAGTGAGAACCCCGGAGTTGGCAGGAAATTGAGCTGATCTAGGAAATGGGATTCCTGAGAAATGGGCATCCGGCCTTGGCTTTGAGCCTCTGTGCAAAAGGAGACTCCCTGTCTCCCAGGGCACAGCATTTACTTTTGGCTGATGCTTTTCCCTTCCATTTAGTTGAAATCTTCATTATTCCTACTCCTTTCTCCCAGTGCTGCCTTCTGGATTCAAGAAGAATTAGTTTAATTCTTTTTTCCCCCCCGCATGAAAACTCTCCAACCGCTATCAAAGCCTCCCTAAATATTTTCTTCTTCAGGTTCAATACACTCAATTCTTGCGACACTTCCCAGAGGGCACGCCCTGGTTGCCTTATTCTGGTGCTCTCCCCCAGAAATGGGGCAGCTTGGTGAGGTCAGAAGATGGCAGAGCACATCAGGAATACCGCCTTCCTACTCCAGATGTTACCACTCTCTTCTTGTAGCTTTTGTGGATTCCATTGCCCCAGCAACTCACTGAGCTGCTGTGCTCTTCAGCTTCAGTTCCTGACTGTCCAGACCTATGTCCCTTCCTGGTAGTTGTGAAGCTGATTTCTCAAACCCACGCATCAAACTTGACATCATCCCAGTTACTTTTTCTTCCAATTTTTTCCATTATTATTTTTTATAAAACCATCAAATTCTCTGCTCTTCTCCCTCCCTCCCTCACCTCCTTCCTCCCTTAGATGGTAAACAACCAGATATAACTTATGCATGAGCAATTATGGAAAACATTTCCACATGAGTCATTTTGTGCAAGAAGACTTGAATACCAGAAAAAAAAGAAAGAAAATGGAAAACAGTATGTTTCAGTCTCTCCCTGGAGACAAGTGGGATCCTTCATCATTAATTCTTTGGTATGGTCTCAGACCACTGGGTTTCTGAGAATGGCTAAGTCTTCTATAGTTCTTCAGCAAACAATATTAGGGTCACCGTGCACAATACTCTCCTGGTTCTGTTGGCTCCACCATGCTTCAGTTCAGATGAGTCTTTCCGGGTTTTTCAGAGAGCAGCCTGACTGTCACATCTTATAGGACTAGAATATTCCGTTACAATCATGGACCATTCCCCAATTCATAGGAATCCCTTTGATTTCCATTGTTGTGGAATGAATATGGAAATACGTTCTTTTCTCTCTTTTTTTGGGGGGGGAGATATCTTTGGGATATAGCCCTAGCAGCGGTATTACTGGATCAAAGACTATGAACCATTTCACAGCCCTTTGGGCATAGTTCAAATTGCTCTCCTTAATGGTTGGATCAATTGAAAACTCCACCAATAATCTATTAGTGTCCCACTTTTCTCACATCTCCTCCAACATCTAATATTTCCCCTTTTTATCATATTAGCCACTCTGATAGGTATAAGATGGTACTTTGCATTTCTCTGATCAATAGTGATTTATATCATTTTTTCACATGACTATAGATAACTAATTTCTTTGTCTGAAAACTGCCTCTTTATATCCTTTGACCATTTATAAATTGGAGAATGATTGGTGATTTTTATGAATTTGATTCAATTCTTTATATATTTGAGACCTTTAAAATAGAAATACTTGTAACAAAAAGAGAAAAATTCTCCATGTTCTGCTTTCCATATAATTTTGATTGCGCGTCAGTTTTGTTTGTGTAAAACCTTTTTAATTTTATATAATCAAAATGACCCATTTTACATTTTGTAATGCTCTCTCTATTTTCTTTAGTCTTAGATTCTCCCCTTATCATAAGTCTAAGAGATAACCTATTCCATGTTTTCCCAATTTGGTATAATGCACGAGCTGTTGGTCTATGCCTGGTTTCATCATACTGTTATCCGGTTTTCCTAGCAGTTTTTGTCAATAATGAGTTTTTGCTCCAAAGCTTAGATCTTTGGGTTTATTATAGACTAGATTACCATGGTCCTTTACTATAATGGAACTTGCCCCTAATCTATCTCACTGTCCCACCACTCTTTCTTAGCCTGCCTCAGTTTTCTGATCTGTAAAGTAGGAATTTTAATAGCACTGACCTTGCAGGGTTGTTGTGAGGATTGAAGGAAAAAATATTTGGGAAGTACTTTATAAACCTTAAGGTGTGGTATAAATGCCAGCTGTTGGTGGGACAAAGCTGATGATGAAATTACAAATCCCTTTGCATAATTGAGACAACATAATGGAATATCAGTGAGCTACAAGGAATAAAGACCTGAAAAGTCTTGGGGAGAACTGTGAACTGTGATGTGAGCAAGGAAAGCTATTGCCATGGAAACAGCATCAACTCGGAGAGACGCTGGTCAGGTCCAATGGGAAGTGAGCCCTTCTGCCATATTGAAAGGACACCACCCAAATGTGCACAATCAGAACAAAGCCAATCTCTTGGAGAATCCGCTTTTTAGAGTTGTTTGAATAGTTTGTGGTTATTCTAGAGTTTAAAAGGAGAAGAGGAAAGCTTCAGTTTGTTGGTTGGGTGCTCTTTGGAAGATTAATGGGAAAACGGGCAAAAACGGCATAGGATGAAGCGATAGAGAGGAGCTGGGGTCTCCAACAACAAAGAGAAAAGCTATGGAGCCAGCTAAGCAGCAAAGTCGGTTCTGAACTTGGCAGTTAGCCACTAATCCTTTGCTGGCTGGTTCCTGTTTTGTCTTGAAAAATCAAGTCTGAAAGGCCTATTTCTTGCTGCCCAATGGACACACATTACCTTCCCTCCTTGGAATGAGCTGAGCTCTCCTACCCACAAATCCTAACCCTGCAGCCTTCTTGTCCCCTGTTTGTCCTTGGCTTTTAGGATCTCTATGGCTCTCTGCCTGACCTGGGATTTCTGTGTTTTGATCCTGCTCTGGCATCTTCTCCCGGCTGCAGTCTCATCTTGCCCCTGCTTGGATGGCCTTTTCTTTGTAGTTCTGGCACCTCGTGCACTCCGTTCTACCCCTTATGTCTGCCCAGGAGGGTCTGAAGAATCGTGCAGACAGTGCAAGTCACAGCAGCCTTGACTCCTTGTTCCTCACACACCTAGGGGCCAGCATTCTCTCCTCCTCCTCCTCCTCCTCACCTGTCCCTCCCAGAGGCTGTTATCTTCTGTCCCTCAGATTGAAGAGGTTTGGTGACTGACTTATTTCCCAGCAGAGGAACCAACCAGTACCCTGATCTACCGAGTGAAACGTCGTCCCTACTCCATGTTCACCCCCTGCTAGAGATTTTAATCAGGAGGTGAATGACCCAAAGCCCCATAACAAGGAAGAATATGAAGATAATTGAAAAGGCCAAGTTGGAGTCTGGCTCCTGTGGTGAATTAAGGGGGTGAATTTATGGGGGCCAGAGAGAGTCTCGAAGATGAACTCTTAAAAGTTTATTGATCAGAGAGACAATACCTGAAATGCTCATAGACTTGATGCAAAGTACAGTCTTTGAAGTTCCTATAGTTTTCCCTAACAAACAAGATCTGCTGAGATGTAAATGATTAAGCCCCGGATCTTGATGCAGAGAGTCAAGACACACATCAGGGTAAAGTTTATCATACCACTGTCTCAAGCATCTTTCTCCCAAATGCCTTTAGTCACTATTGGGGGCTCTTTTTCCTGTCCCACGTTCAAAGGTTTGCCTTTGATCCAAAAAGTAGTGTTTGCATTTTGCTTCAGTCGCTAGATTATTAATTTATTATACTGACAAGCAGACTCTGCTATTTCAATAAGAAAAAGGAGTTTGGGTGAGCCAAGTTACTGTAAGATTCAAGACCTGGAATGGATTCTTACCTCCTGGTCCTCTACACACACACACATGCACACACACACACACACACACACACACACACTTCTGTTATATGTGTTATATATATATGTGACCCACACCCATATAAATGTGTATACACACACGTGCACACACATACTTCTGTCTATATATATGTGTTATATATATATGATATATGACCCACACACATATAAATGTGCACACATGCACACACACACACACACATATATGTATATATATATAAACTCTATTAAACATTTGATAGAGGTTTTTAACCTGGTCTGTGTGAACTTAAAGAAAAATTGTGATAATCATATTTCATTATAATTGCTTTCCTTTTAACCCAATTTATTTTATTTTATGCATTCAAACATAAATCTGAGAAGGGGGTCATAAGCCTCACCAAACCAAACCAAGGAACTCATGACTCTAAAGAGATGAAAAACTTCTGCTTTAAGGAAATATGTAAAGGCAGAGCCCAAACTTCTTGTACAATACATTCAAGAGTGTCCTATAGTGTTAAGTAGTGGACTGCCCTTGGAAATCAGGAAGACCTGGCATCAGATCCCATTTCTGCCACAGACAGTTCTTGAAGGGATCTTGGGCAGGCCACTTTGCCTCTCAATGATCTGGGCATCTCTCCAAAGTGCAAAGCTGCCAAAGAGCAATTAATCTGTATGTGTGTGGGGAGTTTCTGAATCAATGACATCATAAATCCGAATTTTAAAAAAAGAGAAAAAAATCAAGCAAATAAATAAATTAAAAAGTTTTCATAAAAGGAATGCTCATCACAGTTTAGCTGCAGTCTCATTTTTTCCCTGACTCATCCCCATATATTTTACTTTGCAACCAAATTGGTCTGCTTGGTATCTCCCATACTTAGTACTCCATGTCCTGCCACCAGATCTTTTCACAGTATCCCTGGGCCTTCCTCCATTTCTATCTCTTAGCATCCTTGGCTTACTTAATGACTGTAGCCTTTGGGATGCCTCAGTCATTCCCTTGCTGTAATATTCTGACTCTCCTGTAACCATTAGCCTGCACATGCCCATCCAGCATGCTTTCCTTAAATTGAAAGGGAATAATAGTAAGGAATATATCTTTTTCTCAGTAGTACATGGTAACTATATAACAATTGACTGTGTATTAGGACATAAAAAAAATCTCACAACCAAATTTAGAAAAGCAGAAATAATAAATGAATCTTTTTCAGATCATAATACAATAAAAATCACATTCAATGATGGATAATGGAGAGATTAAAAATTAATTGGAAATTAAATAATCAAATCCTAAAAAACAAATGGTCAAAAAATAAATCATAGAAATAATCGATAATATCATTAAAGAAAATGGCAACAATAAGATAACATATCAAAATTTATGGTATGCAGCCAAGGCAGTATTGGAAAATTTCTACTTGTAATTGCTTACATCAATAAAATAGAGAAAAAGTAGATCAATGATTTGGGACTGCAACTAAAAGAAAAACTGGAAAAAGAACAAATTAAAAATCTCTAATTAAACACCAAATTGGAAATCCTAAAACTCAAAGGAGAGATTAATAAAACTGAAAGTAAGAAAACAATTAAACTAATAAATAAAACTAGAAGCTGGTTTAATGGGGAAAACAATGAAATAGATAAGCCTTTTGTTAATTTGATCCAAAAAAAAAGGAAAGAAGAAAACTGAAGTACTAGTATCAAAAATGAAAGGGATGAATTCACCACCAATGAAGAGGAAATTAAGACAATTGTTAGGAGCTATTTTCCCCAATTACATGCCAATAAGTTTGACAATCTAAAGGAAATGGATGAATATCTACAAAAATATAAATTAGAAGAGAAGAAGAAACAAAATATCCAAACTAATCCAATCTTAGAAAAAGAAATTCAACAAGCCATCAATGAACTTCCTAAGAAAATTTTCCCAGGACCAGATAGATTCACGATCCAATTCGACCAAACATTTAAAGAACAATTTATCGCTATACTATATAAGATATTTGGGAAAATGGTGAAGAAGAAGTCAGACCAAATTTATGATG
Organism: Myrmecobius fasciatus; assembly: GCA_023553655.1. Taxonomy (NCBI): domain Eukaryota; kingdom Metazoa; phylum Chordata; class Mammalia; order Dasyuromorphia; family Myrmecobiidae; genus Myrmecobius; species Myrmecobius fasciatus. The sequence goes on along the minus strand of JAJPUD010000994.1, from coordinate 68,888 downwards.
CTACTATGGTGGTGACACCCAAACCAGGAAGAACCAACCAGAGAAAGAAAATTGTAGACCAATTTCTCTAGTGGATATTGATGCAAAAATTTTAAATAAAACACTAGCAAAGAGATTATAGCAATATATCACAAAGATCATACACTATGACCAAGCAGGATTTATACCAGTAATTTAGGGCTAGTTTAATATTAGGAAAATTATCTGCATAATTGGCCATATGAATAACAAAACGAAGAGAAATTGTGTAATTATCTCAATAGATGCAGGAAAAAAGATCTTTGACAAAACAAAGCACTCATTCCTATTAAAAAACACTAGAGAACATAGGAATAAATTGAGTTTACCTGAAAATGATAAGTAATATTTATCTAAAACCATCAACAAGCCTTATATGTAATGGAGATTAGCTAGAAGCTTTCCCAGTTCAATCAGTCATGTAGCAAAGATGCCCATTATCACCCTTATGATTTAATATTGTGTTAGATATGTTATCTCTAGCAGTAAGAGAAGGAAAAGAAATTAAAGGAGTTACAATAGGAAACAAAGAAACAAAATGATCACTCTTTGCAGATGGTATAATGGTATACCTAGGAAATCCTAAAGAATCAACTAAAAAAACTATCTTAGCAAAGCTTCAGGATTACAAAATAAACCTATATAAATCATCAAAATTTTTATTTATTATCAACAAAGTCCAGCAGCAAGAGATAGAAAGAGAACTTCCATTTGAAATAACTGTAGACAACATAAAATACTTTGGAGTCTATGTGTTAAAATGAACCCAGGAATTATATGAACACAACTATAAAACACTTTTCACAGAGATAAAGTCAGATTTAAACAATTGGAAAAATATTAATTGCTCATGAGTAGGCTGAGTCTATTTAGTCTTGTACCAAACTATCAAAAAATATTTTATAGAGTTAGAAAAAAAATTCATCTGGAAGAACAAAAAGTCAAGTATTATCAAGGGAATCAATGAAAAAAAGAGCCTATCCATACCAGATCTCAAACTGTATAATAAAGTAGTAATTATTAAAACAATCTGGTACAGGCTAAAAAACAGAGTGGTGATCAGTGGAATAGATTAGGTACAAATTACATTATAGCAAATAATCATAGTAGTCTATTCTAAGACATGATAATTCCCAAATTGAAGTTTTAGGAACAAAAAAACATTATTTGACAAAAAACTTCTGGGAAAACTGGAGAATAGTATGGCAGAACCTAAGTATAGAATGATATCTCACATTGTATATACCAAGATAAGGTCAAAAATGAGTACATGATGCAAGAATGTTTGTGGCAGCCCTTTTTTGTAGTGGCTAGAAACTGGAAACTGAATAGATGCCCTTCAATTGGAGAATGGCTGAATAAATTATGGTATATGAATATTATGGAATATTATCGTTCTGTAAGAAATGACCAGCGGGACGATTTCAGAGAGGCCTGGAGAGACTTGCATGAACTGATGCTGAGCAAAGTGAGCAGAACCAGGAGATCATTATACACGGTAACAACAAGACTATATGACGATCAATTCTGATGGACATGGCTCTCTTCAACAATGAAATGTTTCAAACCACTTCCAATTGTTCACTGAAGAAAGCCATATACACCCAGAGAGAGGGATGTGAAATGTGGACCACAACATAACATTTTCATGCTCTCTATTGATGTTTGCTTTCATTGTGTTTCCTTTATCTGATTTTTCTTTCTTGTAGATATGATTTTTCTTGCACAACAATGATAAGTGTGGAAATATGTATATATATATATATTCGATTTGCCAAGTATTTTAACATAATTAACATGTAGTGGATATCCTGCCATCTAGGGGAGGGGTGGGGAGTTGGGGGGAAAAATCTGTAACAGAAAGCTATGTAAGGGTTAATGTTGAAGAATTACCCATATGTTTTGCAAATAATATTAAATTAAAAAAAATGAGTACATGATCTATATACATAAAAGGAAATATCATAAGCATATTAATAGAGCATGGAATAATTTATCTGTTAGATTTATGGATAAGAGAAGACTTTAGGACTAAATAATATATAATTACAAAATAGATAATTTTGATAAAAAGTTTTTGCATAAAAACTAAGGTAACCAAAATTAGAAAGAAAGCAGAAAACTGGGAAAAAACATTTTTTTTTGCAACAACTATCATCTTTGATGAAAGCTTCATTTCTCAAATATATAGAGAACGGAGTCAAATTTACAAATCAATTTTGGAAAAAAAAGTCATTCCCCAATTGATAAGTGGTAAAAGAATGTGAAAAGAATTTTCAGACAAAGAAGTTAGAGCTATCTATAGTGATATGAAAAAATTCTCTAAATCAGAGAAAAGCAAATTAAAATAATTCTGAGGTACTATCAGAATGGCTAATATGACAAAAAGAGAAAATGTTGGACGTTGAAAGGATGTGGAAAAACTGAGACAGTAATGAAGTATTGGTAGAGTTGTGAACCAAGAATGGGGAGCAATTTGGAACTAAGCCTACTCTTTGATCCAGTTATACCACTGCTAGATCTATATCCCAAAGACATTCCAAAAAGGGAGGAAACCTATTTCCATACAAAAATATTTATAATAGCTCTTTTTCTGATGGCTAAGAATTGGAAATTCAAGGGATATCCATCAATTGGGGAATGGCTAGACAAGTTGTGGTGTGTGATTGCAATCAAATAGTATTATGACATAAGAAATGGCAAGCAGGATGATTCAGAAAAACCTGAAAAGACTTACCTGAACGGATGTTAGTGAAGTAACAGAACCAGGAGAATGTTGTATACAGTAACAGTAACATTGTTTGACAAAGAATTGTGAATGACTTAGCTTTCTCAGCCAAAACAACGATCAAAGACAATCCCAAAGTACTCATGATGAAGTATACCATCCTCCTCCAGAGAAAGAAGTGATATTGATTGAATATACTCTGAAACATGCGATTTTCACTTTCTTTTATTCTTTTTTCTTTTATTTGAGTCTTCTTGTACACAATGACTAATATGGATATATTTTACATAATTGCACATGTACAACCTATATCTGATTGCTTACTGTCTCAAGGAGGGTTGAGGGATGGGAGAGAGAAGAAAGTGTAGAAGTTGGAACTTTAAATAGAAATGCTAAAAATTTGGAAAAAAAGGAACTTTTTCCTTTGTGTGATGGCATCTCTGGAGCAGTGACTGGCCCTGGGACCAGAGCTGTGACTCTCCCAACTGAGGAAGCTCACTCCACCAATGCACTGATACTGAAACTCCAGAAGAGTTGCCCAGAGCACCGGGCCACCTGCCCAATTTCATGGAGGTGTCAGGGTGGCACCGAAGGCAGCTCTAAGCATTGCACCACAGATGACTGTGATGTGACAAGTACTGAACAATTGCTTATTAATTGGTTAGATGTGAACAAGTTGTTCTCCCCTCCCTCCCAGGGGCTGAGACTCTGGGTCTGCAGTGTCCAGCACAAAGTCTGCCCAGCACAAGTTTACTAGTGACCTGAGTGATGGATAGGTTGAAATGAATGCAAACACCGCCAACAGCATTAGCATTCAGTCCCAAGCCTGTGCTTTCCTTTTATTCTGCACCGTGGATGGAAGCCAAGGAAGAAACACTTCCCTGTTGTCCTGGCAGCTTTATTAATGCTCTCTGGCTAATAATTCTAGCAGAATCAACTCTCTGATATTCATGGTACCTTTGAGATGTCCTTCACATTATGGATGAGATATTAATTTAGTTCCATGGTGGTGATCACCCTGAACCATTACTCCACTAATTAATACTCCAGAAACGATGGGGAACAGAGAGTTGTAAACTTGTTAATGTACCTAGGATGACCGGAAATCAGATTATTAGGCAGAATTTTAATGTGCAGCCCATTATTATTGCAAACAATTTACAATGGAAATGGAGACTGGAAATATCCCTCCGTAGCTTCCTTCTGAAGGTGGAGAGAGTAGATTGTTCACAGCAATTTATATTCCATCTGAAGAGAAAGGGTTTGATTTCCAGAAGAGATGGGGCATGATTTAGGGGCCTCCCTGCTGCAGAATAATATGTCTTGGTGCTGTCTCTAGTGCTATTTGCATCCCCTCATTTGTGGCTTTCTGTACATGGTACTGGGAAGAAGCACAGGGGCTGCAGACACATCTCCTAGAGACCAGGGAGGTAAGTGCTGAGGGGCTTGGAGTCAGAGTACCTTGGTTCAAACCCCACCTGACATCGATTACCTTGATGACCTGGGCAAGTAATTCACTCCTCTGAGCCTCAGTTTCCCCCTTGGTAGAAGGAAGAAAGGGACCACTGGTTTCTTAGGTGGGTACCAGAACGCCAGGGATGGCACCTTGCTAGGTTCATCACAAAGATTCTTGTAACAGCAAAAAAGTCAGCCAAGGCAGCGACCTCGTCCAAATGGATGTGCAGCTTTCTGCATTGTGGCTCCCTCGGCTCCCATGACAGTGTGGCTGCTTCGAGGTTGTCCTCTCCCAAACCCTCTCCAGCTCATCCAGGGCACCCAGGACTAGAGAGAGCTTTGGCAGAAGATGGCACAAGGCTAGGTCCCCTTTGGGACCATAAGAAGCTAGAATCTCTGCCCTTTAGGGGAGGTGGCAAGTCTCTACAGCTCTCACTTGATTACAAAAGAGCCAGTGACAACATTTCCAGATTTCAATTAAATCTTTTCTTTCAAGTCCAGTGTCTGGGCAAATATTGATAATTGTAATAATGATGCAATACCCAAAGGCTGGCCAAAGCTTTAGTGTGATATCCATCTAATGCTCACCACCACCCTGGAGGAAGATGCTTTTATTATTCCCATTATTCCATGGGGAAAACAGGTAGGCAGAGGTCAATGACTGGTCCAAGGACACACAATTTGGATGGGGCTCCTTCCTCTCTCCAGTCTCCGGGTTCTATCCACTTTAGTCGAGTACAATGCCAGGCACCAGTAGGGGCTTTATAAAGTTTATCGACTGACCGGCTGACCTTGCTGCCTCCAGCCAGAAGCTCTCTATTGCAGAATCAAGGGTTAGCTATCCAGAAAATCCTCTCTTAACAACTGCAGAGGAATCGAAGCCAGCAGCAAAGGTAAGTTAAGGCTGATCTAGCTTCTCTCCTCTTACCCGTCCTCGTTCTCTCAGCAGCAGAGTCCCTTGCTCGGATGCAGGACAAGTTCCTCACCTCCCTACTCCAAGATGAGTTCCCTGGTACCTGCCAGCCTCAGCAGACCCCTCTGTTTCCCGTGGGGCACGGGGGCTGTCTCTTTAGCCCTGGCAGGGGTGGGAGGGATGAGTCTCGCCCCTCCTGCAGAGGGATCGTGGCTCAGATACTGACTGAGGGCCTGAGAGGGACTGACTAAGCCCCAGATGCTTTCTCAGAGAGAGAAGGATGCTTCAGTAAAGCCTGAGGCACCAAGAGCTTCGACCAAGAAGGGAGTGAATCGTGGACCTCTATGAGACCCCTGGGATTCAGGGAAGAGACCCCGACTTGCTCAGGGCCTGAAATGGTTAATGTGCCTCAGAACAAGGGACTGTGAATGCTTCTGTTTCACTTGAAGAGCCGGCCCAGTGTGGAGAATTCTTTGGATTCAGATGACAGATTTGGGAATATGCAGGGCGCCAGAGCAGCTCGATACCTGATAGACAGCCACGCGGTATTGTTCTGTGTGGGCCTGCCGTTACACGGATGGGCAGCCAACAGCCCCACGGAGGCGAGTTCTGAATGGAGAAGTGACAGGGGACCAATTCATGTCTTGAAGGCTTCTCGGCCCCCAGACCAAAGACTCCCAAGTGTCATCAGTGCCCTTCTAGCCTCCCTGGAAGCTGACAACATGTGACCCTTTCAGTGTCTCTAGGAGGAAGGTGGTTCCAGTCACTCAGTCATCTCCCGGCCTCTCCCCATCTTCCTGCCCGGTCCCTAGAGGGGCTGCTCAGGACGGGGGAGAGCCCATTCACGAGACCCGCAGACTCCTGTTAGTGCCTTCTCGATGGTGTGTCTGCCCTTCATGGCAAGGTGACATACAAAATGCCTCCCAGACAAAGCCCATCAAAATCAGGCTTATTAGTATCCTTGGGATTTCCAAGGAAACTCCACTGAAATACAGTTATCACAATATTCTAAAGAAGAGGTTCATTCCCATTAAGAAGGCCTGATTGGGGGTGGGTTTTCAATGACTTGTGCTTGGGGAAGGGGTCAAAGTTTGCCGGACTAATGCCTTCAGATAATAATGCCTTCAGATAAGGGGCTGTATGGGAGGAGATGCTCTTAACTCCTTTTAACATAAAAAATAAGCCCAGATTGGGCAAGCCCATGCATTCAGCTCCAGATTTTCAGTCACAAGAACGATGGCAGAGATGAGGCAAGCCAGGGAGCCGGGCTCTGAGAAACAGTTTAATTTTAGAAAACAGTCCCAACTGTCAGAAGAATCACCCTCTTGAGCTCATTAAAGAATCACCACTTCCCTTTCAAAGGAGAAGAAAACTAATATTTCTTAATGCTCGCTTCACATTAATATCACGCCAATTATTGCCTTACTCTCTGCTGATAAATATTCAAGGGAGAAGTGAGACCCACAAGATGGATTAATTCTCTGGCAGTACAAACAAAAACTTTCAATATTTTATACCACATAATTAAATGCTGTTTGTTACCTTCAAAATCAGACCTGGGGACACATTAATTAATTGCTTCAAAAAGCCAGTTAGACATGCTTCAGGGCTGATGTTCAGAATCAGACATTTCCAGCATCAGATTTAAGATTGTAGATTGAGAGCTGGGCAGGAGCTTCGATGCCCTCTATTCTGATCCCTTCACTTGACAGGTCTGACTTAGGGAGGTAGACTTCCCAAAGCCCCACAGCTAGCAAGGTAGTGATTGCTCTTCAGACTCCCAATCCAGCCTGCTTTCCCTCATCCCTTTCTCCCTGAACCCACCCCGTTCAGCACTGCCAATGAGGAAAGCTCCCAGAATAAATCCTACCTGCAGAAGTCGGGGGGCACCATGCCATAGACATTTATTCGGTCACAGAGCTCTAAGGCAATCGTCATCGTGAACCAGCCAGTGCTGAGCCAAGTGTTGGAGATCTTCCTGAAAGGAAACCATAATTAAGCTTCCAGGTTCTTTGCTAAAATATATAGATGAAAGATAATAAAAACGCCGTGACTGGGTCTTCGATCAAACAGAAATCTCTTAACGGGACCTGCCCCACATTACAATGCAATTCAACAAAAGTCCTCAATGCCATAAACACTTTTTGGAAATCTAGAGGCTGCAGAGACTCCAGCAAAGTCACAGTCTCTGAGCCAGACCAACAGACTCAGGGAATGATGGAGCTGAAAATGACTTCAGGGCTCACGGAGTCTGGCCCCCATGTTTGACAAGGAAGGAAAGCAAGATCAAGCAATTTATAATTCATTTTATTAATATTTTTAAAAGGTTCATTTCCTAAAAAACAAACAAACAAACAGGTGCTCTGTCAAGAAGTCAAGAAGAAATGATTTCAAATTCTGGCTTTAGACAATTTCTAGCTGTGAGACTCTGGGAAAGTCATTGAACTGAACTCAACCTCAGTTTCTTCATCTGTAAAATAAGAATAATAGTAGCACTGACCTACCAGGATTGTTGTGAGGATCAAATGAGTTAATATTTGTGAAACTCTTTGCGATTCTGTATAAATGCTACTTACTAATTACTATGGCAGTGTCTACTACTATTACTAACACTCCTCTCCCAATATTGCAAATATTTTTACATTCACTTAGACAACATTTGGATCGCAGATTTAGAGCTGAAAGGAAACTTGGAGGTCATGGTTAGAGTCTCTCATTTTGCAAATGAGAAAGCTTATCCCGAGAGAGGGAAAATGATTTGTCTGAGGTCAAATGGAGAGGAACTAATATTTAATTTGAACCCATCTCTGTATTCATGTCATATCCGTTGGAGAATGTAATCCCCATGAAGGTAGGGTTTTGAGTTTTCCCTCGTCAGTACTAAGGACAGCGCTTGGCACAGAATGGGTGCTTTTTTTAAAAATTGAGTTGATTTGAATGAATCAGTGCAGGGATTTTTGATCTCAATCTTATGTTGGTTCTGTAGCTAGAACTTCCGAGTTGGAAATGGCTTCAGTGGCCTAATAGTTGATGCAAATCTTTAGAGTTGTTGTAGTCAGAAAGGTCATTGTTCATGGCCCACTGTCTGACAATAAAGCTTCTAAAATTTAGCTCAGCTAGTTTGAGTGACACACAGAATCCACACCAGCCCTTACTCAATTCAACTCACTTGAACAAACACTAATTAATTGATTTCTTCTCTCAGCCCTCCCAACCTGGAAGGATCTAGTTGTCGGTAGCATATCCTGTGAATACACAGACCACCTCCAGTACCCCCAAATCACAGCTTTCATGGAGGTTAATGGGGTGGTGAATTCTAATTCTTCAAAAACTCTCTGTTAGCCAGATCATTCAGACAACTTGAACCATACCGTTCCACGATGACATGTAGAGATGGAGACTTTAAAACTAAGTGACTGAAGCAGTGTAGTGCAGTGGAAGGAATACTGACTCAAAGGTCAAAAGACTCATGTTCAAAAACCTCCTCTGACACTATCTGGCTGTTTGACCTTAGGGGAAAAGTCCCTTCCCCTTGTTGGCCCTCTTTTCCTTTTCTAGGAAATGAGTTGGGGTGGTTGACCTCTGAGATGTTGCCTCCAGTGAGGCAAGGGTTTCTGATTTGTTCTGTTGGGACCCAAAGGACCGGACCAGGAGCAATGGGGAATTGGTAAAGACCCGTTTAATCTGAAGGTCAGGAAACTTGCCAAACACAGGAGCTTCCCAAGTGCATAGGGCTGCCTGGGGTGGATGGGCTTTCCCTTGGTCTCTAATGGAAGTCTGGACAGTGACTTCCTAGGGTGTTGTAGTTGTGTGCTTTTTTGAGAATAGATTGGCGAGGTGGCCACTGAAGCCCTTTCCAACTCGGAAGTTCTAGCTACAGAAGCAAGCAAGAATCTTGGTCCATGGTAATATACTGTGCTAAAATCTTACCTCAAATGAATGACCCAGCCAATCTGTCCTCTCCATTGCCTTTCCCACTTTAATGAGCCTGGCCTTCCTCACTAGGCTGAGGAACAGACACACGTAAGAGAGCCTCCGTCCTGTCAGTGTCTCTAGAACTGTTTACTCAACTTGCCCTGAATCATATAGGGCTGGATCCTGTTCTTGAAAAGACCGGAAATTTTCCCATCTTTCTCAGGCCTCCAGACTCTTTGATCCCTTCTGAGGACAAGCCCTGGGAGACAACAGCTGGAAGAAGAACCTGACTGCCAAGGAGCGCTCCTGCCAGCCTCCTCATGACACATCTGGGGGTCATTTCCATTCCTCGCTGGATCCCTTTTTTATTTTCTTTTCATTTTGGAGTGGTCGTGCCATGGCTCATTAGCCAGTTTCAAATACCTTATCCCCAAGGTCAGACTGTCTGACTTTGCCCAGTCGCAGTGTCATGTGTGAGGCGAATAAGAGATTTCACAGGACACTTCTTTCTTTCTTTTTTTAAATCCAAGCATTATATAGTGCCCCTCCCTGGTAGGCAATGATTTTCTTTTTAAAGGACCTCTTATTCTTTGCATTTCCCAGGGAGTCGAGTCAGGTGAGTGGGAGGTGGGGAAGGGAGGAGAAGGAATGTGATACAAAGAGATTGGGGTTTTTTTTTTGCTCCAAAAGTCTGATCACTGGGCCCTGTGATCAGGGGACCACCAGGGCCTGCGATCAGGATCCTCTGATGTCCAATTCTTAAAAAAAACCTGGCCTGAGTAATTGTTCCATTCCCCAATGCAGGGGAAAGCAGGCCCTCATGCCCTTAACTTGGCAGTCAGGCACACCGAGTCTGAGGGTGCCAGCGGATCCCATTGATCCAGCCATTTCCTCCCTCACCCTTCAGCCTTAATGCAGAGGCTGATTGCTCCCACAGGAAGGATGACCTAAGTCTCAGAGCTAGGTTTCAAACCTTTAGACAGGATGGTCATGACATGAAACAACAAATCAGTCAACAAGAGCTGTTCTAGTGTCCAGTACCACGCCTGGCACTGTGCTAGGTGAACTTTACCAACTGTCAATAGGAGCCTCCTTCTTTCCCTGAAGCCATGGCCACACCACACAGATCTATAACCCGACAGGAGTGTTCTGGCAAATATTTAGCAACTAATGCTGTGTCTCCCCTTTCCCCAATCCAAGGGTGTAGGACACGCTTCTTCCATGATTTCTCCGTCACTATCAAGAGCTGCTGTATAGCTTTGCAGATTTCCAAGGTGTAAATACCCACACAAGATATGAGAATCAGCTTGGGTAGAGTGGATTCCAGCATACACCCACAGCCAGAGGATGTGGATTCGGGCCCTAGGTCACATGACCCAGGGCATCTCACTTAGTTCCTCAACTATGAAATGAAGGTATAGGAATACATGGTTTTTAAGGTTGATTCCTGCAGTAAAATGATGCTCCTATGGCCTCTTTTGGGGGGATGGGTGGGAGATTGGGGGGAAAGGGAGATCCCAGAGCACAGATCTGGAATTGCAAAGGATCTTAGAAATAATCAAGTTTCTAGATTCATGGTTGTAGAGCTGAAATTAGGATGAGGAGCAGAGAGGCAGAGGGATTCAGCTTCTGAGGTGACACTGGAAATCAGGTCCCCTGACGTCTGAGCCAGATCTGTTTTTATGCTGGAAAGGTCTGCAGGTTGAGTAAAAAGTGGGGCAGATTATTGGGGAGGGGCTGTAAGAAGAACCTCTGACTTTCCCAAGGACGAGCTCTGCCGGCTCAGCGGGGTGGACGAAGCTGGAGGGGAGTTCTGCTCTGGGATGCTAAAGAAGCTAGTGGGAACGACAGCTCTCTGTGCCCTTGAATGGATGTGGGAGGCTGGGAACGACTGGGTCCTTTTGGTCGCCTCCCTCTCCCAGGGGCTGGCTGCTCGAACCCGAAGCAAAGAAGGGAATTGGATGGGTTTGAAGTTCCCCATGTACAAATGGAAAGTCTATCCCCTGGAGACTGGAAAGCCGTCATTGGCCTTTACAGAGGCGAGCTCCTGGTGACTCAGGCTGGCCAGCATCCTTCTGGCCAAGATGCCATGGAAACCCGAGCACAAAAGCGACGCCCTTCTCAGAAGCTTTGAACCCTTTCCCAAGAAAGGAATCTCTCCTGTTTTTTTCCCACTTAATCGTCTCTAATGAAAGAATATGAAGAGCTGTCATGCACTTATTAGGGGAAATTATCAAATATTCTTTTATATGATGAAGTAACACACAGAGCTGATAATTCTATAGTGCGCACTAAATTACAGTTAAAGGGCTTTCTGCTCCGCCAGAATCTCATTTATAATCTCCACGGCGATGCTCTTCCTGCAGTTATTTCATTTATGTTCCTTTTATCTAATTACTATAATATTGGTTCTCAATCGTATTTTCCTCATGTCCCCTTATTCAATTAGCAAGTTATTTTCAAGTACAGTTACTTTCCAATATTCGGGAATACTGGGGTGCCATCAGGGCCTCTTGGAGTGTTTCCTCAGAGTTTGGGGATATTTTCTCCTCTGATTTAACACAGTGAAAAACTTCTCTAAATTACAATCCAGCGAACAAACAATACTTTCCTCTCTTGTCTAAGCTCTTAGGCTAAAATGCATTTCCTTTCTCGCCACAGCCCTGAAGTTCTTCCATTTTTATGCTATAAATATGTTGTTGCTCTTCTTGAGTTCAATAAATAATCCATAACATTTAGAACAAGTTGTTAATGGATATCACGGCCATTATTACTCCTAGGCCCCTAGCTACACAAGATGCAGCAGGAAAAATCGCCCCTCGCCACCCCCCAAGGATTGGGTTGGAGGGGAAGGGGGAGAAGGTCCAAGGGATCCCTGAGGGATTTCAGCGAAGTGAAGCTCCAGGCCTGGATTCGAATACAAGCAGCAGTTGTTGTAGCCAGCTGTGGAACAGCCTGAAGAACGAAGCATCCAAGGACAGGCCCAGAGCAGTCACGCGCCTCAGGTCCACCCAGTGGACAAAGGGGACGGGGAGGAGTAGAACAGCTAGCTCTATGTATGTGGTGCCTCAGGGTTTACTACACTCCTAAATCATTGTTACCTCCCTGGATCCCCAGGCTCTCCATTCCACAACTGAGGAAACTGAGGCAGAATGAGGTTCAATGATTTGTCCAGGGTCATATAGCTAGGACGTGCTTGAGGCAGATTTTGAACTCAGGTGTTCCTGATTCCAAGTCCAGTTTTCTCTCTGCCTTATCTCTCAACTGCCTAATGATGCAAAGAAGTGTAATCCTTTCCTCATTGGTGGAATGAATAGTTAGCTGGAGCATTTGTCCACCGCGTGACAAACATGGTGGAAATACAAATAAGGTGAAAGACAGACTGCCTGCCTACTGGGAGAAGCTAACAGGGAGGTGAGAAGGGGCTGTAGTGGGAGTCACAGACCAGGGAGCGGGGGGCCCAAGCTGCTTCCTCCGAGGAAGGGTCTCCTGTCTGGAGAGGAGGAGCACTCCCTGCTGTGGCCGTGTGCCTTCTCTTGGAGGAGGGAGAGAGAAGGTCTGACTCCTTCCCCCCACACACAGATTGGCTTTTTCCAGTCATCACTGTCTCCTCCCATGAGGAGAAGCTTCTTTGATGAGCCAGGCTGGCTCCCAATCAGAATCACAGCAGGGGCAGTGATGGCGGCCAAGGGAGTTACTCGGACCCTTCGGAGTCCCAGAACACTGCACAGACGTGCTTCAGGTGTCCACTGCAGCACTCTAGGTCTTAGCTTTCCTGTCTGTAAAATGGGGCTGCGCTCCCACTCTGCGTCCCACCCAGTCACCTTTCCATTCTATTCCTGCCAAGCCATGGGAGGGAGGGGCCTCCTGTCCACACTGGCCCACTCCCCACCACTGGGATTAGTTTGGAGCTGGCCCCCTCCCAGGCAGGTAACCGGGTAGGGACAGCTGGGGCTTAGATAGTGCCTTACACCCGGCAAAGCACGGTCCGTCCTTCTGCTGCTCCCAAGGGCCCCAGGACTGGGTGCTGTCACATTCTCATTTTCATAGAGAAGGAAAGCGAGGCCCAGATACTGATCCCTTCTCAGTTGTCTCTTTGTGGTCTTTCAGTCAGTTAATAAACATTCGCTGCCTCCTGCCCTGGGGAAATCAGCCTGGAGGAGGGCTGATGGGAGCTCCCTCTCCTCCCCGCCCCTGTATCTGCCTGCTGGCTCCCCGGCATCCTAACCCTCCCATTGTCCCAGCACCTCACCCCTTCAGTCCAGAGAGGAAACCCAACCTTCCCTTGACCTTTGCCTTCGGCCAGCTCTTGTCCTTGACCTCCCTGGTTCTACTTATTGATCCTGATTTCTTTTTTTAAAAACCATACTTGAGATTTCATTGTTGGAGTGACTTCACTGATGCAGATCAATAGCTGCCTGCCCACGTACAGGCTGGCAAGAGAGTTGTCTCAGCCCGGGCAATTAGATGAGGTGTCCAGGGTCCCTTTGGGGCAGAGAAGGGGCTCCAGACCTCACAGAATGCTGGGCTGGGAGTCAGGAGTTTCAGCTTCTCGAGTCCAAATCTGACCTCAGACACTTCCTGGCTGTGGCCCGAGGCAGCCAATTCACCCGGTTTGCCTCAGCTTCCTCATCTGTAAAATGAGCTGGAGAAGGAAATGGCCAATCCCTTCAGGTTCTTAGTGGGATCACAGAGAGGGGAACATGACTGAAATGACTCAACAACATTCAGAGCCCGGATGGGTTGAGCCCAAGCCTTCTGTCTTCCTGACTCCAGTCCAGTTTCTGCTTTTCTCCTTCCATGGATTTCTCTACCCCATTCAAGCAGGACTTTGCTCCTGTATTTCAATTTTTTTTTCTAAAGTTGCCAACAATATCTAAATATCTAAAATGCTCGATGTGATGGTCTTTCTCAGGCTTCCTCTCTCTTGGTTTGGACACTGTTGGCCAACTTCTGCCTCCTCTCCCCCCCAGCCCCTTCCCCCTCCCTCTTCCCCCAGCCCCTCCCCTCCTCCCTCAGCGTACTCCTTCCCCAGCACACTCCCTCGGTCCCCAGAACACTTTCTCCTCCCCAGCTCAGCCCCTCTTCTCTTTTCCCTCAGTTTTCACGATGCTGTGTCCCACTGGTTCTCTTCTTAGGGACCTGAAATCTTCTCAGTGTTTCCTTCCCTGGATCATCCATGTTTCATCTCCTAACCATGGGCATCCGCAGACATTTCTTCCTGAGCCTTCACATCTTCTTACTCTCTGTCCTCTTTCTGGTGGATCTCCTCAGCTCTTCTGGCCGCCATGATCATCTCCCTGATAACAGTCCCTCTCAAGCGCCGCAGCCGAACCGCCTTCTCGGCACGTCTCCGGGGATGCTGCATTGATGGCTCAGATAGCCAGACCTCATCTCTCCCAGTCCCTGAAGCCCGTGCTCTTCCAGACTTGCCTGTTCTGTTGAGAGCATCCCCATCATCTGGGTCACCCAGGTGTGCATCCTTGGGGTGAGCTCACTCTTCATTCCCCTTATCTAATTAATCCCTTCCCCATATCTAATTAATGACAAGTCTTATTCATTCTACCTTCCCTCATCTCGCACATCTGTACTTTTCTCTCCACTTCCAATAAACATTAGAGTATAACCCAGACTCCCCTGCCCTCAGAAATCACGTTCCTGCCAAGAGTCCTCAGTGGTTCCCTATGACTTCTGGGACAAAATGCAGATGCTACAGCTTGGCATTTAAAGACAAGATCCCCGCCTCCCTGTCACCCTTCTTCCCATGGTGAGCCAGCAGGCGCATCCATTTTCCCATGGCTCCTCCACCCCCAGTTTTGCCCAGGGTGCCTCCCAGGCTTTCAGTGTGGAGACCCAAAGCAAGGGGCTCCATCCTGTGGACAAGAACATTTCAGACTCTTCCAGTGCAAGAATTCTTCACTTTGCTATGGTGTCCTAGTCTCCTTGGCAGTCAGTCTGATGAAATCTATAGACTCTTTCTCAGAATCATAATTTCAAATAAAAATCAGATGTATTAGAATATAAACAAAACCTGTTTTAAAGAAATACAATGTCCAAAATATAAAAAACCCCTCAAATGCACTGCCCCTTCGGTTAAGAACTTCTAGTCGTTAGCTCTCTTTCCACACTAAAATTATTTGCATTTAGCTACATGTGGGCCCCTTTGGAGACTGTATGGTCCTTGAGATCAGGGCCTGTTTTATTTTATTTTTTGCAAGGCAATCAGGCCCTGAGACACACAGCTAGCAAGTGTTTGAGTCAAGGCTACACCCCCTAAGTGTCCCAATCAGGGCCTATTAAAATCGCTTTGTATTCATAGCAAATGAATAGCTGCCTGATGGATGCCCATTGAATTGAAAAAGCCCATTTTGCTGTGTGACCTTCAGTGCCCCACTGTACTTCTCAGATCTCCACTTCTTCATCTGTGAAATGAATGGGCTGATCACGATGCTCTTTTTGTCTTTTTTGCCATAACAAAACATGAATAAACCCAAAACATTTATTTACATTCTGTGTCCTTTGGATTTCTATGGGCTTCATAAAAATTGAAAAGTTCACTTTGCCAATGGTCGATTTAAGGTGCTACTAGCCCACTTTTTAGAAATACTTGTACCCAAAAGTTGTCACCCCCCTGTAAAAGGTAGTTGGATTTCCCCCGTAAAAGAGGCTCCATTCATTCACAATTTTTTCAAACAAGTCAAAAAGTAATTCTGGTTATGTTAGCCTAAAGTGCTCTCTAAAATCACCATCTCTCTCCCTTGCTGGCCTTATGGGGAAGCACGTTTGCTGAGCCTGGAGTCGGGAAGACTCAAGAATCAACAATTTTCCCCACCATTTACTAGCTGAGTGATCTACAAGACTCAACTCTGGCTGAGCCTCAGTGTTCTCATCTGTAAACTGGAGATCATTAGGGCTTGGAGTCTTTACCTCTGAGATTTGTTGAGAGAAGACAGAGCAAGGAGCTGGCAGATTTCAAAATGTTTTGGAAACACCAGTTATTCATATTGCTCTAAATAAATCGTGCATACAAAATGTCTTAAGATTGAATAATTCATCCTAATTACTAAGGATTCTTTCTAAAATAGAAAGACAGATCTTTCTTTTCTACATGGTCCGAGCAGAGAGCTCCAGCTGGATGCTGGGATGTTCAAGAGGTCATCCATTTAGAGAGGAAAAGAGCCTTTTATCCCCTGATACTCCATTTTACAGAATCATGACTGAGGTTCCGGGAGATCCAAGTGACTTACCCATGAGGGTACGGCAAGTTAATGGCACAGCGGGGATTTGAACCATGCCCTTGGATACCCTGGCCAGCATCACTTTCTAGTTTCAGCACCTGCAAAATACGCGTATGAATTGGGGGTGGGGCAGGGAAATGAGCGCAATGATCCCTAATGTCCCTTCCATCTCTAAATCGACCATTCCGGAGGATTTCGAAAGATCCCTCCCCCGCTGACTTTCTGTGGTTCCATGAAGTGGTGATCCCAGGACTCTTTCTCACAAAAAAGCTTTCCAGACAGGAGGCCCAATGTTTTTTTTTTTCTCCTTAAAACATAGTTCCTCTCATGTAAATGCCCAGTTTCTTCCCGAGCTGGGAGGAACCCAAGAGATCACAGAACCACAGAACGTCAGAGTTGGCAGGAACCTGCCATCCAGCCAGGAGGCGCCAATCCGGAGAGCCGGGGGCAGCGCGCTAGCTCTCCAAAACGCTGGCGCTGCCTTACCTGTCCTTGCCAGTTTCCCGTTTGAAGAGCTCGTCGAAGTGGAGCATCTTGTGCCTCGTGATCATGAAGACTTTCAGTCTGGGGAGGACCTGATTCATGAGCTGCAGGTTGTTGTAGACCAGCCCTTTGCCATCTCTGCGCATGTAGTTGCTGGGCCCCCAGAAGATGAACACGGTCCCCTGGCTGGTGTTTAAGAGTTCCTGCCTCTTGTGGAGAATCCTCTGGATGCTGGAGTGGGCGATGACTCGAAGGCTGGTCTTGTTGCCCACGTCCCGGCCGTAGCCGCGGGTGGGCGCGTCGTTCATACGGATCACACACTCGGTCTGGTCTATGCGCTCTCCCTGCCGGCTTCCCAACAGGTGACCGGAGCTGGTGACCAGGGCGCAGTCTGTGCAGTGCATCTTCAGGGACTGTAAAAAACAAAGGCCCATTGTTAGCAGAAGGAGCAGGGGGTCATCCCTAGCAAAGAGGGATATTAGGGATGCCAGCAGTGGGGGCGGGGGGAGACCTGCGGGTTTCGGTCAGTGGTGGTCAATAAACACCCATCAGGTGGTGGGGCTGGGCTTGTAAATTTTAACAACCAGCTCACCCAGAAAAAAAATACACACACACATCACACACATACAATACATGTTTTTACATATATGTAGGACACAGTTTTCATTTTTAACGTATTATTGACAAATCCTTCATTACTTTCTTATACTGAGCAGTTGGGACTTGCTTTGCAGCTCTTTCCAGTCTCCAAGCGCACATGCTCACCCTGAAGATTTAGCCATTGTCTCTCATGCAAAACGGGATCTGGTTCCAGCACACTACTTTTAAATGCCTACTGTGTGTAAGGAGCACACTGTGTGCCAGAGTGGCTAGAGAACAAGCCTCAAAGCCAGAAAATCCTGGATTCAAGTTTGGCTCCTTCCATCTGTGTGACCTTCTGCAAGTCACTTAATGCCTCAGGGAGGCACCAAAATGGCCTCGATAGAAGTTTCCTTATGTGGGTGTTGCTTATGACAGGAACCCCTCGAGTCTGCTCTCTCTCCTCTACCCCCAGGATTCAGACCTGGGTGGGACCTTCAAGGTCACTTGGCCCAGTCCTTTCATGTGCCAGTTGTCATCACTAAGACCTAAGGAGAAACGGCTGGATGAGTGACACAGCAGCTCATGACTTCTGGTGCCACAGATTGCGAGACAGCTGACCACTGGTCAGAGGCCCAAGAGAACTGGCTGGCCTAAGCCAGAGAGGAGTCATCGGAGGTTCAACAGCCACTTGGAAGGAAGTCCCCAGTGGTGTGGCCAGGGGTCTATGCTTGATCTGGGGCCATTTTGCACTGCTCTCCATGGCTGGCTCAGATAAAGACGTGGATGGAATGCTTTTCAAAATGGCAGCTGGCCCAGAGCTGAAGAAGCAGTGAAGGCTCTGCTCTCCCAGCATGCCATGCTCTCTTCTCCACCCTTATCCTCGCGACGGTTACAGTGGGCTGCCCCGACCCACCATCTGACTCCTGATTCTTTGATCTTTTCAACCATCCATTATATCCCCCACATCTACTGCAGTGAGTGTCGGTCCCAAGGCTCTCTGCTCCCCCTGGTGGGTTTGGGTAGCATTTCAGTGAGGACTTCTCCGGTCTGGGTACCCAAGGCTGGGCATCTTGAGTCTCTGAGTTGCCTAGAAGGCGCCAGAAGGCATTAGTAAAGGGAGTTTTCTTACACAGGGATCGCAGGTCTGGTCCCTATGTCTACTGCTATGTCTGAACCATGTACTGGGGAATAAAAAGACAAGAAGAAAGCAATCCCTCCCTCAAGGGGCTTCTATTCTACTGGAGAAACTCACATCCACACAGCTAAACAAAGGTAAAGTTTCAGGAGAACCAGGGGAATCTCCTCACAACTGGGAGTCGGGGATGACTTGCCAGAGGAAGCACAGACTTTGATCTGAATCCTCACCTGACTTCCAAATCCCGTGAAGCGAACTGCAGATTTTGACAAGATAGTGAATTTCCACACTTCAGATTTCTGTCTGTTCTAAGCCTCAAGTCACTTAACTCAGCCTCTATTTCCTCATCTGTAAAATCGAGAGTTTTGAGTAGCATTGAGGATCAAATGAGAGCACGTGTAGGGTGTGCTTGGCAGGCCTTTATTTTATTATTTTATGGCAGGTCTGCCACATGGCTGGGAGACTCTAGAGGCTGGCTGTGTCTGACCATAAACAGCCGGATGAATAAATGAGTTCGATTCTTTCCAGTCTGGAACTAGTTGGAACTTCTGGCCAGGGCAGATGACTTGTTTGAATTTGTCCTTGCTTTTGCCCATGGAATGGCCTGTTCTCACAGCTCCAACAGCTTTTCTGGTTAAAACCCTAATTCCCCTTCTCTAAGACTCAATTCCAGGGTCCTTGTTCCAGTCTCCGAGGCAGAAGGGATCGCTCTCTTTTTTAATCTCTCATATTCCATGGTATTTGTAAGAAGATGCTTTTTCTCCAAAGCAGGAAGATGGGGGCTGGATTTGAATCCCAATCCCTCCATTTCACATCCCTGCCCCCTTTGGGTTTCAAACATCCCTGGGCCTTTGTTTCTTACCTATAAGATGGGAGGGTTGATTAGTTGACCTCCAGGGTCCCTTCCAGTTCTAAATCTGGGACTCTGATTAAAATGGACGGGAGACGATGTGTAAATTCTAGCCCCTTGCACTGGGTCTCCTTTTGCAACGGACAGCTGCTGTGTTTTCCTGAAAGCAGGATCCCAGGAGTGCCACCTGGGTCAGTGTATGGAGAGCCGGGGCAGAGCCACATTTGGGAATTCAGGCTTCCCCTCACTAAGCACAAGAAAACATGAAGGCGGGCATCAGGGAATTGGGGGCCAGGGAGGACTGCGTGGGCAGTGCCCGTTTCAAACATCCTGGCGCACAAACATGCCTAAGTAAGTCAAACCAAACATTTCCTCGCTCAGCTTCGGTGGGAAATGGCGTTTCCTTGCTGTTTGAAGATAATATAATGAGGGCCCGTGGCCAAGACCAACAAGCCCCAGACAGAATAATGATAGGAAGCCATGGAAAAAGCTGGGCTGGTTGGGTAGTTTTACAAAGTGGGGCATGACAGTAACTCCCTCCTGTTGCCAGGAGGCTACGGAGCCGAGGAAAGAGAACACCAGCCTGGGAAGTCAAGGGAATAGGGCTGGAACGGTAGAACCCTAGAAGTGGAGGGGAGAGCAGAGCTCATCAAGTCCAACTTTCCAATTGATACAAGAACCCAGAAGCCTAGAACCTCAGAACTGAGACACTCGGAGACCAGTGAGTCCAGCCAGACTGGGCGGCTGCATTCTGCCACGTCCCTGAGAAATGGCCGCTCGGTCTTTGGTTTGAAAGTCTCTAAAGAGTGGGCCATTCTTGCTCAGGTTGAGCCAAACTGGGCTCCTAGCTGTCTCATCCCAGGGCTCCTGGCTCTGCCCGGTGGGGACAGGCAGCAGTTCTGATTCATCTCCCACAAACAACCATTTGAATCATTGAAGCTGCCCCCCCCCCCAGCTCCCCAGGTCTCTGCTTTTTCAGGCAAAATGTCTTTAGTCCCTCCGATCCATTCTCATGCAGCATATTTCCCCAATCTCCTCTTCGCCACCATCCGGCTCCTTGGGAAACTTTTCTGAAATTGCAAAGCTGAGGTGCTGGTGGGACTTAGCAGGGATCTGGAGTCTCTGCAAGTGCAAACGGATTGTGATCCACACACATGACATCTCGAATCCTGGGGGCCCCGAACTCATCCAGCGTTTCAAGTAGGGAGGAGAGAACGCTGCATTGGACTCACAAGGACAGAGCTTCAAGTCCCACTCTGGGTGTGAGCCCGGAAAAGTCCCTACCCTTGGCCTCAGTGTCCTAATCTGTAACTCCCAGGGCTACTGTGAGGCGCAAATATATTGAACTTTGTGCCCATAATAGCAAGTGTTTGTCTCCTGCTCTGGGTTTGCAAGTAGCTTTACACATGCTATCTCCTTGAGTCTCATAACAACCATAGGAGGAAGGGGCTACTACTGGCAGAACAGCCCATTTTGTGGATGGGGAAACAGGATGAGTGAGGCTAAGGGATATGGCCAGTAGTAAGCATCAGAGGCAGGATTTGAACCCAGTCCCTCTGACTGGAGGTCAGGGCTCTTTCTTCTACGTCTTTGCCATTCACATCCATATCCATAACCATCTATATCTCTCTATCATTCATATCCTCATTCACATCCACGTCTCTATCTCCAGCTCTCCATTTGCATCCATACAGTTCCTCTCCACCTCTATTAGCTTTGTATTCCTTTGATTGCAGACAGCTGCAAGATATCTTGGGGTGTAAGGGCTACTTTCCTTTCTTAAGGACCATGCCTTAACCCAAGTCACTCTGCCTTTGACTGATTGGCCGGCAACAGGGCTCAGTCCAAGCCCACCGGTATTGTTTGGGCTCTGATTGGCTCAAATTTAGCAATTATTTTTTTGGCCAGAAACTCTGAGGGTCTTCCCTTGCCACTCTGCCCCATTTCTTACCCAGTCACTTACTGGATGGGTGTTGCCTCAGGCAAACG
The DNA here is from genome assembly GCA_023553655.1 of Myrmecobius fasciatus. Taxonomy (NCBI): domain Eukaryota; kingdom Metazoa; phylum Chordata; class Mammalia; order Dasyuromorphia; family Myrmecobiidae; genus Myrmecobius; species Myrmecobius fasciatus. Next base: position 47,582 of record JAJPUD010000994.1, on the reverse strand, counting down.
GAGATCTGGGAAAGACCCCAGCTTAAAAAGGCCAAGGTCTCCCCCCATCCAGGGTCATTTCTGGTCATCCTTGTCTATATCTTGTCACTGAACCCAGATGGATCCAGAGAAGAAAGTAAGACTGTGACTTTACACAGTCTCCCTCACTTAACTCCAATTGATTCTCAAGTAATGGCATCACCTTCCTGATGCCATGGTCCTCTTCAAGCAACAACAACATCTATATCTACCAATCCACTATCTCTCTATCCATTAGTCTATCACTTTCTTTCGTTATCTATTTATCTTTCTATCTTCCTATCCATTCATCCATTCACCCATCCATCTATTTTCTACCTACTATCCATCAATCTCCTATCTTTTATCATCTGTCCATCTATCTATCTATCTATCTATCTATCTATCTATCTATCTATCT
>JAJPUD010000994.1:28075-46038 GCA_023553655.1 Myrmecobius fasciatus | reverse complement strand
AGAGAGAGAGAGAGAGACAGAGAAAGACTGGCAGAGAGAGAGAGAGAAGAAAGAAAAAGAAAGGGAGAAATGAAAGTTATGAGAGAGAGAGAGGGAGAGAGAGTCTGAGTTCTGCCTTAAGTGCATTTCACTAAGTAGTGCCAATAAAATGACAATAGTCATGCTAAACATAATGCTACATTTATTTTCTAGCAGAGGAGTAGAGCACGTCCTACAGCTGAATCATGTCTAAGGAAGAAGGAAATGAATTCCATTTTCTGCATTCAGAGAAACTGATGATGTCTTGGGAGGCTGATGACTGAAAATTAAACAATTTGTGCAGCCCTGTTTCTTGGGGTTTCTATTTTCAATTTTGCACAAAAAAAGAAGAGGAAGCTGTCTCTGACCTCATCTCCACACTTCTACTATCCTCAGGGGCTTAATGATATGAGTAAAAATCTTCATGCCTTGGTGAGCCAGACTCCTAATGCAGTAGTTACATGGATTTTCCTTTAAGTGCTCCCAGCCTCCTGCTTGTGGAAGGGATGAGACAGTAATGAGGTTAAATGAGAAAGAGGGGCTGCTGATATCGTACTTACAGTGCAGCTAACCACAACCTCTCCCTGCTCCCCCCCTTCACCTCCTCACCTGACTTATCCCCCACTTACTTCCCTGATTAGACTAAAGGCCACAACTGGATCTCCCAAAGGCTCCATTCCTTAGAACTGTTCAGCATCCTCCCCCACTGTCTTCCCTCCTTTTTATTCATTCATTATTCATTATCATTTATTGTAGAAGAGCTATCTCTTTTTCTCCCTAGAGATTTTTGTATCCCAGCTCTAGATCTGGAAGGGACTTCATCTAGTTCAATGCTCTCATTTTTTTTTTCCAGATGAAACAGACCTGGGGAGGTGAATCTCACACAAATAGCAACCCAGGACTACAGGCCATTTCTAGGCTTAGGATCTTTAGGTTAGACTGTTCTAAGTCTCCCAGGATTCTAGGTTCACTCTCTTTACCTTGCAACTGACTCCCTTCAGTCTGCTTTACAATCTTATTCCACCAGTCACCCTATTCTTTTTGTGAATTTCAATTACTCTCTTATCATAGGCTCCTTTCCACCCACTATCCATACATCCATCTATCCATCTATCCATTCATCTACCCATCCACTCATCCACATTTTCTTCCTTCCCTCCTTCCTTCCCTCCTTCATTTCCCTCCTTCCTTTCCTTCCCTCCCTTCTTTCCCTCCCTCCCTCCCTTACTTCTCCCTTCCCTTCCTTCCTTCCCTCCCTTCCTTCCTTCATCCCTCCCTCCCTTCCCTCCTTTCCTTCCTTCATCCCTCCCCCCTTCCCTATCTTCCTTCCTTTCCTTCCTTCCTTCCTTCCTTCCTGCCTTCCTTCCTGCCTTCCTGCCTTCCTTCCTTCCTGCCTTCCTTCCTTCCTTCCTTCCTTCCTTCCTTCCTTCCTTCCTTCCTTCCTTCCTTCCTTCCTTCCCTCATTTCTTCCATCTATTTATTAAGCACCTTCTATGTACTAGGCACTCTATTTGGTTCTGGAGATCCAAAGATAAAAATAGAATCTATATGTCTATGAGCATGCTCATTTCTCCTGGTCCTGAAAATGTCTGTTTACTGTTCTGGCTTATCCCGTTCCCAAGCCATCTCACTCTCATTCTCTGACAGATTTTTTTTTGTGAACCTTGTCTATACCCGTTGCCCTCACTTTCTCATGACTCGGGCTCTTCTCAAACCTTAGCCTCAACATACACCCTCCTATTTCATCCACAGAATGACCACTGCTCCAAGTCCAGTGGCCTTTTGGGGTTTTCTTTCTCTTGACCTCTTTGCCGTTGGCTGCCTCTTCTTCCTGGATGACCTTTCCCCACTCCAATTGGCTCTGGCCACACCAAGTGCTCCAGCCTCCCCTCTCACCTCTGCAATTGCTTTTTCTCTGTCTTCTTTACCAGATTCTGAACCTCTTCCCAGTTCCTCAAGAGCCTTTTTCTCAGTCCCTCCCTTAGGATCATAGACCTCTAGCTGGAAGAGATATTAGAGGTCATTAAGTCAGCTCCATGACTTTTCAGATGAAACTGAGGTCCCAAAAGATCCAGTCATTTGTCCAATGCCACAGAGCTGGGACTTTGAGCCCATTTTCTCTAATTCTGAATCTGCAGTACTTTCCCCAGGGTATCATGCTGGGGGATACTAGGTCGGGTGACTGACTATGATTTTCTTGCTGTGTGACTTTAATTTAATAAGTCCTTTTTAAAAGCTTTACTTTTCTCATCTGCAAAATGGGTAAAATAGAGCTTGCCATCCATAAACAGTTAATAAATAATTCTCAAGAATCTCCCATGTGCTTGGCACTGGACTAACTCCTGGGGTTCAAAGAAAGAGCAAAGATGGCACCTGCCCTCCGAGAATCCATTCTAATGGGGAAACCGAATGCAAACAACTCTGCATGTTTATATGCAACCAAGCAAAGGAAAGGTGAGAGAATGAAGAAGGATTGGGAAAGACTTGGGCAGAAGTTGGGATTTTAGCTGAGACGTGGAGGAAGCCAGGAACTAAGCTCCCAGGTTATTATAAACAAAAAGCTAAAGTAGAGAAATAATTTTAACAGCATCATGTAACGTGTGTGTGTGTGTGTGTGTGTGTGTGTGTGTGTGTGTGAACAAAGAACTGGAAAATTTGTACCAAAGCATAAAACACCCACTGACGGGAGAAATGGATGAAAATATTGCATTATGTGAATACAGTGGCATAGTGTCTATAGTGTCATGGTGCTTGTTTTTAGAATTCACTGAGACACAGGAAATCTTATCAGTTGATGCTGAGTGAAGGAGCCATATTGGCGTCTAAAGATCTGCTTTGACTGTTGCTGTGAATTCAGGAGATTGGTGAAGCAGCTCAAATTCTGGCTCTTTTTTGAGAGGTGGAGGGCTACAAGTCAGTAACAAGGTGGATGAAATGAGATGAAATGTAATTCTGACCAGTGTATAAGTTTGTTGGATTACACATACATATAACATTACGTAAATAGAAAAATTTTTTTAGTTTTTTTTCAGTCATTTCTGACTTTTTATGAACCCATTTAGAGTTCACTTGTCAGAGATACTGGAGTGGTTTGCTATTTACTTTGTCAGATCATTTTATTGAAGAAGAAGCTGTGAAGAAGAAGTAACTTGTCCAGGATTGTTGTTATTTGTACTTTGTTTTCAAAGGGGCCAATTACATCACTGGGTGATGTTTTATGCTCGAATTGGATTGAAGTGAGACAGAGCCACATAGTCATCAGCCTCATTCTCTCTTTCAGAGTCAAGAAAGTCCAGTGATAGGGCAAAAGTTAAGATAACTGGTGATGATCTAGGATTCCCTTGATGTCTGTTCTAAGCACGCCATAGTATCTGCTTCTACCACCTTTATGGCCCTCAGAACAAATTGTTCTCATCTTCACATTTTACGGGGAAATCTTGTGGATGGGAATTGCTGCCAGACCCCAAAAGGATTCTGAGAACACTTTAAAGAGTATTTTTAAGAATCAAATAAGAGAGGTAAAAGAAAAGAAATGAAAGTGATGCAAGAGAATCATGGAAAAAAAGAGTGAACAATTTGGTAAAGAAAGTACAAATATGGAAAAAAAGGTGTACAAAAATCGACTGAAGAAAACAATTCAATAAAAAGGAGAATTGGCCAAATGGAAAAGGAAGCACAAAAGCTCACTGAATAAAATAATTCCTTAAAAATTAGAATTAGGCAAGTAGATACTAATGACTTCATAAGACAAGAAGAAACAATAAAATAAACAATATAAAAATAAATAGAGGAAGAGATAAAATCTGTCATTGGAAAACACATTGACCTATAAAATAATTCTGGAGAGATAATAATTAAAAAAAACTCTTGGACTATATGAAAGCCATGATTAGAAAAAGAGACTAGACATCATATTTCAAGAAATTGTGAAGAAAAATTGCCCTGACATTCTAGAATCAGAGGGTAAAATAGAAACCAAAAGAATCTGCTGACCACCTCCAGGAAAAAAAATCCCAAAATGAAAATTCCCAGTAATATTATAGCCAAATAGCTGAGCTTCCATGTCAAGGAGAAAGTATTGGAGGCAGTCAGAAAGAAACATTTCAAATATTGTGAAACCACAATTGGGATAACACAAAATTTAGCAGCTTCTATATTAAGGGAATGGTGCACTTGGAAAATGGTATTCTGAAGGGCAAAGGCCTAGGATTACAATCAAGAATCATCTGCCCTGCAAAACTGACTATAATCCTTTAGGTGAAACAGAAGCATTTAATGAAATGGAGGGATTTTAAGCTTTCCTGTTGAAAAAAAATAGTTGACTGGAAAATTTGATTTTCAAATATAAGACTCAAGAGAAGCACTAAAAGGTAAACAGGAAGGAGAAAACAATGGATTCAATAAGGTGAAGCTGTTCAATTTTTAAATGGGAAGATGTCGCTTTCAGCTCTTGAGAACTTCATCACTATTAGGGCAGTTAAAAGAAGTATACATAGTCAGAAGGCATAGGTATAAGTTAACTTCAGTGGGATGATATTTTTAAAAATCCCCCAAATTAAAGGTGAGAAAGAGGGATGCACTGAGAGAAGGAGGAAGGGAGAGATAGGTTGGGGCAAATTATCCCACAGACAGCTCTTGAATCTTGGTCTCATTGGAAGTGGCTCAAAAAGGGTATACTATTCACAGTCATTTGGGAATATTAATCTCTCTTACTTTATAAGGAAATAGGGAGGGAAGAATATAAAAGAAGCGGGGAGAATGATAGAAGGGAGGGTAGATTGCAGGAGGCAGTGGTAAGAAACAAAACACTTGTGAGAAAGGAATCCTACAATATATGGATTACAAGAAACACATTTGAAATGGAGAGACAAACAAGAGCAAAGCTAAGGACTGGAGCAGAATCTATTATTCTTTAACTGAAGTAACAAATGATCACAGATAGCAATCATGATCTTAGGCAAAACAAAAGCAAAAATAGATCCAATTAAAAGAGATAAGCAGGAAAACTTCATCTTGATAAAAGATACCATAGACAACAAATTAATATCAACACTAAACATATATGCACCAAATGGAATAGCATGCAGATTTTTTAAGAAGTTAAATATGTTATAGGAGGAAATAGTAAAACGCTAGTGGGGAACCTCAACTTTCTCCTCTCAGAACTAGAGAAATCTAACCATAAAATAAACAATAAAGAAATTAAGAGCATGAATAGAATTTTGGAAAATTAGACATGATAAAATTCTGGAGAAAACTGAATGAGAATAGAAAACAATATACCATTTTCATGGTAGATGGCACCTATGAAACAGTTGACCACGTATTAGAGTATAAATCCAATTGCAGAAAGGCAGAAATATTGAATATATCCTTTTTATCATAATACAGTAAAAACACAGTAATGTAAAATTACAGATTATGAAAAAACACTGGATATTGTTTTAGTACCTAATAATAGCTAGCACTTATTTAGAACTTTAAGGTTTGCAAAGGACTTCACAAATATTATCTCATTTAATTTCCAACTGCCCTGGGAAATAGATGTAATTGTTATCCCCACTTTACAACTGAGGAAACTGATGCAAACAGACATTGAATGACTTGCTTGGGGTTGCATGCTAAGTGAGTTTGAATTTGAACTCAGGACTTCTTGACTTCAAGTTTAGCATTCTGCTTACTGAACTACCAGTTGATAAATAAAAATTCATACAAAGCAGATAAATGAAAGGTAGTTTGGGAGAGAGAGAACCAGGAAAGACTCCTTCCTGCTGAAGCTGGTGCTTGAGATGCAGGTTAAAGGAAAAACGGGACTCTAAGAAACAAGAGAGGATGCATTTCAGGCATGGAGGTGACTATATGCTTTGGTGGGGGGAATCTCTCACACAGAAACCCCCCAGACTCAAAATGTAAAAGACTAAATACAAACATAAGGTTTTAGGGTCCTCTTCTCTTTTGAAAAAAAAATCCAGCTCCATTTTATTTCTGGGAGACTACGCCCGACTCCCCAGAAGGAAACTGCTGGCTGCTGAGAGGGTCACATGTGAAATGCAGACCCTGACCCTGAGAGTAGGAGGGGAAACGAGGCTGTTCATAGGAGTCTTCCATCGGACACGCATTGGGTAGCGCCTCATCGCCCCCGAGAGCCACTCCTGCTGTAATGGTCAGTGCACAGGGCCATTCCCAAGAATTAATGACTGACTGGGAAGATGGCCCAAGACACAACTAAGGACCATTAAGCCCAGCCAGTTATTAATCCCTAGTAAGAACTCTCTGCCAAGGTCATTGGAGCTGCTGTATGTTGAAAAATGTCTAGGAAAATCTACAGCATGTGGATGGATTTCTAAATATCCTCTAGGCAACGAATGCCTAGAAAACCAATTAGGATGCTCAAGGGGCAACTTGGGATACCAGAATAGGCTGCAGTGGGGCACCGAAGGGCAAGTATATGCAGATGGGCCCCCAGTCTTCCTCATTCATTTCTCACCACTCATTTTGTTCTTATCCATTTGGCAAATTCATCTTCCCTCCTCCTTCTCCCTCTGTCCCTCCTTCCAGGCTCTTTTTCTCCCTCTCTCACTCCGGTCCCCTCTCCCTTCCTTCTCTATGCTCCTCCTTTCCTGCCAAACAAGCCAGAGCTGGGGAAATCTGCCTCCTCTCATAGCGACTTTTCTCTCTGGGCCCTGATGAGGGTCAGGAATATGCCCCGCCAGGCAATCGTGTCCACTCTCTGAGTTTTCTACCAGTCGAATTGCTAGTGGGAAATTCTGCCCCCGATGCTGCAGAGCCCTCTGGAGCCCCTTTCCCAGAATCTAGCAGGCTGTGTCAAATTAAACTCGACACCTAAAACACTCAGCCGTGTGCTTTCAAATACTTCCTGCACGGCGATATCAGGCTTCACTTTTTAGAATTCTGATTTATTTGGCAGTGCAAAAGGTACCTCTGAGCCTAATGTCCATTAGCTCAGTAATGAGACTGAGCCTGCTTTGGGAGCTCCCTCTTGGTCTGCAGCAAACAGGAGATATTAAATGGCTTCAGGGGTTTTCAGAATCTTTGCACTTTGCAGCCTGATGTTTTCACCTAATTACTAGACTTTTATTAGCTGTCAGCCTGGGCTCAGTCTTCTGTTGGGTTGTAGTCACTCTGATGATTTAATACCACTTGCTAGGGAAATGTTATCTCTCCTTCAGTATTTGTCACTGCCTTTTCTCTCATTAGATGACAAAGATACTTGTCTTTCCAGAGCTGACTTTCCTTCTCAATTTCAGCTTAGATGAGCTCGAGCTTTTATTCCCAAAGAAAGATGTGGCTTATGTTTTTTTATACAATGTGTGGCAACAGTGAGACAGAGTAACTAAGACTTTTACAAACATCAAATAAAATGAGTGTTTCTAGACACAAGCAGCACAGAAAAAGAGCATTCCATGGACCCATAGGTCTCTTTTATGGGCAGCTCACTTTTAATTTCAATTTAATTTAATTTAAATAATAAATTCAATATATAGCTTTCAATGTGCTTCTTTCCATCTTTCTCTTATTTTCTCTGCACTTAAAAAAAGCGTCCTACTGTTCTTTCTGGGCTACCCTGTCTCTGTCCCTGCTTGTGTCTTCTCCCTATGCTGGAAGAATAGAAAAGCAAGAAAAGCCCTCCAACAAGCCTGCACAACTGAGCAGAACCATGTTCACACTGGCAGCCAAGGCTTTGTACTAAGGCTTACTCTTAGGTGGGACAATTCAGTGTCACCGGTACAAGATGGGACACGGGACATAGGCAGACAGCAGCTGTCCTAACAAAGGCTCCGGGGGGCTCGGAGGGACGTGCCAGACCAACCAGAGTTGGCAGTGGGATGTGTGGGAAGGCAAACATGGCTGAGTCCCACAGTGCTTGGTCTTTGGCTGCCCTCAGCTGAATCGTGGCCGGCCACTGTGATGTAAGCAGGATGGAGATGAGTTACAGAGCACCCAGAGGAAGGCGATGAGGGCCGAGCCGGTGTTCTTGCCAAAGGAGGTTTAGAAGAAGGAATTAGGGATGTTTAGGGGAAACTGAAGGTGACAAGTGTTTGGAGCTCTCCTGTGGAGAAACGATTAGCTTTGTTTTGTTCAGCCCCAACGGGGAGAGCCAGCAACAACGGAGTGAAGTCACCAAGTTGCAAAAAAGCTCCAAGTTGGAAGGACGTTCCAAATAACTGAAGTTTTTCCAAAGTGGAAGAGCTACATGTCCCCATTCTCTGCAGCCACTTGAAAAAGATTCTTTTTCTGGCAGGAATTGAACAGGATGGCCACTGGGGTCTCTTCCAGCTCTGAAATTCTCTTATTCTGTGATTAGGCAGCCGATTCAGGAGAAGACGTTCCTCCAGATTCATTGTTTTAAGCAATAACCTTTTGGTTCAAGTAGAACATTCTAAGCCATTTGGACAGCGAATCCTGTTTTCTTTCTGATGTAGAGTTATTGAACTGATTTGCCAAAGCCTTCCCAGCTAACTTCCAGCCCGTTGGACACTCATTTCAAGGGGGTGAGGCACCTATTCTTATCACCCACCTCCCATAAAAGAAAACAAGCTAAAAAGGGCAGATTGCCCCAGGAGTTGCTGCATAAATGCTTGGAGATGGCCTGGCCTTTTGGCTGCAAATGTAGAAAACACGAACTAGAGGAAGATGAAAGTCCATAGATGGGAAGGCCCATTTTGAGCCCTTTAAATATTTAGGCAAAGTTAAGCTCACAAATAGGTCTGTGGGGACTCTCCATTTGAACTGAATTTTATGAACTCCACTCAGGAGAGGTAATCATGAGAAGTATAAAGCAGCATCTACTTCCCAGACTTTCAGAGCTGGGAGATCTAGTCTGGCTTCCTCCCCATGGATCAGGAACCCAAAGCTTGGGCAAATCTAGATTACATAAAAGCAGGACTACATATTAAGCCCCTCTGGGGCTGCTACTTAAAATTCAGACATGGTTACGGCCCCAGGTATATAACAAGACACATTTGGAGACACAGGATTTTTAGAAGGATGTTCATCCCACTGCCCCATGTCGTGTCAGCAAAACGTGAGCTTTTCCTCCCTTGTGAGAGCCAGTGGCAGGCACACTGGGTTCAGCTCGTGTGCTGCTCCCCCTTGAAAGCCATTTTGTGCTCAGTGACTGCTTTCTGGTCATCAAAAGCGACCGTGTTCTTCATTATCATGTTTAATATGAAAGTTTCCCACAAGGTGACTTGTTGGGGACCACAATGGTTTTCTGCAGTGTTTGAGGAAGTTGAAAGAAAATCCTCTGGAACCAGAGCTAGTATGGATGCTCCCCCTTGAATAACAAGCAGAGAGGGTTATTCTAATTTTTTTTGGTGGGGGACAAGTGGGAATCGGGATCTTTGAGTTAATTGGTATAGGGAATCCCAATGTGGAAATCCAGTCCGATCAGCACCCTATGGGTCACTTAGCAAGTGACATTGCTCAGGGACATCCCAGGCGAGACCCGATCACAGATCCTTGTAATTCCAAGACCAGCCCAGACCCTCTGCAGCCACTCAGACCCTGATACCCAAAGTTGGTGGTGGAGCGGGGGTTGGGGAATAGCAAGTAGGACATTGCCTCTGCGAGTGAACAGACCTCATTAACCTGCCACTGGAAGAGATGAGAGCCCAGAGGGTGAAATCATCCTGAACAATAATAAAATCCTAGGCGGCCAAAAATTATCATACTCCCCTAGAGCAAAATGTCCTGGAAAGTAGCAGTTTTTAGCTCTGAGGTCTCAGGACCCCTTGAAAATCTCAGAGACTATTAGAAGACCCCACCCTCCCACCCAAGTTTTGTTTATGTGGGTTCTATCAATATTTACCCCATTAGAAATTGAAATGTCTAAGTATTATTGTGAAAATAGTTTTGACCTTGTGGCCTCTCTGAAAGAGTCTTAGGGACCCCCAAGAGCACAGGACCACACTCTGAGAACATCTGCTGTAAGGAGGATCACACCAGGATTCAATGCAGATGGAACAAGTAGGGGGTGCCCCAGTGCAGAGTGTTGGGCCTGGAGTTAGTAAGATCTGAATTCACTTCCTTTCTTGGGTTGGTCCAAGTTATCTCCCCTGTAAAATGGGGATAATATTAGCACCTACCCCCTGGGATGTTACCCCCAGAGTAATTGTGAGGGTAAAGAGAGGTACCTGTAAAGTGCTTTGCTAGCTATATGAGACATAAGGTGAGTGATTTAATCATTTTATTAATAAAGCCAGCATGTTTATTAAGAAAAGGATGGTCATTTGGCTGCCCCGAAAACTCATCATGGCAGTGGGCTCACAGTTGATGTGCCTTCCAAGAGCAGGTGAAGTTCCCAAGGGAGGCAAACAGCCCTGATAGGTAACGATTAGTGAAAGAAGGAATTTTACAATGAAAGGGTATTTATGTCTTGGGATATGTGACTTAGATCACCCAGTCTTGGTCAGAGGGACTTAACCCATTTCCATATCGCCTGTCTGACAAAAGGAGGACCCACATTTTCCCACAGCTGTCTGAGCAAACACTGTGTGAGCAGGAAGGCACCCGTGAGCCCAAACTTAGAATTTCTTTTACCATCTTTGATTAGATCTGGCTCTGGGTAGGTCTTTGTGAGAGATTTCACACGCTGGTTGATTTCTGAATGAGAAACTAGAAAAGGGGAAAACCTTGGCCCTATTCCGATGATTAGTTTGTTAAATACAGGGAAGAAATATTCATTTCTCATATTTAGAAGTGGTCGCTATTTTTATTATTATTATTAATTACTACAAAGAGGAGAGGTCAAGACCAATGTTCAGAGGCTGGTCTTCTAGCTGTAATTCTGAGAGATCTTATTTCAAGATTCTTCCTTTCTGTTTCCTTTTTACCCCCAAGTACTTGGGACTGAGTGGGCACATCTGCCTCAGACAGAGCCATCATCCAGATGTGATTGCACACCTTTTACTCAGGAAGATGCTCACACAGTGTTTTTTAAGCCAGCCAAGTCTGAAGAAAAATGAAATCAATTCCATCCCTTTTTGCATATTTAATGAGTGATCACTTATCTCAGGGAGTTGTTGGAGTAAACAGGCAGTTTTGGTTGGGGAGGGGGCTAATCTCTCTCAGCAAATGAGTCCACTGTGTGTATGGAAGACATTTGATTGGTTATTTAACAGTCCTCTTAGGGACCCTTGTAACAGAATGATATTAGGCAGCCACACAAACAACAAGTCAACAGTACCGTTAGGGAGAAATGAGGAGACAAAATCATAATTTCTCACTTTGCCAAGCTCAACAAGCAGCTCAGATGTGCAGCAGCCATCAGTTAAATAAGCAAACCATTAGAGGGAGGAAAAAACCAATAAGCTCAGGCTCAACTGACAACTTGGCTGGTCTTTGCACGGCGCACACGTACACAGAGCAAATGTGTCTCGTGTTGTCAATGCTCTCAACTCCCCTTTGGCTGTAGACCCTGGCCCAAGTGCGACATGGGTACATCACTTGCCTTCTCTCTGCCTGTTTCTTCATTTAAAAATGAGCTTAAGAACAGTCCCTATTTCACAGGGAGGCTTTGAGGACCAAAGGAGATCACATGTCTACACACACACACACACACACACACACACACACACAGTGCTATGTAAACCTTAAAGCACATGCTTGCTCTTATTATTATTGGTTCTAACATGTCTTGGCTCATTTGTGTTGTTGCTGTTGTTGGATGATTTCAGTACTGTCTGAGCCTTCATGATCCCATTTGGGGTTAGTTGGTCATTTTTCTTTCCAGCTCATTCTACAGTTGAGTAAACTGAGGCAACAGGGCCATACAGGTCTGCAGTTGCTGCTGGCCACGTGCCTTTTTCTCTGTCCCCTGTATGATCTCTCTTTCTTCCCATCTCCATTCATTCACACTAGCTTTACCCTCACTTTCCTCCCCTGTTTTCTGTTGATCTCCACAGTTTGAGGTTCTTTCTTTACCTGTCAATAGGGCACCAGCTCCCTGAAAACCTGAATTAAAAATTACTGGCTAGTGATTATTGTGGAGATCAAGTCTTTTAGGGATCAATGCCTAGAAATATCCAAGTATTGGCAGGAAGTTTAGGACCAGGATCCTCCTGTTTCTCAGCAACAGGAATTAATTTTCCCCATTCCCTATTGACTGATTGGCTCTTGACTTTGGTTCTGGTCACACAAAGGCATAAATCCCTACCCACATGGAGCCTTTCCCCTCCTCCTCTTCCCTAGCTTAAGGGGTATTTAGAGAACATATGGGTGGCCATACCCTGCCCTGCTTACCAGATATGTCAGTAAAGAGATAAAGGAGGATAACTAAATCCCTTTGAAACAGGAGATGATTCAGACTTCTGGCCTGAGGGAATGAAAGTCCCGTCCTCCCCTGCCCTTCCTAGCTAGGCTGCTATCCATGGTGCTGAATCCAATCTGATGCTGCTGGTTGGGTGATTTTGTGGATGCCCTTCAACCATTCTGGACAGTACTTTCTACTTCTATGAAACGAAGAGGTTGAACTAGTCCATGTCCATGGTACTTTTCCACACTACATTTAAGATACTGTCACGTCATGATGAATAAATAAGAAAGCACTTGCTCTGTCCCAGGCATGGTGCTAAGCAAGCACTGGGGCTACACAGAAAAAGTCTGACACTCCTTGTTCTTTGGGAGCTCACATTCAAATAAGGGAGAAGGTCCCAGATCCAGGTCTTATGGAAAAAACCCCTGCCCTTAGGCTGTTGCAGTATAGCAAATGGCCACCCAGCTTCTTTAATGTCACTGCTCTGTGTTAAATCAAATCTGTGCCTGTTGCTGAACAATTCCAAGGTTTTTGATGGTGAAGACATTGCTGTTCATCAGTAGTTCATTGGCTGAGAAAGTGAGGCTTTTAGCAGCTGTAGAAGAAGTTCTTTGTCACATCTCCACAGGGATTGCTTCCTAGAATGATGGCTGTGAGGGTGATGCTGGAAGTGGGCTTGGTGGTCCCTGGGTAGCAGGAAGCACTGCCATTCTCAGGACTCTTGGGTTTAGCTTCCATTGCCGGCAGTCAATGGTTTGGGTTGGTGGTATTTAGGAAGGGGAGGCCCTTTCCCACAAGGGTTGCTGCCCCAGATGTTGGGCTCAAGAGGGAAGTTGGGGACACTGCTATTCCCAAGGTTCTTAGATTCAGGGTCCTGCCACCAGACTCCCTGTCACTGTGGTGCTGAGGCTTGATTTCTGGAAGCTCAACCTTCTGTCTTTTCCTAAAGCGGTAACCTTACTGCTTGAGCAAGGTGAGCCTGGCTGCTTTGTGGGTGACAGCTGGTGGGAATGGCGGTCCTTTCTTCACAAAGTGTGCTTCTCTGGGTGATGGTTTCAGGAGCTGAGCTGGAGTCAGCACCAGGTATCTGGAGGACACCTCCACTCCTGGAGCTCCTGGGCTGACCTGCCTGTGAGTGGCAGTTGATCAGTTGATTTACATGCCCATCATCAACTCTTCTCACTTCCAGTTTTGGAGAGTAATTTTGAAATGTCCATCCTCACTTGAATTCTCCCTTCTGTGCTACTCTAAGAAGAGCACCAAGAACAAAATCTGCCCTGCTGTTGCCCCTACTGCCCCCTCCATCCGGCCTTACTAGTTCCTCTGCCACATCAACCTCCAGATACCCAAAGAAGGACCCTTGATGTCCTCCATCTTCTCTACTGCTGACCTTTAGGACTACCAGGACTTTCTATCTGCCCTGCAAAGGCACCTCGCTCTAATTCTTGTCTTCTCCCACTAGAAAGCAAGTTTCTTCAGAACAGGACCTGTCTCATTTTTCTGTTTTATCTCATGTGCCTAGCACAGTGCTCAGCACACAGTGAACATATCTGTTTTTTCATTTACTCAAGTTATGGAGCACTTGTTAATCAGCCTTAGTACAGGGAATTTTCTCAGAGGTCCATAAGCCTTTACAAGCATGGATGCAGACCAAATATGTGTAAACACATATATGCATATATGTGTGTAAAATATACACACATCTATAATATACTATACATACATATGCATGTGTATCTCTCTGAAGTAAATGTGTGTGTGTGTGTGTGTGTGTGTGTGTGTAAGAAATAGAGACAGAAAGAGAGAGGAGGGGAAAGGAAAAGAGAAAGAAAGAGAGAGAGAGAAAGAGAGACAGAGAGAGATACAGAGAGAGACATATACACACACACACAGAAAGAAAGACACACACACAAAGAGAGAAGAAAGACAGACAGACGGGAGAGAGACAGACACACAGAGAGAGACAAAGAGATAGATAGAGAGAGAGAGAGAGACAGAAAGACACACACACACACAGAGCCAGACAGATGGGACACACACACACACACATACACATACACATACACATACACACACAGAGACAGAGAGACAGAGATACAGAGAGAGACAGAGAGACAGAGACAGAGACAGAGAGATCTAGCTATTCACTTCATTAAAGCCAGAGAGTACCATAGACATTTCCTGGTCTAATCCCATCACTGATTCAGTGACTGGCCCACTGTCATGTGACTAATAAATAGAGTCAGTTCTTGAACCTATGTCTCTGGGTGAGTCTATATTTTCCCCATCACACCCCATTTTGCTTATCCACTAGAATTTAATTGAAGGCAAAATGTATCAAAGAGGATAAAGATTTCGTCATTATTTTTGCTGCAGTGTGAAATGCTATAAAGCCTCAATAATATTCTAAGGGTGTGACCTCTAGCCGTTGGCATAGAACAGACTGACTTACAGGCCTTAATGTCCCTCTCAAGCTCAGCCTTGTTTTTGAAACAAACACTGTCAAGATTGAATATTACCAGGGATAAGATATGACAGGCCAACAGGGAATACTGCTTGTCAAGCAATCTTTAGTTAATGATGTCTCTCTCTTAGTGACCTCTACCCTAGAGCCCTTGGAACTGTCTGTTTTTGAGGGATATTTAGACTTTTGGTTTCAAACTAGAGTTTGAGAATATACAGAGGTTTGCAGAAAATATTACTTAGCCCTTCTATGGACTCCCTGACTGATCCAAAACATATCCACATCCTCAAGGCTTATCTTCCAGATATATGTGAAAGGAAGACAAGGTTAAGTAAGGGATGACCTTCCTCTGCTTAACTCCATAAATGAAGTGTATTTAGCTCCATTTCAGCTTTCATTTTTTAACTGCAAAGAGTCCTGGTTGTTATTTTCAGAGAAATAGCTTCACTAAAGGAAGAAGATAAAATCAGTCCAGAAACAGAATCCCCAGTTTCTGAGAAAGAAGATGCCATGAGATCCTACAGTCTTTGATTTGGAGCTAGAAGGGATGGTAGAGGATCATATGATCAAGAATATCAAGCCATAAGAAACCTCAGAGGTCATTTCATGGAGCCCCATCATTATACAGGTGGGAAAACTGAGCCCCCCCCCAAATTGAGTATGTTGTACAAGACTGCACAGGTGGATAGTCAAGAAGAGGCAGATCCAGGGTTAAAACTTCTCATTCTTTAGATCTAATCTATACTCTTGTCATTGTATCTTGAAAGGCAACCTAGTGGAAATAGGTTTAATTCCTTTACATTTGTCTGGTGATTCATGGGACTTGAACAAGAAATGAGTCCTGCTTGTCTTGATTTTGTAACCTTGGGGGAAAAAAGCTTGCTTCTTAACTGAGAAATGGCTTTTTTCAAAGCACTACAGCAATTCAATCATCATCAGAGCAAGAAGAACATCTCAGTATACTACAGTAAAATAGATTACATCTCCCCCCCAGCTTTGGTAAACCAAGAAGGTAGAATACAATGAGTGATCAATTAGTGCATTATACATTATTTTTTTTAGCAACAGTATTTTCTTTTTATTTGAAATTTTCCAGGGAAAACATGCATTTTACACTATCTGTAAACACAAAAATATGTTTACGCTGACTTTTGAATCTTGAATTGACAATTTGGAATATTGGAATACTCATCAAACTCAATGTAATATGCAACAAGAGCAAAAGACAGAGGAATGCCATTAGATTAGGCCATTTTATCATTAAAAATACTCATGGCAGCAGCTTTGGAAAGATGATTTATTAAATCAAGCCATTGTATGTGGTCATTTTGTTGCAATGGCAAAACAAGGCCATTTTATTATTGTAACATTTTTCACTTCTGGGTAACTGATTATCTTATTCTGCTTATCTGCTGTAAGTTTTCACATAGGCTGCATTGTGTCTTATTATTCTACAGTACTGTGTATTGGTAATCCAGTGAAATCCACTGAGACTTTGCAGGTATTGAGAGCTTTTTGCCCTCGTGCTGAATGCCCACCACAAGCTATTTTAATTTATGTTGTACTTTTCCTCTTTCCTCCTCCAACACCATCTCCTCTTTGCAAAATCATAGGATGATCTCTCATTACCCCACCATAACTTTAATCTCCCTTGCTAATATCACCACTTCTTTCATTTCTCCTATTTTGTCTCTAATTTCTGTGCTATTTACACAAAATAATCATACTCCCTTCCATTGATGCCTAGAAGAAATCATCAATCAGTGAAATGCAGCCCACAGAATCTCTGGGAAATAAGAGAGGGCTAAAGGTTTGGGGAGAGCCTTGGTGGTTTTTCAGGAGCTGTAGGAATAATTTGGAGACAAATGAGGGAATTGAAGAAGGATCATCTATAAATGATTGAGGCATTTTGAAGGTGGCAAGAAACAGTCAACTCAATGGGTGAATGAAAAAAGGATGACTGGGAGTGACTGAATATTTGAGTCCCATTGATGCAAAGGAAGTCAGACTGTGGCAGCCTCCAAGCATTTAACAGGGGCACACTCTGCCATGTGCCCTTTATTCACCATTAAAGAGCTAATAATGAAAATGACTTGCTCTTGTCTAGTAGTGGGATGAGCCAATCACACACAAAGCCAGTACCTAGGTTAGAATATAATGAAAATAAAGGGGATGTTCCAGATGTTCCAGAACCATGTCATCCATGGATATATTCCTAATTGTGCTAGCATAGGCAAGTCCTTTTAACTTCCTTGAGCCTCAGTTGACTTATTTGTGAAATCAGGACAATAATATGCCTCCTATCTGTTCTTAGTGCTTTCTAGGAAGCCTTTGGTTACTTCATAACCATCATAGCCCTGTGGAAATGCGCGCTGTGATACAGCATAAATAAGGAAGTGAAGAGGACATTTGTAAGCACTAATTTCCAAGTACAGTAAGCTTTTTCCCTGGGAGCATGCTTCCAATAAAGCTTCCTTGGAATATTGCTTCCAATACTTCCTCAGCAT
The DNA here is from genome assembly GCA_023553655.1 of Myrmecobius fasciatus. NCBI lineage: Eukaryota > Metazoa > Chordata > Mammalia > Dasyuromorphia > Myrmecobiidae > Myrmecobius > Myrmecobius fasciatus. Next base: position 28,772 of record JAJPUD010000994.1, on the reverse strand, counting down.
ACAAATACAAAAGTCCCTGCTCTCTGAGAACCCCACCCTGAGTGGAGGAGACAGAACAACTGGCAGGAGCATCCATAGGGAAATCAATGGGAGCAGCCTTTCAGAATTATCTGCGGCTCTGATTTGGTCATGGTGCTCGAACTGGAAAGGTGAGGAGGAGTGGAAAGAGGGTACATATGTGACACCATGGTGGTTGCTAAGAAGTCCGAAGGGTGATGGGAAGCATGGCTGGCACCTGGGTCTACACAACTATCCATCAGAATAGTAGGACTGCAGGGGGCGGTGTTCTGGGTGTGAAAGAGCGGGTCCCAATGGGATATATGGCAACCCAGGAGAAGCCCAGGCAATGGGATGAGAGAGATGTGAGGGGAGAGAGAGGAGGGGGAGATGGGGCCCAAGAGCAGTTTGTTGTGAAGCGTTGGGTCAATGTGGGCATCATGTAGATCACAGCAGATCATTGGCAAAGGCGCTGCCTGAGCTTGGTGTTCTCACTTAGTGTTTGCCTATTTAATTGATGGCTGTTGCACGTCGGAACTGTTTGTTGAGCTTGGCAAAGTGAGAAATTACAGTTTTGTTTTCTCATTTTTCCCTAATGGTATTGTCAAATTGTTGTTTGTGTATTTGGTTTTGACAGAGAGAGAGAGAGAGAGAGAGAGAGAGAGAGAGAGAGAGAGAGAGAGAGAGAGAGAGAGAGAGA